>WKFP01014769.1:384185-410849 GCA_011057875.1 Pterocles orientalis | reverse complement strand
AAGTGTCCTCTGGTGTTAAGTGCGGCAAATAAGTTAGGTTCTTCTTCATAACTCAGTGCTATATATTAACAATATATTAACTCAGCAACACCACTTCAGAACTTACACAGTTATTTACAGGTTCACTCCATAAATTTTCTCTTACATTGTTGATTTCAGTTCCAGGACGTTGCACGGTGTCACAACGCATTGGAAACATTTATGGCCATTAACAACTGAATTTTGTACTATGAGTAACAAGACTGTAGTAGTTTATGAACTCTCCCACCACTCTTGACTTCTGAGGTTCATTAACAACCTTACTCAGATCTCCCACGACACTTTGAGCTCCAGTATACAAAAAAAAAAAAAGGCAGTCATAAGTATTCCATAAAGTTCTGCATTAATTTCTTACAGCTGTATACAGCTTTGAATGTTGTGTGCAACACTGACATGCTACTACTGACGCTTCAGATGTGCAGTCCAGTGGGTCACTGGGAAGGTTAAGTGCATTTTAAAAAGACAATGAAGCAGAACATGGAGGAAGCTGAAATCAGTCAGCAACAGGAACAAAGCAGCCTGTACAGCTGAAAAGACACTTTCTCCTTTTATTTCTATCACAGTTTCAGAGCATGGCCAGCCCCTGATTTCAGTGGGGTTGCCCATGATTTTTCTCATCTCTAATTGAGCGAGAAGCCCAGCCCCTGCCTGCCTTCGCTCGTCCCCATGGACCCAGACCCTCTATTGAAGGCATTGCAGACCAAGGGCAACTCCAGGAGGCTGGTAAGATTGCTGTGGTAGAAAACGTGCAAGACAAACAGGAGAAACAAGCCCCTTTTTTACATTAGAAATTGGAAATAGATGTGGACCGTCGACTTCTAAAGAGGTGTGCAGCTATTTTCAGCAGGAAGGAATCTGGGCCCCTAAAGAGAAGGAGAAAGCTAGCTGATACATGCCTGTGAATTCTTGCTCTACAATACTAAGAACAGATCAGTATCAAGACATTAAATGTGAATACAATTCTACTGCCTGACTGAAACAATAAATATAGCTCATACATTAAAAACTACATTTGAAATAATTTCTTAACAGGACACAACTTCAGTAACAGGAATGTCTTTCTATACAATGAATATACCTAAGCTTTGAGATGACAATTGTATTTTGGGTCTGTATCACTAAAAATCAATTGATAACTTTGTAAATTTAACTCTATTAGAAACATAATTCCTAAGAATTAAAATGTAGATCACAAACCACTACAAAAATATTTTTCAAAAGGCAATTTTCTCATGTAATTTCCCTGTGGTTACTTGATATCTTTTAATTTAATCACCCTGAGATTCCAGATTTACTGTATTCTCAAAAGCTCAATAGCATAACTGAAAATATTTTATTCCAAGAATTTGTCTATGGTAGAAATTACAGCAGTTTATTTCTGCTTGAACTGCAAGTGTTGCAAAATGCTACCTCTCTGGAAAGCTAATCTAATAACTGAGAAAGCAAAGCTACTTCTTTCATAACAAAGTTTGACTTGGCATCTCTACATGCCACTGCATTGCACCAACTTTGAATTTTGAAACAACTTCATCAGAAGTGGATTTTCACTGTATGACATGTATTTTGAAGCAGGTTTCAATGTATACAATCTAGCTGTCCATGCAGCAGGGTCAGCACTCATCTCCCCAGAAATAAAAATACGTCCTAAGGTGAGATACTACCCACATTTAAATTAGGAAATTTTTCAGAAAATCTGATATCAGGACTAAAAATAACCATTTAGAAACATTCCCAGTTGTAAATATTTTCTGCTAGTGTATTAGCTAATCTGTTCTTAAATATCTGATAAATCACACCTTAACTTCTCCCTTTGAGATCTCTTCCAAACCCTGATGGTTCCTCTAGTTCAGAGAGCCTCATCTCGGCTTTTCCTGCCTTAGCTTCCAGTTTTGACTTCTATCACCTTCTGAAACTGTGAATAATTCCCTTCCTTACTTCACATTGTTATTGCTTTAAACCTATTTATGGACTGATACAATTTACTCTCAGACCTTGTGTCTTCTAGGCTACTTTACTTAACCCTGTCATTTTCTCTTCTTACTTTCCATTTTTTATACACAATCACTTTTTTCTTCCCTGTTACGCTTTCTTTTAGTTTATTCTGAAGCTTTTCTTAGCAACAGAACTGCAGGCAGACAGGCAGGTTCTCTACACAGAACTTACGACAATGCCTCAAGGATGTTCAGACGCTTCAGAGGAACACGTTTAGGTTGCAAGTTGCCTCCATCAATGCAAAACTCTAGGGTAAGATCCCTTTCTTAATATATTCTGCAAGATTGGTGCAGAAAGAACAAAACTTTCACACCAGCCTCTATATAGCCCCTTTTACAAACCAAAAAGACCTTCACATCTCTATTTTCAGATCTATTTTCTACATATACCTAATCTCTAGATGTTTAATATTTTTACTAATGTAGGATTATGCTCGATGCAATGTAAACGTTATTCATAATTTAAAGTTTATACTATACCACATACAGTGTCCACCATCTATGACTGTAATATGTTCTGTGCAACAGTCAGTTTTTGGTCAGTGCACTGTTTACTTGATATTTAAAAAATTTCTTTGTCATTTTAGGCAAAGATTAAGAGATCTATTCCCCAAATTCCTTTTAGATGCTAGTCCAAAATGCAAACCAACAGTCTATCTTATTGGCTCAGGAAACCTACTAAACCTTTGCTCTTTATTAGCAGCTTTCATCCAGATGTTGCACAATTACCTGATTTGATACTGAATGTCTCTCCTAGGACAGGTATCTAACAAATGAGGTGGCAATTTTCTTCTGTACCCACTTGAGACTCAGAACTACAGACTGATAGAGGCTCATCATACATTATTAGTGAATAATCCTTTCAGTTCAGAAGTAATGAAAGCATGAAACCCTGTAAGCAACCCTTGTACTTCAAAATATGTGGGAAATACAAGTGATTCTGAAAAGCAAAGCATGTAAATAGAGAAAGGTCAGTATGTGACGTACAATGGCTCGAGAACATATATAAACATGGTAATAACAATAAAGGCCTTTTCCCTTCATTGCAACACTCTCATTCAGCAACAGCTCCCCAAAAAATTCTAGTTTCAGGTGGATAAATACTCTTCCTTGGGACTGGAGAACTACAAAGTCTTGTGTAATTTTGAAAGATGTGGATGTGGAGGAAACAAGCCAATCATCCACCTGTCCTGGGAGAGGGGAGGGAGAGAAATGGGTGTCGCAGTGAAGGTTATTTATTGAGAGCTTCCTACCCAGGGCAAGACTCATCTGGGAACATCCTGAGCTGGGAAATGTAGCTACAAAGATGTCAGAGGAGCTTTCCTGAGGGATGCAGACTGATGTGTCTGAAAGTTCCCTACTTGGAAGAAGAGGTAGAAACACAATCATAAAATAAATAATGTAGAATTACAAAATAACTAAGTGCTTGGTCAGTGAAAAGCAATTCAGATTTATTTTCATGACTATGATCACCCTTCATGCTGGAGGTGGGACATCCTCCAAAAGCCATTGTCATCCAAGAGAAAAGTTCCATTAAAGAATCCAATGCACTAGCATTGTACGTGTCAATTCATTAATCATACTCCCTTCATATGAAATCACATCAATTTTCTGTCCCTTCGGATGCCATAAAGCCACAAATCTTCTCGCTGTGATCTTGATCTTGCACTGTAGGCCATAAATATTTTTAAGAAGCAACTTGTTGGGTTGGGTTTTTTTCGTTATTATTACAGGTGTAGGAATAAATTTTGCTACAGCAAACTTCACCTGCATGGACAAACACTCTCTCTTGTCTTCCAAAAGCTCACAGTCATAATTTTCACTTTTAGTGCTTTACTTTTTTCGAGTTTTTCTGTCATAAAAGTTTGCTTAATTCCCCTCTTTCAAGTGTCTCTTCAACCATTGTAAATCTTGACAGCTCTACATTGTCAACAGATTTCCAAGGCTGTATAAGATGGTTTATAGGCATTCTTCATCTATGACTGAAAATGACCAAACTAAAAGCCTCCATATCACATAATTTCACTGTCTGCAACCTTAAAACACAGAGGAGTGGCTTAATCTCACTGGAACAATCTTACTGTCTGGGTAAGCTCATTAGCTAAGTGGACACTTAACCTGTGTCAAGTATTTTCTTCAAGCCCCTGACAGTGAATTCAGACAGTATTTTGCTTCTTGGCAGCTCAGTCTGAATGTGCACATAGGATACATAACAAAAGATTCTCATTTATAGCTATTATTTTTGATGGCACTATTTTCATTGAAAAGCACCTGGTTTAACATTAATACACAGAACGAGGAGCTTTCTTAATATAACAAGGAGGCTGACACATTGAAAATGCAATAAAGAAGTCTTCCTTCAGAGCCGTGTTCCTTACTCATTCATCACACCGAGTAGGTTTTGCCTTGTTGGTGCTTTGACTAAGCTCAGGTCACAAAAAAAACATGTTAGAATCCTGTAAAACATTTAAAAGATTTCTTGAACAGAGAGATCCACTGTTGTTTTATTACCTCAGACCAAGGTTACATGTCTCAGTTTTATATAATTGTCAATTATCAGACTCAACACATGGAGAGAACAAAGCTCCATCCTGAGCACCAATGGCACATGATTAGGCTACAGGCTTCAATTCAATCCAAAGCTGACCTTGAAAATTTGAATCCATAATAAGGCTCTTTATTCCTCTGCCACTGTGATCCCAAACAGAGCATGAACTAATTGTATGATCTGCTTTATGCAGGTGTACAAAGAAGGTGCTCCAGCTCTCTTTTAGCATTGAATCAGATGAGATCCATGAGCCCTTAGGTTCAGATTCTGCATTTAAGTTACAGTACTACATGCTTGAATGTTTATGTCTTGTTTGATTCAGGAAAACATCTTTCACTTAAACGTGTGCTCAGTATAAACATGTTTCTAGCTCCTGCTCAAATTGGGGTCCTAGCATTTCTTAGAGATCAAGATACTATTCAGTAGCATTAAAACTGTCTTCAAACAAATATAATTATGGCACTGAATAAAAAATAAATGTATTTAAATAAATCATATGAAACATGTTTATCATGATTCTGAAAGTTCATATTTAGAGTTCACTAAAACTCTGACCTACTTAGATAGTGCAGGGATCTAGTAAATTCCCTATGGTGAAATCTAAAAATATTTTACAGTCTTTAAGGATGTAAAATTCAGCCCTACCACAAGCATGTATCAATTTCTGGGATGACCCAGCAGCAAGATTGGAGAGAGTACATAATTTTAAAAAGTAAAGAGAAAAGCTTTCCCAACTGAAATTACAGGAAGATTTCATGCGCAAACTGTGAACTGATCTACCCTGAAATCTGGCCAGACTAGTGGGTAACTCCTTCAGTCTTACCAGCAGCTCTGCTCCCACTGATCTGCATTCATAGGGTCAAAGCACGTCTGCCTTACCTCAGACCTTAGTTATGATAAACATCTGTAGAAACCAACCAAGGTTTGGCTGGATGAAGAAATAAAAAAAAAGTTGAACAAAAATGGAGGGAAGATTAACGGCTTCATAACCAACTTGGGAAATATTTTAAAGAATGCCTTTGCTCTGGATCAAATCCTGGGTGCAACCGGCAACCACAGTCAAGAAACAAACTTGCCTTATACTGACAGGTCTACAGAAGTGAAAGAACTGGACTTCTTGGGAAAAATTAGTACAAAACATTTTATAGGCAACATGGCAACTCCTTGTACCTCTGTGAGTTCTCCCGGTATTTATCCAAATTGCCTTTGCTAAAATATTGCAGAGGAGGAAACAATACTTCTACTCAGCTTAGGAAATTCAACAAAATTTAACTTCTTCTACATTGTCTGAATATCATCTGAGAAAACAGCAACTCTGCATTGCAGAATGGGAGGGCTGGGATGTGCCAATAAACATCAGACCACGTTAAGTCTTTATGGTTGTATAAAACAAGATTAACATCACTACAGATCAGCTGCAAAAGAAGTTCAGTTTGATATGGCAGGGAATACATGTTAAACACGATAGTGAAATAAAAGTATGATAAAAAGCACCACTAAATGTCAAACAGGAAAACAACTGAAACTCTTTCATAAATGCTTTCTTTCCTTAAAGGAACAATTCAGAAGAAAATGTTAACCTTCATAACTTTCTCTTTTTTTAATGAATAGTCAACACAAATCTGTGTGGGAGACTTTTTGATTTGCAGCTAAGTTATTTTTTATGGTATCATATTCTTCCCAAAGAGAAGACAGATAAATATCAACATCATAATTTTAAGCATTAAAAATCTGCTTATACTAGACTGCTAACTTTTGGTCTGTAGCAATGCCTCTACCTTACGGTAAATCCAAAAAAACAACAAAGGGACTGGGAATAATCATGGCTCAGATCCAAGAGAACCATTTTGGCTGCCTTACTCTGCAGGTCTCTTCAAGGCACATTGCTTTTCTGTTGAGTATATTAGGAACTTACAAGCTTAATTCTAGTAAGACTGTCATTCTCCTAAATTGTTCTTAATCCTTGTCCTTCCAGGCCTTAATGTTTAAAAACTGGACACAACTGAATCTGAGAAAGACTTCTCTGTTAGCTATGCTGTAACTTTTTTTATCAATTCACCAGTTTTGAGTCTGGTTTCATGCTTAAGATTGAGGAAGGATTTATCATTTCATATTAAATAATGATCTTATAAAGAGTGGTGAGAAGTACAATACAAGGTGAAAAAAAACAGTTACCATTCAAGAAGCCAAACCTGTCTGCTTACTGCCTTCACGTTTCATTGTAATTTTGGCCAGAGAATGGTAAAAAGATGTTGGTTTGCTCAGTTTGATTTATATGGGGCTGAATACCTGTAGGTTCTGCTTTTTTGTTCGAAAGTCATTCATGATTCCAAATTGTTTAAATTAAACTAGCATTTGAGCGAGACCTTTCCCCTCTCATTCACAAATACAGACCACCTGTGGTGTATGTGTGGCACTTCTGACTTTGCCTTGACTAGAAACAAATTCAGAATATTGAAGGACTGAAGTCAGAGTGATTTTAAGACAGCTTGTAGCCACATGAGTTGAAGAGATATTCTCAAGGTACAATCAGTGGGTTAATGTTTCTCCAACGGGTGATCCGAAGCTGTGATAAACAAAGCTCCAGCTCTGGTTTGTCCTCTAAGGAATCCAATCTCTCATGCTCCAGTTCTCCAGTGAGTGCAGTAGCAGTCTAGGGAGATTAGCTTTAGCAAACTAAAACTGGCCTTTGTGAATACATCCTTTTCTGTGAAGGAAAATATTGTCCAAACTATCACTTCTGTTAGTGTTATAAAAAAAAGTTTTAAAGGCTCTGAGGCAAATTAAAAAAAAAATTATACATATGTTTCTTCTTCCTCCGAGTACTTTAAAATATTTGCCCAGCTCTAACCACAAAATTTTAGCCAACACAGAAAGAACTGCACTGTACATAGGACTAGGGAGTAAAATAAAACTGTCAGCGTGTTTTAATTTATTTACAGAAAGAGGAACTTGAGACAGTAGGATTGTTTGTCATCAGGTTTACATTTGCAGTATGTGACATGAGCCTTCATACTTCCAGTTGGGTTTCTTTCATCGCTGTGGAGTCTCTGTGTGCAGATACGGTATACATCCTACGGGAAGGAGAAAGCACAGCAATCATTTTGTTCATACCAAGCTGACAGCTGAGTTCCTAATTCTGGTAAGAGATTTTTCCAGATCATCATTCCAGATCACTGCACAGACCTATGAAAGCCAACTTGCATTCAGCATGAGGGACTGGGCAGATGGGGTATCCACAATTTCTCTGAGCAACCTGTTGATGGAGGTCATCAACACCTTCTGAAGGTGTCCCATATGATGACATGAAAAAAAAGGAACAGGAGAACAGGACTGATCCAAAAACCATTAAAACCAATGGGACTTTTTTCCAACTATATCAATGGAGTTGCAGATGGAACTAAGAACCATCTCTTTGCTTTTCTTTTTACACCTAGAGTCACTTCACTAATTTCCATGGCCTGAATGTGTCATGGTAGAAAACAAAAAATGAGATTCAAAGAGCTGTGACTCTTGGTAGATCTAATGTTGCTACATTTGCCCCATCCCTGGAGGGGTTCAAGGCCAGGCTGGGTTTAAGCAACCTGGGCTAGTGGGAGGTGTCCCTGCCCATGGCAGGGGGGTTGGAACTCGATGATCTTTAAGGTCCCTTCCAACCCAAATCATTCTATGATTCTATGATTTTTGGAGTATCGTGTACTTAAAGATATCTTACTTCTCAAAGAAGAAATTACCTTGATTTCTTCAAAGAGCTCTTCTGCAGTGTCTTCAATCCACCTGACCGGCAACAGGCAAACTTACAATCAATGACCTGGTAAATGATCGGGTTGTACATGGCTGCTGACTTTGCGAGCAAAGTTGGGACCACTGAAAACTGGATGGGAACGGAATCTGGCTGTCCGAAGGCTGACCACACAGAGACCACCGCATAAGGGATCCAGGCAATGAGGAACCCTGCGCAGATCAACATTGCCACCTTGTGAGAGGAAGAGAGAAAAGAGAAAGAGGTTAATCTAGCAGAGTTAGACATCGACAGCACAGAGCTAGGCAGAATGCAAGGGAACATGCCACAGAATGGAAAAGAAAAATGATAACTCGCTTCGGATAAATTTACAATATGGGCAAAAGCTGTCACGCATTTCTCTTTATCTAGTGCTTTCACCTGACACAGAGCAGTTAATGTCTGTTATCACAAACCTTTAAAAATGCTATAAAATCTGGCTAAACATGAGGAAACTAAATGAGATGTCAGAAAATAATAATTCTTTCACATTAAACTTAAAATTATTTAAGGAGGTGGGTCCTTTCAAAACATACAGGCTTTTTTTTAGGATAATTTATGACATAGAGCTGTGAAAGTTTTTGAAGTAAGATCTTTGAAAATAACGCAGGTTAAACTAGAAACATTTCCTATAGAATTTTTCCTTGGCTTTTTTTTTTTCTTGTTTATTTGAGGAGCTTCTCACTTCTATAATTTCTTACACCAAAATATTCCTCACAATGTCAAAAGGAAACCCAGTGTCTTTCCATTCCAGAGTGAAGCGGACATGCACTGGGAAAACAGAACAAAACAAAATTATTAAGTGTAAACCTTCCAGATTCCGGGTCCTTTGAAATCAGATTCCTAAGTTCATGAAATCAAAGCCTCTGAAGAAGTTTTCAGGAATGAATTAGGTCCTGATGGTGCATGGAAGTGGGGGACCCTGATTATCTCTGTAGGTGGTTTTGTTTAAGAGGGTGTATTCCTGCCTATATCTGCTATAGCTCCTTCCTCTCCGTCACTCAGTACCAGCCACTGGGGCAAGGGCAAAGGAAATTATGAAAAGAAGAAAAGAGATCGCAACACCCTGATCTAATGCAGGGCTTCTTCCTCTCTTGTTGGCTGGGCTGATGTGTCACAGAGAAGGTGTCAAAACCCAGCAGGACCAATAACCTGCCACGAGGATGGCCACTGCTAAGAGGAGGAAGGAGAAGAGTTTTGACAAACTGGGTCTATATTCTGCCTGCACCCCGGAGGGGGTCTATGGCCTATCTTCCACTGGACACGTGCCAAACATTTGAACCCCTTTCAAGACAAATACGGAAAAACTGAGCATGAAGTCATTCAATAAAAGCATGAGCTGTCAAATTGCTGGGTACACCCCCTCCAAGCAGATAAAAAAATGACTGTATTTACCTGAGTAAGCCATAATTAAAACTATTGGTAATTTATTTAAGAGTGAGAATGCTAGTACAATGTCTAGCTTTCTTTTCCTAACCCTTAGCATGGATTTCAATCTGTAGATGCTTTAAAGAGCAAATTTCTACCAAACATTTACATTGCATTGCTGCTAAATGAGAAAGAGGAATTCCTTATAATCTGAGGAAATGTAGCCATGGGAAAGTTTAGTACAAATATTAAAGAAAAACTCTTTGGGTCCAAAATCTGTGATTTTTATACTTTACCTGAACCAGCCTGTCTGCACTCAGTCACAGACTGATATACATGCAGTAGCACATACTGAAGAACATATGCCATTAATCCTGCTGCTGCCATTGACAGACTATTATTCTGCATCCAAATTGATAGTAGTGCGTGTGCACTCATTTGGAATAAGGCAATTAGCAAAATTACAACAAAAATAATTAGAAAGCACAAGCTTATTTGGTATTGTGCAACCTTTTGTGGAGCCTTTGTTTCCACATCTTGATGTCAATATTGTTTTCAGGCAAACTTCGTTCTTTTATCCTTTTTTTTTTGTTGTTGTCTGCCACTGAAGAAACAGTGTGTGTGAGCCAAGGAACTCAAATATAGCCTGTTTATTATAAATTGTGTTGTGAATTTAAATGGGTTATGATGGAGACTTATTTTCCCAATTTATATCATAGGATCATAGAATCACAGAATCACAAAATCACAGAATGGTTTGGGTTGGAAGGGACCTTAAAGATCATCGAGTTCCAACCCCCCTGCCATGGGCAGGGACACCTCCCACTAGCCCAGGTTGCTCAAAGCCTCATCCAGCCTGGCCTTGAACACCTTCAGGGATGGGGCATCCACAGCTTCTCTGGACAACCTGGGCCACTGCCTCACCACCCCCATAGTAAAAAAACTTTCTAATATCCAATCTAAATCTATATCTCTCAAATTAAAACAATTACCCCTCATCCTATCACTCCACCCCCTGATCTCTCCTGTAGCCCCCTTTCAGCACTGGAAGCTGCTCTAAGGTCTCCCCGGAGCCTTCTCTTCTCCAGGCTGAACAACCCCAACTCTCTCAGCCTGTCCTCATACAGGAGGTGCTCCAGCCCTCTGACCATCTTCATGACATCCTCCGGACTCACTCCAACAGGTCCATGTCCTTCTTATATTGGGAGCCCCAGAGCTGGATGCAGCACTGCAGGTGGGGTCTCATGAGAGCAGAGTAGAGGGGGAGAGTCACCTGCTGGTCACGCTTCTTTTGATGCAGCCCAGGAGACAGACATGCAGGACCTTGCACTTGGCCTTGTTGAACTTCATGACGTTTGCACAGGCCCACCTCTCAAGCCTGTCCTGACACTATGTTTTTCACTGTGGATCTGAGACAGATGGGACTACTACTAGTGCTTCAACTTAGATCACACTGAAATTTTACATGATCCCTTTAATATGTCAAAAATAAATCTGCAACCTCAAATCAGAAGTTTTCCCTCTTCTTCAAAGGAAAAATCCTCAAGAGCCACAAAGCAGTACTGTACTGAAGCAAGTACAGTTAAAGACAAGGACAATTTTACCAGCTGTGTTGGCAGCACTGACTATACAGGTAGCTAGCTGAGAATATCCAATATGTTTAAACATAGTTCCACTTATCGATGTATATTGTATAACTTTCAGTTAAACTTTGTAAAAATGTAATAAAATTGGATCAGCCAAGCAAAGGTTGCTTCTTGTCTCCTTCTTGGCAGGGCTTGCAGAGGCTGGTGAATCTTTTACAGCCAAAGAATCTGGTTTTGCTCAGTACAAGTTTTTATTCCGAGAGATTTCTTGACACAATAACCAGTATCAGCAAGGATCATGGCTGCCACCTTTGCCGAATAGAAAATAGATTCAATCAGAATGGGAAAATAAGATATTGTCTGAGATAGAAAATTAATTTTATCACTTGAGTGCATAAAAACAATTGCAATGTCACAGGAGTGACTTTGGTTTATATTTTCATTAACAGAGTAAGGTAAGCTGTTTGTTTAGACTGTTTAAAGCTGTCTGTTTAAAGTTTTATTTCCCTGTGTTGTGGTTTGACCCGGCTAGCAACTACAAACACCACACAGCCACTTGCTCATCCTCCCTGATCCCAGGGATGGGGAGAGAATTAAAGGGGTAAAGGGAAAAGAGACTCGTGGATTGAGATAAGAACAGTTAATAACCAAACTACAATAAAATTGAAAATTATAATAATAATGATAGTAATAGATACAAATTTACCAATGAGTGATACACAGTGATACTGCTCACCACCCCCTGACGAAGGCTCAGCCCATTCCCAGCTAATAATCCTGAAGTAGGGAGAGTTCTGAAGCCACAAACCCAAAAAAATGAAGAGCCCATGTGTCTGAGAGACCGAGAGCTGACTGAGAGACCGAGAGATGACCTCGAGAAAGAGAGAAATGATCCCAAGAGAAGGGGGACACACAGAGAGAGAAAACTTACAGACAGATCCTCATTTATATACTGGGCATGACATGCATGATATGGAATATACCATTGGCCAGTTTGTGTCTCAATCCTAAACCTAAGGTCAAATCCTAGACTAGTAATTGGGTCTGTGCCCCCTCCCAGCTTCTCCTGCCCCTGCAGACATGGGCACAGCAGAGAAGCTGAAAAATCCTTGACTGTCCTGGCAGCAACTATAAACATCAGAATGTGATCAGCCGCCTTCTCAGCACAAATCCAAACACAGTCTCACACCAGCTACTATGAAGAAAACTAACTGTTCCAGACAAAACCAGGACAACCTGCTACAATAATCTGCTTTTTATCTGTTTTTCTGTTATAATTCCTGGGCACCTCGAACTCCTTAAAACAATTGTTCATGTCTGCTACTGAAGGCAGCAGGAGTTTTATGATGAGGAACAGGGCCACAGGGAGATGACGTGACTTGTGTAAAGACACACAGGAAGACTGCGGCAGAGCTTCAGACTGAATCACAGTCTCAGGGACTCAAGTGCCAGGAACCGAGGAGAAAGATAAAACAACCACCTTCAGAGCACTGTACTATCGCTCAGCATAGGAGAGCACATGGCTGACGTCCTCCAACCCTCTTTTACAACCCAACAAAGTAAACTGAGTTAAATCTTCCTACCTACCTTGGTCAGCTTCATTTCAAGTATGTGGCTGTTCTGAATCCTGGTATCATAGTGAGCAACCTCTTTGGTGGATGACTTGACTTTTAAAATTATTTTGACATAGGAAAACACAATCACCGCAGTTGGGAACAGGAGGCAAAAGAAAAGAATACTCAGAATAAAAGCCTGTCCAGCCACCGAAGCTTGCGCCAGCCACCAGTCCAGAGTGCAGGAGGTCCCAAATGGCTCAGGGGCATAGTTTCCCACACCAGCAAAAGGCACCGTAGCCCAGAATGTAGCATAGGCCCAGATTATTGCCAGGCAGATAAATGCGTGATGTCTTTTAAGCCAGGTACCTGGAAGATAATTCAAGAGTTACAACTTCAGGTCCATTTGTATTTGGCACAATTGCACATACCAATCTACACATTGCACCACATGAAGAGAAATGCACACTTATAAGGAGGGCTCCACCTCACATAATTTCAGATCTCTACTTTTGGCTGTGATGATTTACAACCTAGAAGAGTCCGTACAAATGCAATCCAAAGAGCTAGCTCAGCAACAATCGTGGGAATCTTGTTTAGTAATTATGAAAATTGCTCTGTGGTCTATAAAGGTGTATTCATAATGTGTAGTCAGATGAGATGGAGCCTTAACCCATACGAAGGACTAGAGTGTTTAATTCAGCCTTTCATTGCTCACTGTGAAGGCTCCACTCGCTGCAACTGTATGATATAAATGATGTTATTTCCTATTCCTCATGTCACATATCAACCAGCTAAAGTTTGACCTCAAGACACTTCTCAACATAAATCACTAACCCAAGTGACTGAAAGACAAGGTTTTACAGAGGAAACAACATATCCAAGATTTACTTTTACCTTGCCTTTCTTTTCCAGTACAGTAAAACATCATGTGCGTATGGTCAGCAGTATTTGTAACAGGTGTTCTCATGGATCCTTGTCCATTGGTTTTATTAAATGCTAATTGCATGCTTGAGCTGTGGAGTGAATATTGTCTCTCTGCTCATCTTGCATACAACACTAATTCAGCTAGAAAAAGATCCAGTTTAGAAGCCTATGTGAAACATGTTGAATCCATATAGAAAGAAGTTAAAGCATTTATTTATGCAGAAATTCAGACTGTGGTATTATAACATCTCCTTCCACCTTGGAAGATCTAGTCGGTTTTCACTCCCCATCCACTGACACTGAGAAGCTTTCTTCAAGGTCTGAGAATGACTTAAAACAAAACCAAAGCAAAGAAACAACTGTAATTTGGATGTGACCAGTGCCCTTTCCTCAATTGGTTTTACATTTCCAGATCACTGTAAGGAAAATGAACACTGATTGACAAATTATGTACTCGAGCACAATGGCTGAGAGACAGAAATACAGATTGTTGTGTTTGTTCAGGTGCAGAAAATCAAAGCACAAATAACTTGAGTACTTCAAGAGCAACATTATTTTCACAGCTATTGTCAAGTCATAACAATCTACTATAAAAAAAAAAAAAAAAAACTCAAAAGGAAGGGCAAGGGAGGAAAAGCACCCCTGGCTGTGCCAGTCACGATTATTTTCAGGTACAAAATTTAACCACACAGATAGACTGAGGTCCCCATGGAAGACAAGGTGAGAAAGTGGTTTGTTAGTGACAGAGCTTAAGAGATAAACTAGCAGCCCTCATGCTAAGAGGGCTCCCAAACAAGCTGTAGGTTGTATGGTTGGGACATACAGCTTGTATGGGTAGGAGATATCTGCTTACATTCCAAATAAATAGCTACAGAAATGCTCCTGAAACACTCTGTCTCGCTGGAGTAACTCTCATTGGAGTCAGGTATGAGCCTTATGAAATAAGACAGAGTCTTGGACACAAAGGAGTTGGGAGCATCACAGAAGAGGCAAAAACTGGTCTTTTTTTTTTTTTTTTCTTTTTCACTTCTAAGTGCTTCAAGATGGAAATAGTGTCTCCATGGCAGATATGCCAAAGAAATCATTGGGTTTTATTTGTGCGGTGGCAGAGCAGAGATATTTATACTAACACCTTTCTTCTTCTGAATTCGTATGTCCTTCAGAAATTCACGTTTACTGATCATCAAGAGGCATCAAAATTCCTGGAAGTTGAGGGGCTGAGCAGCTCCTCGGCCGTGTACAGTGAGAGCACAGTGAGCTTTGGTTCTGGGAGGCTGGGAGCCATAATTTTCTGTTGCTCAGTGCTATTTTAGGCACTTGGATGAGGGCTAAAGCATTTGGCAGAAACAAGGGCAGGAAAAGGGTGCACTGGGGCCGGGGTCCCGGTGTGTGCCACACATGGGGACAGATGACTTTGGGGGCATGGGAACGCACTCTCGTTTATATTGCTCTGGGGAGATGCAATATTCGGCTGCGTCACATCAAGCCCCTATACTCATTGGATTGTCTGACATCCAAAATATCCTTTTCTAAAGGAGGATCAGTCCTCCCCCTGCATTTGCACGTAGCCATAAGCAGCTGAATGAGTCTCATGACTAGAGACAAAAGAATGATCTTCAAAGGCTTTGGACTCTGCAACTTCATGTAAACCTTTCCAAAGTTCCCTCCCCTCACGCCAGGGCATCCAGGCTGTGAGGTTGGAATAAAAATCCCTCCAGTTGGTTGATGTTGCTCTTATTCTGTAGATTGACATAAATGCTTATTTTCCTGACCCACAGATAAAAGAGGATGGTCACTGGAGAGAAAATTATTAGCTTTGATAGGCTGATGACCACTGGCATCTTCCAATTCCTTCCCCTCATCTCCTCCCCAGTCATATTTGACCAAATATGTATTTTTGAGGTGCCTGGATCCCTTCTGTTGCACCCTACAGCAAGAAAATATTGTTTTCTTCAACCATAATAGTGAGCTATTTTGTGGTCATTGTGCCAGGATGCACAAGGGAGCTGTCATTGAAGGTGCTGGTGTGAACAGGAGTTTTGCCTGATCGATAAGTCCAACCCTATTTTTTACCTCTATACTTTTTCATTTCTTCCCATCAAGTTGTTCAGGAATGGATTTTTCTATCCTTCTCTCTTATTTATGTGCAAATAACAGAGCAAAAAACATTTGGGGCTCCCCATGAGTTCCAGAGGACTGTCTCTTGTTGCTGCCAGAAGGAATGGTGGGATAGTAAAAATGAGTGGAGAATATAAGACATGAAATTACCTGAAATTCCTAGATCACACACTGCTAGATTAACAGTCATTATCTCAGCAGGTCGCAACTTCTTTTTTCGCTTTGAGGACATAAAAATAACATACCCATTTCCCAGAGTTGAAAGAATCCCTGAAAAAAAAAAAAAGAAACAATTAAATTAGAATTCTCCTTAAAAAACAGCAATATCCCATTTTCCTTGTGAAATTCTCTGATATTTTCAGCCTAAACCTCAGTTCCCAAGGCTAGACATGATCATCTCATCCTCATTATGCAGCTCATGGAGATGTCTACCGCAGACATCTCCCTCCCACAATAAATGCTATTTTCCCCTCCGCAGTAGGGCATTGCCTCTACCACCTGAGCCTGCACAGCTACCGGCTGAATGCATGCGATAGAAACCCTCTGTTCTGATCCAGCCCCTTTGTCTCACTAACTTTTATACAACCACAAGAATGCAATTCAGCTGTCTGTAATCACAAGGACCCCAATTTCTGACCAACCTTGATTTTATTATGCACTATAATCAGAGGTTGAGGAATACATATCTAAAATATTTATATTAATAGCACATCATAAATTTTACAATCAAAAATATTTCTGTCATAATAAGAAAGAAAAATGATAAAATATGTCTGATTTTAACTTCCAGCTGGAATTCAGTGCACAAGGAAGGATCCTGTTCATATTGGCTGGCATCTTTTTTTGCTTTATCAACCCCAAAGGACCCGCAGGGACCAAACCTGCAAGCGGTTAATCACCCATGGAGCTAATCATGCTGGTATCAAAAATCACAGAGTTTCCAGTTCCCTTAAAGAAAATAGTTTCTTCAGTAACTCATAGAATTATAGCATGGTTAGGGTTGGAAGCAACCTTAAAGATCATGTTTGAAAGAGTTTGAGCAGGGAGTGAGCATTCTGCACTGGAAACACAGGACAGAACACTGTGTCCACGAGGAAACAAGAGTCACCCCCAAAGGTGAACACCCTGAAGGACCCATGGCCCATGGGGGCGCCACGCCAGAGCAGAGATCACAGATGAGCAAGAAGGAGGAAGATGCAGAAGAAAAGAGTGAGGAGCAAAGAGCGGCGGAGACCTCAACCTCCTGCCACCGTTGTCTCTCCAAAGGGGCCTGTGGCCATAAGGAGGGGGAAGGAGAGCTGTCGGGAGTGAAGCTCAGTCTGGGAACAGTGGCAGAAAGGTTGTTCCTTATGTATTTAATGTTTGTTAAATTGTTTCCCAACACCCAAACTGGTAATTAAATGTTTTTGGGTAAGTTATATTCCCCACAATGAATCTGTTTTGCCTTGCAACAAGTTTGCTTTAGCAACTGACCTCCTTGTCTTTATCTCCACCCTGTCTCTATCTTTGTTGCTTTTGCTCTTCCTACTTCCTCTCCATCCCACTGCAAGGACAGTAAGCAAGCAGCTGACATGGGTGCTTGGCTGCTGGCCAGGACCAGCACTTGACACCACTATAAAAAAGTCAGAAATAACCCAACTTTCCTCTGTCAACGAGGCAGAAAATTCACTCTTTGTGCTGCCTTCCTACACAAGGTGCACACTCAGACAGATTCCGTGTTTCAATAAGACCCCAGAAGCCCCCCCATTCACTTTCTCCAAACATTGTGCCTTCGAACACCTCATATTTTCATCAGAGTCTGCTGGGAGACAAGACCTCAGGAACTAAATGATTATTTCCTCTGGTCCATCAATGCAATGATCCCCTTACAAGGGTGCCATGTCCTCACAGATCTGAGAAACCCAACCTGGGGACATCCATGAGACAAGGAGAAAAGTTGTTCCCAGAGGCTAATACCAGACTATTTCTCAAGAAACACAAGTCTCTGTGGAACCAAAAGTTTACCAAACTCAGGAGAAAAATATTTTTATTTTACATTTTTTCAGTAATAAATTCAACACTCATCTAATTGGAAACATGTTTTATTTTTATACTGACAGTATTGGTTTCTGTATTATTTAAAAAAAAACAAACAGGACAGGAGCTGGCTTTTCATTTATTTTTAGGTTTTCTCAGCAAAATTGATTTATCCTTGGTGAATGAAATTTAAAGAACATCCTATTCTTATGGCTCTGAAAATTTGATCTGAATTATAAGTAGATACAGGTATTCATATGAATTCTTTTCTTCCTTGCAGCTAAGTGAATGACTCCCAGTGTTGTTGAGCGTTTTTCATGTATCTTAATCCTTTTCTCTCTTAATGCCATTTTCTCTCTAGTGATATGTAGGATATCTAGTATGCCAGCATCTACTTTGAAATACCTTTCAATACCTCTGAAGCAACCACTCATTATTAGTAGCAATATTTCAGAGAACCCCAGTCCACTGACTTCCTGATCCTACAGCAGGAAGGGGTCCAGTGATAATTTAAGTTGCCTTTTGTCTATACCTGCATCTGACAATTGCCTATCTGAATTCTTTTTAGCTCCTTGGTGACAGAAACTTTATAACCCCCCTAGATGTGCCACAGATTTTCCTAACAGCTAGCTGAACTCCTTGCTGGTGCAAGCTCCCAACTCCGGTAGGTGCTGGTAGAGTGTGTGCCTGGGGAAAGCCCAGAGTTGGAAAAAGGAGAAAAAACTCTTCAGATACAAAAAAAAGGGCTCTTTTCCATGAGTGAACAGCTCAGGGCACAACTGTCCATGGCACTGTAACACTGTTACATAAATACATGCAAAAAGCCAAGGATGCGATAACTAAAAAAATTCCACCTACAGAGAATGAGCCAACCTGCAGTGAAAGGTACAATAATAGTTCAGTTGCACAACCATCCCGACCCTAAAGGCTCTGCTGTGTTTCCTGATAGGACCCCAGCCTTGTTTGCTCACTGTGCAGCTTCTTCCCCTTTTTGGAATAAATTCTATACTCATTTGCATCTTTCACGCCTCAAGTACAAAAAGATGCCCAACAGCAATCAGGATGTCCACACAGCGCATCCTCGAGAGGGATCACTACTTCTTGGAAGGGATCTGCAAAGGAGGAGGGGACACAGTTCGGTGGCAGAAGGCGGCAATGGACAGGTGTGGTCTGAAACACAATTTATAATAAAAAACTATACACATGCCCTCACTGGGTATAGGAGCTGAATGCTCCAGCTCGGTTTTCCATCTTCTGCAGATTCCACACTTTACAAAGCAAGCCTGGTATACTGCAGTTGCCCTGAGATACAACTATGCCCAAGAGCTATCTGAGCACATAGATTTACTTGCTATTTTGGATACGTGGGAGCCATGATTAACTATAAAGCTGCCAATTAAAGCAAATTCACAGCCTCAGCAAACCTGTTGTGTGCAATTTGATGTCAGAGAATAGATCACAGAGCTAGACTTCCTTCTCCACTCCCTCAAGATTCACTGTCTACCACTGGAAACTTCTGCACGGCCGTGCTTCATGTCCCAACAAATATGTGTGTGCTTTGAACTGTCAGAAATCAGCTTAGTGGAAAATTTAGGAATTTTTTTTTTCAGAAAGTAAAAATAACCAGTCAAGATATTTACTCGGGAACAACAAAGATTAATTTCTTTCTAACTTCTTATATTTTTGCAGGTCCAAGATATTATGAAAATGTGCTATCCACCTAAACATTAATGGGTAATAAAACACGGATCTGCACATCAGCAGGAGCTAATGGTGGCATCTCCAACACAATAAGCTAAACCGGTCTTGTAAGATACTACTCACACATGAAGCATTAGCCCAGGCAAAGGCTTAATTTTCTCTTTTTGAAAAAAAATTATTTAAAGACTACTTCACCCCACCTATTCACATGCACAGAAGAAGACCTGACATTGCTCCTTCCACCAGTTTTGTTTGATTCCATCTCTTAGTGGCTGAGCTCTGAGGTGTAATTCTACTTTATCGGTAAAAAGTGTAACATTCTCCTTCTTCACACAAGTCCCCATAAAAAGGAGGGCTTCTGCACTTCTCTCAGCCTCTGGCAAATTAATATCCATTACTGTATTGTATGCAGTGTCTCAAACACTGCTGTCTTGGTCCAGAAAGCATGAAACCAGTTGCTGTTGCTGAAATGGCTGAGGGCACAACTGACCTACTGAATCACTGCAATGATTGCTAAAAGGGATTTAAAATATCTGTGCAGGATACCAGAGGTATTTTATGCGACAGATGTAAGTCCAAGGAAGATGCAAATACAGCATCTCTGTGCATATGTGAAAAGCACACTTGGTTCTAATGAAAGCTGCTGCTGGGGTGTGTAATAACCATAAGGGTAAAGTAAGTAGCCAAGTAAGATGCAATGCAAACCAAACACATGAAAATAAGTTAACCCCGGAGCAAAAATTATGGTATGATTTCTGAAGGAGAGCTACACACGTGTACAGCTGAGCTATGGCTTGAACTTTTCTGGCTTGAGCCGCTGGGTGCAATAAGTCCATCACAAGCTGTTTGATGTCCAGTCCACAATGCTGGGAAGGTGGCTATCTTACTAGTAAGTCTAACATCAGAAAAAAATTATATTATAAACTATATACTCGCACTGCTTATGTAAGTCTGTACTTGCCATGGTTAGGGTGTGTTTCTTCACTGGAAATAGATTATTTCTTTTCCTTGCCTTAATTTGATTCTATCTATGTTTTTCAAGATGTTTCACACCTGGCAACTATATTTCTTTGGAACTGGATAAATCTATACTGACTACAGCCAAAATAACAAGACAACACGGTCTACATTGGGAGGATTCATTTCAGCTCCTCAGACATATTTCCTGGGGTTAAAGCTGAATGTGCTTAACTGAGTGAAAAAAGACCTGAAGGGGGGTTGTTTTGGACAGTTCAGTGAAGACGTCTGTCTGCATAGCAGCAGAAAAAATATATATATATGTGAAAAGCTAGGATACATGCAAAATGATGCACGAATACCAAGAGCAGCACAGGGATACAGCTTCACCTGCCGTCTCTGCTGCTCTGAACTCCTTCTCGATAAAGATAGAAGACAAACGAGGAATAAGTGTTATTCAAGACTTTGTGAGACCTCCATGGTGGAAAAAATTAGATTACTTAGATCAGTCAGGGGAAAGGCAGTAAGAGAGAGTGGGAAGGAGGGATGTAAAATAGTGAATGAGAAACACGAAGGTAGGACTGAAAGATCTTTGTGCAGAACTGATTGAACAAGAGAATGAATCAAAACCACAACAAACATCAAGGAATACACCTTATACCCTATATTCAGCTGATGTAGCACAGTTACGTGACCTTGGCTCAGCTTTACTGAGAAAATAGCTGAGAAACTGCATCAACTAAAGCCATGAAACAAGGCAACCTAAATCATGGAAAGAAGTGTAAATGTTGAGACCACAGTTAGAAGCTCAAGTAGCTGAGAGTAAAATTATTGACATAAAAAAGACAAACCCCTGCCCAACTCCATAAAGCGAAGATAAATCACCAAGAAGAAGGACCAGTTTACCCCTGAAAGCAAAGGAGTCCAGTATTTCCCAGCTGAATGACAACTTTTTGGATATGAATACTCAACGTAGAAATCAGTCCCAGCTGTCATCATCTGTGTGCACTAACCAATAAATAAGTGTATTTATTCTGCTTGCACAGTTTGCACATGGTAAAAGACTCCGAAAAAAAAAAAATAAAAAGGAGAGGGTGTTAGGCAGAAAAAAATTGTTCAATGTAGTATGTAACAGAGGACAGCTGATGCCAGGAGCTGAGCAAGACACAAATCAGCACATCTGAGGATGTTCTCTGCTGCGTAGGCACATGAGAGAGGTTTTGAAAACAGGTCATAAAACCCACATGGCATAAGGGCAAAAGCCAGTTCTGGTTGGGAAGGATTAAACTGCATGCCAGTAACCTATCAGTAGAAAAAAAAGATTGAGTATTTCTTCACTTTTTGCTGGAAGGTCTACTACTAGGCAGTTTTGGCTACCTGGAGCAGCACTGTTTGTCGATACCAGCTGTTGACACTTCTGACATAATATTTCTAACACATTATCTCCTCTCCCTCCTAGATTTTTCTTTCTAGTATGAAGAAATAGGTAATTACACATCTAATGCACAGCAGCTTCTCCCTTCTTTGTGAGTGCCTGCACGGGTGCAGTGACATGGTCATATTTCAAAGACGAATTTAAAAAATCATTACCGATTACTGTCAAATAAAACCCAGCTACGATGTCAGCTTCTCTAGAAAGCTTTGATGCAAAGGGGTCTTCCTTCTGGAGATAGTGTGGGAGGTATTCCTCCTGGGAGGAAGCGTTGTGGTCTGATGCCATCCCATTCACGTCCAGCTCAGCGTCTGAAAAACAAAAGAATGGAGTTTGCACCAGAAAACACAAAGATATTTTTGTTCATATGCAAGGTATCTTCCAGTCTTAATTTCTGCTCTGCTACCTCCCAGGACATTTCAGGATCCAATTCAAAATTGCATAAAGCATCCCTTTTTTATTTCATGGTTTACTTTATCCGAGAATGTCATCATTCGTATGGCACTCGTCACAGTAATCTGTCTGAGCAGTGTCTAGGTACCAGTGTGTTCTGGCACTCAAACCAAACCTTCCCCGAATATCCTGAGGAGTTTCATGTTTCCAGCTGGATGTAACAGTGACCTAAGACTGAGAGCACAGAAAAACCTAGCAGGGCAATCGTGTCTGAAGAGCTTCATTGCTCAATGTGTTTAATGCATGCTGAGCTTGTTGTCTTTATCTATACACGCTGTTCTTGCCATCCCAAGAAACTGAGAATTATTGGTAAGACAGTCCCGGCAATTTCTTCGTATCCCGAGGGGCACGGTCTACAGTTGATATCTCTGCAAATTTTATAGTTAAGTGAAAAGTTCCATCCATAAATTCTCCTTAAACTTATTTGGGTGGTGGGTTCTGATGTAAATAACTTCACATGGCTACGGTTATAAGCAGTAATTGGCTATTATAGTTACAAAGAAACAGCAGGAGTATTAAATAATAGACTCATCTAGGCAAGCTTGTTGAGTTTTCTTTCAATTTGCTTTTGTGTGGAAACGGGCTATTGAGGACAAATATGCTAAGATCAATAAAATGAACCCTGATATGGGAAAACTAGAATCTGGCAGACATCCATGAAGGTTACCCCTCCAGAACAACTGAAGATGTAAAGTGAGGAAGCCTAGCATAGGACAAAAACATTTCTGCAATGTTTGAAACCACCCAGCCAAGAGCTGTTTAGGACATTCAGTCATCCCCGTTCTTGCCAGTGCTCGATGGAGTAAGGAGTGGTATGCAAGAACTTAGCACTTGACTCCCAGGGCTTCCCTACTTTTTGCTGTGGGATCTGGGACAAGTTGTGGAGATCTAAATTTTGGCCCTCAAAAGTCAAAACTTGCTGGGAGACTGAAGGAGGAGAAAAAAAGTTTCCTTATTTTACCAGTTTGCTGTCTCTTCTGCATCTTTAAGGCAGACAGTCTTCTCAATAACAGCCCTGTATGGCCAGAAACTCAGCAGATGACACCTCCCTACAACTGAAGAACCCATAAACCTCTCCCTGCTGTCCCTCTAGCTTTGAAAAAAAAAGAGCCCATTTAAGGGAATCAGATCACAGAAGCACACTGCTTCTCTAGAGATGGGAGAAGCCAAAGGTGTCCCAGACATAAGCCTCCAAGTATCACCAAGTCTTTAAAGTTCATCAGCTTCATTGTTTTATCTTTTCTTCACAAAAAAAAAGCAAAAAAAATAAGCAAAGCCTGATTAATTAAAAAAACAACAAACCTTAGGTGACTTCATGAGCACTTTTTTCCTTCGACAGCCATGGAGAACAAGCACTCCAAATTGTTCACTGCTCCAAACAGCAGAACATCCACCTAGGTTTGGATTAGGTACCATGGTGTGGCAGCCTGGACACAATCTAAAGAGACCATCTGGTAGAAAAGGGTGGACTAAGACACGAATCTGGGAAATAAATTATCAGACTGATCATCCCCTCCACCCAGTCACAGCCACAGGTCTTGATCCAGATTCTACTTGGCCTTTAAAAAGATTCTGATGCTTTGCTGCCTCCCAGCTTTCATGGTCCCACTCTAACATCACTGCAGCATTTCAACCATGTGGGTGGCTGAAGTGATGCAAACGGAAATGTACATCTGGGACCTGTCAGCACAATTTGGATTTGATATAAATGAGTATCAAAGTGTTTAAGGGCATGTTCCTTTCCTGAGCCACACTAAAATCTCCCGCTCAAGTCATTATTGGGTGGCTTGCAAGGACGGTATTGTCCAACTTACGAGAATGCAAAAAAAAAGGTAGCTTTAAAAAGGAAATGTCAATTTCTGCATAGGTTAAACCCAGCCAGAAGCCCAGTCACTGGAATTTTTAACCTGCTTTAGAAGCAAAAGTGCAAGTTTCCCAAGGAAAGCCATGGGGCAGGAGGAAATCCTCCCTGATCAAACTGGACTGCTACAACACGGCAGATTGTGCAGCTTTGCTCGGTCTGGTTGCTGAAAAAGAAAGACCTCACCTTGGCTTTAAGCAGAGAGAGCACATTATTTCTTGAAAATTTTCAACAAAAAGAAAAGGGTGAATAATGCCTAACTTCAAAAAAAAAAAAAACCACAGAAATTTTCTTCATTATTTTAAATTATGTCTGGCAAATAAAGAATAAGCTTCAGATATAAGAAGGTAAAAACCAACTTTGCTTGGTTTACACGAAAAATGTTATAGTGACGTACAAAGCAGGATTTTACTACTGGATTATGGCTTCAAAAGATTTTCAGAATCCTGATAAGGCAGGAATTATTTATGCCCCCCAAGTAAAGCTCTCTTCAAGAATCAAATCTCACTTTTAGAGTGTAAAAAACCAGAAAGGGATGTCATGAATGAGGCAGCATAACTATTCCTCTTATAATTCGAAGTCAAGAAAAGCCATAATCCTGATCAGCATCTAGTGCCTAAATGCTGGGTAAAAAAATATGGAGAGGGATAACTTTTAAATGATTAGGCAAAGCCTAGCAAATGTAGGGGATGTGCATTTTCCCAGATAAATTACTTCAGGAACCGAGATTTGATGCTAACTCTGTTGGTTTTGTTTGTACATTTGCTTTTTAAGACACCAGAGTATTAAATGCCTGATAAAAACCATAAAGGTTCTGATCTACAGCCCCTAAAAGTTAATGAGTCAGGGGCAGGGACCATAAAATGTTGTTTTAGTATAAGCTTCAGTGATCCACGCTTGTACCAATCTTCCTTGCTTGCAAGTTCCTGAGAACTCCTAAAACACATTGGGGCTCTACAAACAGGGGAGGTGTACTAATCCAGATTCAAATGATGCCTTCTGCCATGTGGCTCAGATAAATACGGGCAGATACCAGCAAAATATGAAGTCCTTAATCTAAACTAGTAAGAAACAGTCATTATACTTATGTTAGCCTGCCAAAAATGGTTGCAGTTGGTTTATGTAGAGCAGCCAAAGAGGTCTGAGTTGGGGAAAGTATTTTTGTTACTTTGCAGGCAAATAAAGGAAATATTAATACCAACCATTTCCAAAAAAAAAAAGAAAAAACTAGGAGCATGTTGTAGCTCAGAGGTAAAAGTTACTTGGTATGAGAAAGAGCAGTATGTAGCATGTGCCGTAGGAATCACAGAAACCGAGCTACAATTAGATGCTGCAGAGATTCCTCTGTGGAAGTCACTGTGGCATTGTTTTAATGTGCTTGACAGGAGAGCACAAGTAATGAAATATTATATTCAAAGTCATGGACTGCACATAAGTGTTGCTATTATTTGCAGAAGCAGATTAATTTACCAAGGGAAAGATGGTAGAGTGAAACAGAAGATGCCCATGGACCCAGTGCCACCCCATAGAGAAAGAATTAGTGGAGCTCATTTTAAAAGAATTAACACAGCTAATGTGATAACATTATCAGTTGTGTTAATTAAGAAAATAACTGTCTGCTCTCTCATGACATGTTAAAAACAATAAAATTATAAATCCTTTTATCTGAGTCAGTAAAAGAGAAAAGCTAAAAGGACGCATTAGTGCCAGAGAGTATTATTATCTTTTTATGAGGAAAAAAGGGAATGAGCTTTTTCTTTAATTTGTCCAAAGACATCTATTTCTCAGAGTCTCTGTAGCAAAGTCAGGCACCTCTCAGTGTCTGCTGGATCCCAATTCACACTATCAAGTGTCACTTTCATTCTAAACTTTCCCCGTGTATTTTGCAGAGCCCATTGCGCAAGCATGGGCTGTGGAAGCACAGGCAAAGGTCCCCAGTGGGCATCGCCTTGTCCTCCTACACCCGTCCTGGTGATAACACAGGCGAGAAGTCCAGCACACCCGGTGACCAATTCTGTTTCACCCTTTAAATACGTGCTTCTCAGCACGTGTTTTTCTCCAGTTTGATGACGACTGTCAAATCTCATTTCTGTGACACACATCCTTGGCCAAGTATCTCCCAACAGTCCAACTAGCTGCTGCATTTAGGATTGTAAATAACAGTGACCAGAAAATTTATCTAAAAACAACCACAGAGCGCCATCCCTTACCTTTTTTTTTTTTTTAACATCTTATGTAGTAGAAGATAATTCCTTAAGAAAGAAAGCCTTGGTTTAATCTCAGTTTAGGGCTAAAGTCTGAAGACTCAAGCTATGGATTGGGAATTTTTCTTT
>WKFP01014769.1:356084-377611 GCA_011057875.1 Pterocles orientalis | reverse complement strand
GGTGCAACTGCTCTTTTCTGGGGCAGACCGGACTGTATTTTCTTGCCATAGTTTTCCTCGGAGTCCTGGTAGCGAGCAGATCTTCAGCTGGGTGAACGTGCTGCCCTGGTGTAACGCTGACTTACACACGCCAAATATCTGTCTCCATCCCTCTCCTAATCTTGCGGAGGGAATTATGAGTGTCTCTATAGACCTGAGCCAAAACAAACCAAAAGAAAAAAGAGCAGACATTTCGCAGGATCTGGAGGCTGCAAAGGTTTTACTGAATATTTCTTTGGTACCTATAGCACAGCAGCAATAGAGCAGGTTTCCCAGTCCTGCTTTCCTGAGGTTGAATTGTGGAAAAAAAAAAAAAAAAAGAAAAAAAAGCATGTGAAACTTAAATACAGGAGCTACATAATCAGCAGAGACTGTCTAGAAGAAAAGGAAAAGTAGTCACAGTCAAGGCACGGTTCAGAGAGGACAAAAACAGGGCTAAATAACCCCAAAAGTACAATTTTCACCAAGAAAACAGTACCTCGATAGTAGCACCACAGGAGAACAAACAACAACAAAAAAAGAGGAAAAGCTATGAAAACAAGATCAGATAAAGAAGAACAGAAAGGCAACACCAACTCACAAGATACAGCACCTGCAATTTCGGTTTAGGCTCCCGGAACGCTTTTAGGTGGAGGTTTCCTATTGTAGAGGAAATCCTATTCCTCCCCTTCAACATCACTGTCCCTTTGTCCATTGAACAAGTGTCCTGGAGACACACCAAAGCCTGATCCTCTCCCAAGGAGAAATAAGTGGCTTCCTGGCAGATCAGCACATGAAATCTCATCTGTTCTTTTCTCACATCAAAGAATAAGGCCTGGAGTAAATATATCCATAACTATTTTCCAGCTCATAAATATAATTAGAGTGGCTTAGAGATTGCTATAGCGAGTCAGAGGCTGGGAATGTAACTTGGGAATGATGGCTCCCTTTCCCTCACTATCTCTGCTGGATCTCTCTCCTCCTATTATAGGCTGAGACATATTAAACTTGTCCTTTTGCTGCCTGTTTACTGCTGAAGCAGAGTTCAACACCGCAGACTTCGGTGCAGCCAGACACACAGAGGGCTCCTGCATCCCACTCTGCAAAGAAACACTCTCCAGCTGCACGCAAACACTGGGACTTGCTAATGCCTGACTCAGATGAGTGCTTCAGTGCTAATTTGCAATTAAATGCAGCTTAGAGTTCTGCTTAAATACAAAGAGCTGGTTTTTCTGTGGTGTAAAGTGCGATCACAACCCTGTGCTTAGTTTTACACCTCCAGGCAATTGTCCTCTCCACGGACAAGCAAAGCTGTGGGGAAGGGACCTGAACACAGCTTCTGCAAATACTTTCTTTCTTCTTGCAAGATAGTGTTTTGGGACATTTGTTTTAATTTCTTACTCTGCAATCAACTGATAATCAGTATCAATACCAATCAGATAATAAGTATCAAATCCAACCGATCAATATTTTATGCTCCTGATCTTGCCCAAAGACACAAATGATCAGTTCTCTTCCAAACTTACCCTATAGTAAAGATAATACCAGATCTGTACAGATCTCCAAAAACACTAAAGGAAACACGAGCCCAAAAGCACAATATTTATCAAAATGCCCTTATGCTGCTCAGGCGTGTTACATCATGAAATTATCCCTGGTTATATCACACATGCCTAGAGACTGTGGTGCCGTCAGGAGTGGAGAAGAGAAAGACATGAAGTGCAACCACTAAATAGCAAAACTTTCAGAAAATTTTTCTTTCTCAGATATCTTTCAGAAGGTTACACCCTAAAATCTTTATTTCTGGGACAAAACATTTTATTCCACAGGAAGGACGAGTAAAGTAGAATGGCAACCAAGAGGATTCTATGTAAAACTAAGTATTAGTGAAGCTGATATGAAGATGGACCTAAATTAATACAGTGAAAATGCATAGTGTAAGCACCTAGATGTGCACATATGCATGCAATTTTGCGCCAGCATTTTTTGCATGTACACCCCATACTTTCAGCATTTCACCAGAACAGGAGGAGAAACAGGACATACCTTATTTATGAACTCCGTACAGAGCATCCCCCCTGGAACTCCACAGCTGCTTTTATCTCAATGTCCGGACTGGAGCGATCTGTAAAAGCATAAATCCACAGTGCTCTCAGCGTTTCAAGTTTTAGAATTCCAGGGAGAGAGGGAAAAATCACTCTGTTCCTCTGTAAAAGGCAACCTCTCTCCTTCCCCCTCCTTCCCGACTGGGGCTCCCAGCCTCTGGATGCTGTGCTGTTCCTCCCTCTCTCCCTCTTCCCAGCGGTCCCGCTGTCGATCATTCGCTTTATCCCATGAAAATCTCTCTCCGGAGCATCCTGCCCCTGTCTCCGTGACTATCAGCTTTCCAAAGTGATGGGCACAGAGAGAGACCCCGGGAGGGTACCACTGGCAGAGGAAGGGGCATCAGCCAGACCTGCTGGAGCCGGACAAATTTTGTCAAACCCCGTGTCACATGCTGCTGG
Source organism: Pterocles orientalis (assembly GCA_011057875.1). Taxonomy (NCBI): domain Eukaryota; kingdom Metazoa; phylum Chordata; class Aves; order Pterocliformes; family Pteroclidae; genus Pterocles; species Pterocles orientalis. The sequence continues at coordinate 375,089 of WKFP01014769.1, read as the reverse complement.
ATCCCTCCTGCCAGCGCAGCTGTAATCCTGCTTGTCGCCTGCACCGCAAAACGGAGAATGCTTTTAAACTTGAAGGTTTAGGGGGTTTTTTTATCATCAAGTGATTCTTACTGTTTGGTAAGAGAGAAAAAAAATCCTAAAAGGTGCTTTCAAAGAGTTAATAAAAGCATCTTTTAGTATTGTATTTCACTCATGTTCACCAGCACCACCAGTCACTTATAAAACCAGGCTCACTAGTAAAAACACATTTTTGTAAATCATCGTTACCCTGAACTCAGGGTAGTGTATTTTTTTATTTATATATAGTGTAATTTTTAATGTAATTTTTTTATTAACTGAAGACTTGAATGTCAATCTCCACTGCAGTAAAATAAAATTTAAAGCCTGCAAATAAGTTTACCAATATGGAATACAGGAATCAATCCCAGATTTTTCCTCACCTCGGCAGATTTCTGAGTCTGTAGAGCTCTGTCCCACAGAACCAGTTTGCTTTCATCAGCTGCCTGGTCAAGAAGTACTTTCCTGGGTAACACAGCAAAATGAGTCCACTCCTGGATATGGAAAAGAATATTGCAGGGAACATTTTTAGTTGTTCTGTCACCAGAGACTGACCCTGTCACCTTTCTGCCAGGGGCTAGGAAGTAAGAGGCAGCAGAAGTCACTGAAAGATTTTAATAAATAACTTCACGTGGTATTTTTATACAAAAGGTCAATACAGACTATGACACCTTTTTTTTTTTTTACTTCATTTTAAAAAAGACCATCACTACTTTCATCAGTGTCTTCCTATGCTTGTCGAGAGGTGAAAGGATGGTATTCTACAAATAAAGGAAAAAAAAAAAAGACTATGTCTTATGATGGTAAAAGAAGATAAGAGGAAGCAAATTATTTCCAGAAGTATTCTTCTGAGTCAGGGCAGAGTCTTACAGTAAGGGTGGATATCAATCTCCTATGGTTACATAAAGAAGAAAAGCAGCACGTTTTCTCCTTTTCTAATGAATGGACTGAGACCAGCCCAGTTTCCAGTTACAGACTGGCCCCAGTCAGTTCACCCAGATTTCAGCCTTCCTCAGCACACACAAAGATACTTCAAGCCCATAAGCACAGCATAAAAAGGGAGGAAACACAAAACCCCAGAGAGTAACTTTCTAACTGACCCAAAATCCAGGCTGCACCACCAAACACATTGCCTGGCAAGTGACTTCAGGACAGACCACTACAGAATTAACAGGAACGCAGTGCCTGATGCTCAATTGGCTCAAAGCTGCTTTACAGAAGATGCTCATCGTTAATGCCATGATTTATTTACAGTGTGAAGAGTCAGGGCAGAGAAAGATGAAAAGCATATGTTTTTCCAAATAGAAAACTCACTCTAGGTAAGATTTTTCAGTCATCCAAACTGTCACTGTGTGCCAAAACATTTATAGACATCAAGAAAGCTCTTAAGAAGTGAAGCTCCAGAAGGTCCACCACTCCTGTGCCACTACCCTATGAGCCTCAAGAGAAGGAGACCGAGGTAAGCCCTTGCTCTGTTGGCGGTATGTCCGAAAACCAGATGCTCCATGGTGTGTCCCTCCTCTCCTCACTCTCACTTTTTTCACATCAACATGGAGAACAGCAGTAAAGACCAGCACCTAATGAGGGTTGAAGAGAGGAGTATAACACAAGAGGGTCAGGACTTGCAAAGAGCCAAAAAGAAGGGGTGAAAAGGAGGAAAGGGGGAAGACGGGTGCAATTTGTAGCATCAATGAGAGCCCCGGTCACTAGGAGACAACGGGTGCATTGTTCTCCTCCAAAGCAGTAACAGTAAAAGTTCTTTAACTGGAATTTCAGGGCTCCCACTGATACTTCTGACCTATAACATAATTTTTAAGGAAGAATTTTACATTTGCTATGGAGTCAAACACCAGCAGAGGTAAAGTATAAATTGAAGTCCTTCTGGGGCATATCACTTATCTCCATGAAAGGGTTTGCTTTCCCTAGTTGCAGAAATCGTATCAAAACAACTCACGAAAGGCAGCAGTGGAAGAAAATTGAGTTTATTCCTCAGTTTATTGCAGGTGGTGTCGATGATATGATGTTGTCATTGTTAGTAACACACCACTGACCTCAAGTTCTCATCTTAATCCTCACTGTAATCAGTCTTGACTTCCTTTGCTTGCTCTAGCACCAAAGCAGTCAGGTGACTAAAGTCTTAACAGCAAAAGAAAACATTCAGACGGTTATTTTTTTAACCATGGTCCTTGTTCAGCAGCTTTAAACCTTGGACTTGTTCATATTTAGTAAGGTTTAGTCATATTGTGTATGGCAAAAGTCTAACACAGAACCACAAGTGAGTGAAAATCCTAGTGTAGGATCATAGATCACTGGGAAAGAAGCTCACTAACAAACAGCGGTACAAAAATATCCCCAAGCAAACTACAAAACTGAAGAATATCAGAAGAAACTATTGCCATCAACAGCAATGCTGGCAACTTGGGGTGCTGACATCTTGCCATGATAGCACTCGGCCAGCACCCACAGGAAATCACAGGCAACCGTGAGGTTGGGAAAGTAGCTTGGAGAAGAGGGACAGCAAGAGGATGGTGTAGCCAGGATATTCCTATTAACTACATTAGTAATTTCACATCTTTTATTTTAATTAAGCAATTTGGATTGTCCATGAATGGGTGCCATTTTAATTGGACTAGTAGCAGCTTTTGCCTTATCTTAATCTTGTGATTCAGACCACACCAGGCCAGGTTTAGGATGTGGTATCAATGTAAATGCTGTGAACCGGCATGCAGGGCTTAGTGAAAATGTGAAACTTAAAAGATTTAAGTTGTAAAGCATTTTTTCCAGTTCAGAAAATGTGGCCAAATCTCTTTGGCTGAAGAGAACCAAGGGGACGCTAGTCTTCCCAAGCTTGGATGAATTCAGGTGGCACGTACCCTTCATGTCAAGACTGTCGTAAACAGAGACACGAAAACCAATAGTGAACATGGTCGCAAGAACACAAAACTGAATATTTGATTGGATTTTTTTTAGAAAAAAATGGACAGAATAATAAAAAAAAAAGACGAGGAAAAAAATCCTTCTATTCATTCATGCTTAGCCTAGAAAAGAGAAGGCTCCAGGGAGACCGAAGAGCAGCCTTCCAGTACTTAAAGGAGGCTTAGAGGAAAGATGGGGAAACAGGGAGGGTAGGGATAGGATGAGGAGCAATGGCTTTAAATTGAAAGAGGGTAGTCTTAAGTTAAATATTAGGGAGAAATTTTTTACTGTGAGGGTGGTGAGACACTGGAACAGGTTGCCCAGAGAAGCTGTGCATGCCCCATCCTTGGAGGGGTTCAAGGCCAGGCTGGATAAGGCTTTGAGCAACCTGGGCTAGTGGGAGGTGTCCCTGCCCATGGCAGGGGGGTTGGAAGTCAATGATCTTTAAGGTCCCTTCCAACCCAAACCGTTCTGTGATTCTACTCATTCATACATTTTTTTCTATTTCTAAAGCAGCCTTTTTAATAAATTATTGATTTAATACAAAAGACAAAAGACCCAAACAACACATCAGGAAGGCACTACCTTCAATAAACAACATAAAACACAATAAAGCTCCATATTACCTGCATCATTTGCACTAGTACACAGTATTCTTGGTGCAGCAGGTAGAACATGGTCCAAAGTAAGTGTACTCGTGGGACAACTGCAGGTTGTCTTACATATTCAGCATGTTCATCCACATGGTTGTAAAAAAAATCATGGCTTGATGCTTAAGATCACTTGGATCAACTGAGATAAAACTCACTCTGCCTATGCCATTTCAGCTTGGCTACACACAATGGCTTGACAGAGGGAAATTTGAGTGTAAAAGCTTCAACGATCTGGATGTGTCCACTCAAATTACTCCTATAGCACTCACACTCTCTCATTAAGAAAGAGCTGCCAGGACTCATTAGAGGTCAAGGCAGTGCAAACTTCCAGGTCACACATCACGACATGTGACAGAATGAATTAATACGATGCCAGTGCAAAGCTTACGGCACAGAAGAGCTCAGCGGCAGTGGGTGCCATCCTCTCTTGGGGCCTCATCTTCTAGCTGCCAAAACATGTTAGCTGAACTATTGATTATGTTAAATGTACTGGCACCATTTTGGATGATATTTTAAATATCAATGCTGGGACAGGATTTGCCAAGTGGAGTAGTTGTGCACATGCCCAGGCCTTCCCTATTGGCACGACACTGGATGAGCTCTAGTACTCACTGAAGCCTTCTCCACAATGATCAGCCCCCTGAGAAAAATACCATCCGCAGCAAGTCATGGTGATGCAAGTCAACTGATATAAAAATTAAAGTTCTTGAGAAGTTTGAGATTTGTGGGACGCAGGAGCTATAGCATTTTAAAACAATGCACAGCTGATTAGCAGGATGGGGATTTTTACAGCTTGAGAAGACATAGCGAGAAGCGCAGATGTGCATGCAGTTCTTTCACTGTGCAGTTTAGAAATGTTAAGACACCTGTAGAAATTCTTTGTCTCCAGAAAGTAGAAAACTGCTGATCTCAAAACTTCCCATGAAGTCCTCGCATGAAAAGGTGAAGTGGGGAAGACCTTTGTCTAAAAGAAGAGCTATAAAGTTAAATGGAAGGAAGGAAGGAAGGAACGAACGAAGGAAAGAAGGGACAGCGTTTAGAGATACTATTGCCTTTTTTTTTTTGAGGAAGAATGGATCTGAATGATTAAATGAACAGAGAAATGGGAAAAGAGTATGTTTTAGTTACCATCAGTCCTAATCAGGAAAAATAAACCACACACACACAGGTAAAAGCCATCAGAAAAAAAATGTTTCGAAAGAGTATTACATCCTTATTGGACCAAAATCACACAGCTCCTTTTCATCCACAGATACCAGACTGAAATAGCAGCAATAGCACTGGAATTTCTTTATTCATTTTGGATACCTGTCTTTCAGGAGCCCCTATGCCTCACAGGCCAATTGTTGAGCATTCAAGTGGACTTGAATAAAATGTCTAGCTGACAGTGGTCAAGTGAATTGCTCTCTAAAAATGCCAAGTTTTCCAGGACTAGAGAACTAGGGCTAAAATTAGTCCTAACTCTAACTTCCCTATACACATCACTTCAAACCAGCTTGTGCCAACCTTCACTGCAAACATAAGCAATGTCTCCTTCAGCATGCATGCACGTAGGAATATTTTTCTCTTACTAAGGCATACCAAACCTGTGTGATCAATCAAGCCACTAATTCTGTCCTCTGGGTCTGCAGAACTTGCCAAAGACAACCTTAAACTAGGCCACCTGCTGACAGTTCACTCAGGCCATCTGGGTATGTCCCACTTTAAAAAGTCCTGTCTCAGGCAATGGTAATGCTCTGGGATCTGCTGGTTTTGGCCTGTCGTCCCCAGTCTCCCAAGAGGAGGAAACACGAAAGGTACAAAGAGACAGCCAAATAAAATGCAACAGCCCATCACGTAGAGGTGAGCAGACTTCTAGACTTAATTCTGTGAATTACAAAAATAGTTATACATGCAGCCCAAGCTTCATGTCACCTAACATATTTGATGATATATTAAACATCAAAATTTAAATATCTGTGTGCCTTTTATCTTTAAGGATGAGAAAAATAAACCGAAACCAACACTTTCATCATGGAATCATTAAAAAAAAATAAAATAAGTTAAAGAAAAATGGAAAAAAATGTAGTTTTCTTAAAAATTTGAAATTAAAATCTCTGAGGTTAAATACTGCTTAAATACTAATTTTTAACTTCCTTATTCCTGAAAATATACACTAATTCTGAAAATTGAATTAAAACTAAGCAGTTAATTTCCTTCACAGTTTGTTTTGAACCTATGAATTCTCTCCAAAACAGAAAAGAGTTGAAATCTCCAATTATATCTCTTTTATTGTTTTGAAAAATCAGTAAGAACATCGATAAAAGAGAGGCTGAACCATAACCCTTAGGAATGAAAGGAGGCAGAACCATGACCTGTGCCATCGATGGAGGCTAATGAGCACATCTACCTTTGTTTAGTGCCTCATCAGACAACTGAAACACCACTATTTCTGTGCACAATATTTCTCTTTCAACATCTCTTCAGGTAAAGAGGCATGGAAAGGATGTAGCATGATTGTTTGAGAGGGAAAAGGGAAGATATGCATTAATGGATGAAGAATAATAGAAAAATCAAGCTTAATTGATTCCACTGCTCATGAGAAAACCGGTTATTTGTTTGTATTTATTTGAAACTGTAAAAAGCTCATAAATTTTACAAGCTGTATTTATCACTTATTTTGGTTGGTAGGGTGATAGACATTACTGGGATTGGGCAGGCTGGTTAACTATGGTTAGACCCCCTATTCAAAATGAGAAATACATCCACTTAAGAGTCCAGAAAAAAAGGCAACAGAAAAAGCAGAACTCAAAACCAACCAACCAAACCACAAGAAAAAAATATATATAAAAAAAATTAGTTTAATCCAAAATGGAAACTATTCAAGAGAGATTTCTGAACAGTGCAGAAATGTGTAGGAGAGTGGATAAATTTGCTCTTGTTTTTCTTTGCAATTCCTGTTTCCAAGCTTCCAGTCTCCAGGTAGGTTCCCAAGTTCCAGTCTCCAGGTAGGTTCACCATCCCACTTCCTCATGTCCTCCCCCAGATCACACAGGAAGAACCACAAAGTTGCACACGGTGTACACCACTAGTATGCCTTCACTTGAGCAGAAAAAGGCTGACCCTTAATAGCTGAGGCCTTGGTTGGAGCACGTGAGGAAGACCTACCCTTCTTGGCTTGCTCAGACATTTTTTGGGTCACTCTGTCCACAGCAGAGAGACAAGCCCACATGGAAGAATCGAGATTATCTTCATGTTCTCGGAGTTGTCTGGCCAGTTGATCTACAGTTGGTGTCTCCGTGACTGTCCAGCTCATTATCGTCAGGGTGTGAGTGTATGGTGTTGGTGCACTTCATATAAACTTCCACCACATGACCACTTACACCAGATTTCATTAGGGTCTTTGGATGCCTGGTTGTTATCCAGGTTGTTATAGATCACCTCCAGCATGGCTAATTCCCTCAGATACTGGGTACCTCCCTCAACACTGGTCCATTTACTTCAGGAATCTGCAAGTTCTTCCTTGGAGGGATATCCATCCTTCACACTTGACAGGAGTTGCTGAAAAAGACTGAGGACTCCTGCCCTTTTCCAAATCCTTTTTCAGTGGTCTTATCCTTAGCAAGGACCCCAGCTGCCGAGCTTCCTTACCTTCTGCTTCCTGACTACTGGCCCCAACACGCCGGCACTGGAGTAACCAGCTGAGAATTAACTCATCTGGTTGGTGACTAAAATCTTTTTGCACATCTCGCAGCTCACTTCGAGACAGGGATTGGGTGGTTTCTAACTCATTTGTTATTTCAGTCTCTTCCTCCTCCTGTTGTTGTGGCTGCACTGCTGCAGAACAGGCTGCCTCTTCTGATTCTTTCTCTTGCTCCCTCTTAGGAGAAGCTTCTTCGTCCCTTACTAAACGAGCTGACTTCCACTTCTACTGGTTCTTTTTAGTTATAGGATTAACTGACACAGTGTCTGGTTTAGCCACAGTTTCTGTTGATTTGTTTTCCCTCTCTTCTCTTAGGGGTAGGGACACCTTCCCTTTGCACTTTCTTGCACAGTTCCTCCCTTTAGCCCTCTGCTCAGATTGGTTTATCACTTGTCTTCTCCTTTCTTCCCACTCCCTTCCCTGTGCATGTCACACATTTTAGTCCTTGGACCACAGACTCCTTGTCTCCCCAGTCCCTCACGTGTCAGGCTAAAGTCTATTTACTTCCAGAGAAGGAAAAACAGGTGGCCATGAAGCGTTTTGGAGACTGTTACGCCTGGTCTGGGTTGTGCTCATCATACCCTGCTGACATGGCTTGTAGCAGATGTGTAAGAGCAAGCGTGGCAGCAGGAAAGTCTCTGCATGCATCAGGGTGGTAAACCATCAAATTAACTCTTTCAATACTACCAAACACCCCTAAACAGCCTTACCTTCAATGCAACAGGAGGTGGCAGCAAAGAAAAATTATAAGTTTTTCAACCTACAAAGTGCTAAACCAACAGAATTAGTGCTTGGAGATGTGAAATATGAGCTTGTTGAGCTTTTGTCCTCGATTCATTTCTGGTGTATTAATTAAAAATGAGAGGTGTGCTTAAAAAAAAAAAAATCACAGCAAAAATCTGTTTCTTGAACAAATTAATTATTTTTTTCTGGAAAATAATGCAAATGAAATGTTCCATTTTGTGCATTTGAATGTTCTTGTGGTAGATGCAGGTTTAGCATCAAATCTTTCACGGTACTTTCACAAACTTCAAATACAGATGGACAAGTCACACTTTATATTTTAAACAGTTATTCAAAACCTTAACCACCGTTTATTTTTGTATCAATACACCAGTACTCACCCATCTAGCATCACTTGAGACAAGATATAAACTAAATGGTGCATAATAGGAAAACCTTCCCACCTAGGAAAAGACACCTAGGAAATACCTTGAGGATCAGGCAGTTATACAGGAAATTTGACTTAATTACTAAAGTGAAGACCACAGGAGAAGAGATGAGGGCAAAGGACAAACCAATAACACTTGCAAATGGTTGAGTGCAAGAGGCAGCAAAATTTGAGTTGACTTGACTGATTTTCTCCCTCCCTTCAATTTCTAAGACCTAAAGGCAGCATCTATGCAGCACACTTTTGGAATATGAGCACAAACCTTCAGTTAATGGGGATACAGTATCTACTTATCCTGTTTTCTTGTATGCTGACAAATTCTGTGACTTTCCTGAAGGTCATTAAATGTAAACCCAAAGCACCATGTGTTTATGGATGTTAGAGGTCTCTCCTCATATGTGGTCCAGCACGAACAGCAGGCTGGAAACACCTTCCTCCAAAATAAACTTTTTCTCTTACTGTTTTACACCTTTGCAAAACGTGTGACATGCAATGGCAATAGTGGCTTGCTGAGGTGATCCCACTGTGATGACATCTCCGGCATGGTGACCATCTCCAGGGTGCCAGGTCTTTCTGGCTGGTTCTGCAGCTACAAAAGTGGTGTGAAAAGTGTCTAAAACGGGAGTCAGCTTTGCTAGATGACTATCCAAGAGATGCCATCACCAGCAACAAGCACGAAACAGAGGTCCATCCTGGCAATGGTGTTTCTGTACCTGTGTGTCAACCACTGCAAAACCACCTTGCAGAAAATACTAGAAAATATTTTTCAGACAATTTTTCCGCTGTTCTACCTATATTTTTGTTTACCACAACACCAGTGCTACTGTCCTAAACCAGCTAAAGGATGCAAATGACTTGGTTTTCCCTGTTAACAGAAGTTTATAACTCCCTTAATCCTTAATGCTTGTTCTTTCTTTAGATGGACTACTAAAAGTGTTAAAAAGTTGCTATTGAATAAACTAATAGTTGTCTACAAAGCACTCTGGGATAAACTGCTTTCTGGCTGGTAGAAGGCAGAGAAAAAAGGACAAATGAGTTGTCTGTGGAAGAGTTTGTCTGACCCACACCAATTCACTTAGAATTCAAGTGTCTGGTCATCGAACTCTGCCTGCGGACACACTGTCTCTTCCCAAAGGCAATTTGCCCCATTGTGTGTTTGCAGTCCCAGCTGGGACAATACATTTTCTTTCTAAAGTTATATAAAAAATATCTATAATGTACTTGTAAATATTTATATAAGATATATGACTATCCATAACATCTATCTACAAATGACTACAGCAGATAAATTGTAATACTGTCACAGAATTCCAGAAACAGTATGTACATGAGCTTTGAAAGAATAAATCTTGCAGGATGGAGACCATATAAAATGAGCACTTTGTCCTTTGAAATACTAAAGCCTATAAGAGATTGGACTTTTTTATTTTTTTCCTTTTTAAATAAAAATGTCTTACTTAAGATAGCTATTGAAATAATGTCCTCAAATAATCCTGAGTGGCATTTTATTATCACACTAAAACAATACCACACAAAATGCTAGAGGTAGTAAAAGGAATCAATTCTCACAAATAAAATCTCATTCTTTAACTAGTCATCATGCTATAGATGCATTTCTAATAAAAACGTTATTGCTCCACTTCTTACTAAGGAAAGAAGCACCAAGAGCTATTGCAGTCTAAATAAAAGCAGTCTAAGTGTTCTGAATAGGCACAAAGTGGATTTCTGGTCATTAACTTAGTATGAAAAAAAATGTACATCTGCTCCTATAGAAGATATATCCTGACAACAACACCACAAAAATATTGCCTAATTCTATTAATTGTACCTTTTTTTACACAAATAAAAGGATTAACTTTCAATGACTAATTCTTGTTCATACTGCACCAAGTATTGCAAAGATAATTCTATTATTGTCCTCAAACTGTGGGCTGTCATTAAATCATAAAAGTTTTTATATAAATCAAACTATGGCTCATGGTAGGGATTTAGTTATTGCAACATGCATAGAAGCAGAGAATCTACTTTCTGATGTTATAATATACCTAAGATATTAAGCATATATTTAGCATAAGAAAGCTCAATGTGCCGTGAAATTATTTTAGTATGATACATACACTTTTAACAAGATGACTGAAGTTCTGACTCCAAAGTAGATTAATAGGGAAATGATAAAATGAATAAAGTAAGAATTACAGAGTGAATGAAATCAAATGAGGCATTGCAACTATTTAAGATACTCATAATAGATTTTATTCAGTAGAACAAAGAAGAGGTAGAGGACTGAATGACAGTAGCAGGAGGTGAAGACCTAACCAGAACTCACAGCCATGGTATAGAACATAGAATAGAACATAGAATCATTAAGGTTGGAAAAGACCTCAAGGATCATCAAGTCCAACCCAACACCACCTAACTCACTAAACCACGTCCCTAAGCACCACATCTACACGTTTCTTGAACCCCTCCAGGGATCGTGACTCCACCACTTCCCTGGGCAGCCTGTTCCAATGCCTGATCACTCTTTCAGTGAAGAAAATTTCTCATATCCAGCCTAAACCTCCCTTGGCACAACTTGAGGCCATTTCCTCTTGTTCTGTCACTTGTCACTTTAGAGAAGAGGCCAGCACCCACCTCACTACACCCTCCTTTCAGGCAGTTGTAGAGAGTGATGAGGTCTCCCCTTAGTCTCCTCTTCTCTAGACTAAACACCCCCAGCTCCCTCAGCCGCTCCTCATAAGACCTGTGCTCCAGACCCTTCACCAGCTTCGTTGCCCTTCTCTGGACCTGCTCCAGCACCTCAATGTCCTTCTTGTGGTGAAGGGCCCAAAACTGAACACAGGATTCAAGGTGCGGCCTCACCAGTGCCGAGTACAGGGGCACAATCCCTGCCCCAGTCCTGCTGGCCACGCTATTGCTGATGCAGGCCAGGATGCCGTTGGCCTTCTTGGCCACCAGGGCAGCCAAGCCCAGTTCAGTCTTGTACAAGTTAACAAGAACAGACTCTATTTTCTTTCTTCTAAGCCCTTCTTTTCTGAGGTTCTCACTGCAGTACAAACCATACCACCAGAGGGATGGAGAAAACTTCTGCGTAAATAAGGGAGCTCTCTACACTCAGTGGATTAGTTTTACCGTCTTCACACTGTGAGAGCCTGATGTCCCCCATAGCAACTGAGTAAAGTTCCAATAAAAATGTGTAACCTGAAGTGCTATGCTCTAAAAATACTTTCTTCCTAAAGGAATAAAAGATTTAAAAACATGCAAACCCAGGATGGTGGATAAGCCCTCATCTCAACCACTCCAAGTGCTCAGTAGAGGTCTATTTACTTATTTTAAATCCCTTGCTGTTCACAGTCTCACTCTCTCTCTAAATGGTGACACATGAATGTTACGATCTCTGCTGGGTTACTAGGAACTCCCAGTCAGAGGGCTGGACCTTATAACACAAACTGGAACTTGAAAATAAAGTATTTCCAAGAAGTAGAAAATGCTTTGTCAAATAACTTCTTTGTAACTGTCAATATACTCTTCCAAGATACTGCTCTCTGGAAGGCACAGAAGGAAAAAAGATAATTGCTGGAAGGCTAACTGGAGTTTCACAGCTTTGAGAGGAACCCCTTGAGGACTGGTAAATGGCTAACATCTTCCTAGTAAAGTAAAGAAATTTAAAAAGACATTCAGGCATATCATGACAAGGAATCACACACCCACCAGCCACTACTGAACTTGATTAAATTATTTCAAGGGCGTCAACATAAATTATACATACACTGCACATCTACACACAAATATGTTTGTAGGAGTTTGTACAATGCGTACTTCCAAGGTCACTGTTTTCTCTAGGAAAAGCTGGTTTGCCATTCACATTTGGAGTGAAAAAGAAAAAAACCATGAGTAAATTCCCTCATTGTATCAAATCCACCAAAAATGGGAAATGCAGGCCAAACATACCATTTCAGAGGTAGGATGCGCACATCCCACACAAATGTCATGGCTGGATCTTGTGTTCATACCCTGCTGCTGCAAAGGAGGGGAAAGAGATGTCCAAATGTCCTCTGGAAGAGTCAGGGTTTTCCATATCTTGAATTCAGTGGGAGCATTAATGTTTTTTAGCTCTGGAGAACTTAGCTACCATATTTTGGAAAACAGAAGAAATGGCCATTGCGTCGTAAAGCAGATTATAATTTCCTCTGCACGTCCCTTTGGTCCTCAGTCTGAGCTGCCAGCTTCAGGTAGCCACCAAAATACTTTGGGGCACTGCGGTGCCCAGCCTTGTGCAAGAGCAATCAAACACAACTCATGGGGCAGGACATCCAACACCTCCTCTGCATAATATCCTGCACCATAGTACACAAAAAGGGCAAGGAGGTGGGATCTTTTTCCCTTAAATGTAAGGCATCCCATCCAAGGTAGTCCATAAACTCCATAGGGTGACACACAGATACCTCAAGACTGAGGTTCTATCCCAACTCGGCATGGAAGTACCCAGAGATATCCCATGGAGACAGCTTCTCTCAAGAACATTGAAATTTATAAACAAGATACTACTAGAGAGGACTTTTAGACAGACTTGTAAGGAATTCAAACCATTGAAAACATAGGAATGTTTTGCTCTTGTCACACAAATGCAATTCCTGCTTCCCAAATTCATTATCTAGGAGGTAGGTGCTCACATAACAACAAATATTTATAGGGACTTCACTGAACTATTTTTATCTGTGCTTTGACGAGATCCGTAGACCTTCTATGCCATGAAGAGAAAACGGATTTGCTTTTGCACTGTTATGGGCACATTGAACCATCCCTACCAGGGCAGTCCATTGAACTTACCACCTGGTAGTTACTAACGCTGAAACCTGTAACCTCTAATGCATTTTTGGAAACACGTCCATTTGCCTTCACACGCACATTGCAGAAGATTTCTCATAATTTTATTTTGATCCACTACTGCATTATGGTCCTCTAAAGTACCAGTAAAATGAGAGTCTGTTTAAGCTTGGAAAGATCTCTTACAGCTAAAATCTATAGTATGCCAACTATATGAGCTTGAAATGTGCAATATTATTTGTTTCTGAATCACTTATTATGACATGATAAAGTTTGTTCCTTACTTCAGGTTGTAAACCTAAAGAGACTACTCTTAAACTCTCTGGAGCAGAAAGATGTAGGTAAGTTTTTCTCATACAGCTGTATTATCCGATCAAAGGCTCTCAGACATTGCACAGAAATGTCTTCTCCTTACATCCCAAATTAATTTTAAAATTATTTCAGCAACAATTTTCTATATCTATGATACCATCCATTTAATTACAGGGTACTTCCTTCCCATCCAATCTCCTGGAGATTTTTGGAGTCCTGAAATACAGCTAAAATATTTCTAAATTTCTAAGATTATTGCTACCAAGCAACCATAGAGAGCATTAAAAAAAGAGATACTTGTCTCTACCTTTGTGACTGGATTTTAATGGTTTTGCTAAATATAATTAAGGTTTGTTTAATTAACAATTTGCCAGCAAAATTAGTGCATGTCAAACTTATGCTAAAGTTCAAAATGATCAGTACATATGGGTGATTTCTCTGAGAAAAGTTCACAGTCACAAATTGCCTCAAGAATGTTAATTTAATCAAGTCACACTGACATTTTGCCCTAAAGAGAAATCAAAAAATAATAGGATAAGTCACATCACCTTGTATTTCCAATGAAAACAAATAAACCATTTCTAACATATTTTAGTACAAGTGACATGGCTGTGTAACAGCAACAGCATCAAATGTTCAGCTGATGAAGCCATTTTACACGTGCACAAGTGAAATCATGCATCAACTTGCTAAAATAAAAAGATGTTTCCACTATTCTCCCTAAGGAATTTCTTTGAAAATTTTTTCCCTAATAGATGGTTACATCTTATACCACAACAGACAGCACCAATGACAGGGGATTTCATAAAATCCCAAATAGGACAGAAAATCTAGGAAAATAATTAAGACAAGGTGATGTTCTGAAAGTATATTTAGTGCCACAGGCAAGTCAGCAAAATCATATATTGAGCCTAAGAGAAAGAGAAGAATGCGTCATGTGTAGAGGGGAGGAAGGTTGTGGATTAATTAAAAAGTGTTTCATAGAATCATAAAATCACAGAATGGTTTGGGTTGGAAGGGACCTTAAAGATCATCCAGTTCCAACCCCCCTACCATGGGCAGGGACACCTCCCACTAGCCCAGGTTGCTCAAAGCCTCATCCAGCCTGGCTTTGTTTGTTGGGCATTTTTTTAGATTAGACACACTTTGACTAAATTGGAGTTAAACTTTCAGCCAAACCACTACTGGATTGGTATCAATTTCGCCATGTGGAACAAATACAGGTGTCAAGGAAAAAACTGGAGCAAGAGAGGAGTAACCAGCCTTCTAAAACATCTGCTCACAATTGCCCATAGCACAGGAAGCAGAACAGGAGATATTTGTTATTCAAATTACATTTACAACCTGTGGTAAAATAGTACTGCTAAATTTCCCAAATTGTCTCCAGGCATCTATCAGGAGCAGCGAGGAGCTCAGCAGAACATAGGTATGTATGAAAGCTGAGCTTTGGTATCCAGTAAATCTGAAAATGTGTGTTTTCAAAGGCAAATGGCAGACTTACTGTTTTCATAAAAGTGTTTATAAGAATGTTCACAAATTGAAGAAAAAACAACTTTTTCCACAGAAGATTGGTTACCTGACATTCAGAGTACAGTTCCAGTTTTATCCAAACTCTTTCTTGCGTCATTTTTTGAAATTTTATTCATCAGCCAGGATACAGAAAGAAGACTCATGACTCATCCTGGACAACAGGACAACTAACAAATCCATATGTACTGTCCATATGTCTTCTTGTGCAGATGGTCTAGGACTTCCTTCCACTTCCCTCTCCCCGTCCATCATCTGGCCTGCACCCGTGGTACCAGCAGATAGACACCGTACACACCGCTGCCCATGGGAGAAAAACGCAGCCGTGCCCTGAAGCATTACCAGGCTCATCCCTGCAGTAGGACAAGACAGACATGTGTTTTTCCCACAGAAATTGCATTTTGATCACATAAGGCTGCACAATCAGTGATATAGCTGAGGAAGAGCCAAAAAGCAGAGAGGAAAGTAATCCACTGCACATTCCTCCATTTGTAAATTTCTCTTTTTCCTCCAAATTTTCCCATGGGAAAAGGCAATAACCTATATGTGACAGTCCCAGGGAAGAGGATGGCAAGATGACCAACCTAGTGGCCTTCTGTGATGGAGTGACTACATCAGTGGGCAAGGGAAAAGCTATGGATGTCATCTGTATGGACTTCTGTAAGGCCTTTGATACGGTCTCCCAAAACATCCTGCTCTCTGAATTGGAAAGAGATGGATTTGATGGGTAGACTATTTGGGGAATGAAGAATTGGCTGGATGGTTGTATCCAGAGGGTAGTGGGCAATGGCTCAGTGTCCAGGTGGAGATCAGTGACAAGTGGTGTCCCTCAGGGGTCTGTACTGGGACCAGCACTGTTTAATATCTCCATTGATGACACAGACAGTAGGATCAAGTGCACCCTCAGCAAGTTTGCAAATGACACCAAGCTGAGTGGTGCTGCTGATGTGCCTGAGAGACAGGATGTCATTCAGAGGGACATGGACAAGCTCAACAAGTGGGCCCACATGAAATTCATAAGGCTCAACAAGGCCACGTGCAGGGTCCTGCACACAGGTCATGGCAACCCCCCAGTACCAGTAAAGGCTGGGCGATGAAGGGATAGAGAGCAACCCTTGAGGAGAAGGACGTGGGAGTGTTGGTTGATTAAAAGCTCAACGTGAGCTGGCAACATGTGCTCGCAGCCCAGAAAGCCAATCGTGTCCTGGGCTGCATCCAAAGCAGCGTGACCAGCAGGTCGAGGGAGGGGATTTTCCCCGTCTACATTGCTCTCATGAGACCCCACCTGCAGTGCTGCATCCAGCTCTGGGGTCCTCAACATAAAAGGACATGGACCTGTTAGAGCGAGTCCAGAGGAGGCCATAAAGATGGTCAGAGGTTGGAGCACCTCCTGTACAAGGACAGGCTGAGAGAGTTGGGGTTGTTCAGCCTGGAGAAGGGAAGGCTCCAGGGAGACCTTAGAGCAGCTTTTCAATACTTAAAGGGGGCTTAAAAGAAAATGGGGACAAACTTTTAAGTAGGGCCTGTTACGATAGGACAAGGGGTAATGGCTTTAAACTAAGAAATAAACCTTTTAAATGAAGATATTATCCCTTCAAATATGCATTTTTATGGTTTAAAAAAAAGTGCATTTTGGATTTCCTTTGTGCAGAGGACTCTGGATGATAAATGAGGTGCTTCACGGGATGGAGAGAGAGCTCAGACTGCAAATTCCCCAAGGGTCTGAACTAACACCGACAAAAGGGGGAAAAAATCTATGACACTAAAACGACAGATTCCATTACATTTGCACCTTCAGTGGCTGTCTGGTCAGGAAAAAGAAAGTGTGAATGTGCTGAGCAAGATGACTTTGACTTTTAAAAATCGCTTTTATCAAGGTCAAGCAAGGAGCCCAAACTTTTAATTGGGTGTGGTTCCCTTACCATGGGGATGGTTGCCCTGCCCTTGGCTCCTTGGTACTCTCAATGTGATGGAGTCAGACCAGCCATTTCCAAAGGTGTTCAGCTCACAGTCCAGCAGGTAAAGATGTCTCGGAGACGGTTGTTAGTGCTGTATAGGGTACACATGCATAAACAAGCTGAGAACTGGGAAAAAAATAAACCACTCAGCCCATCTGCAAGTATATCGGAAAGTTCCTGCAGTGGCAAAAGCAGCAAGCGAAAGGGTAAGGAAAGCATTACTGGGATCACACTGCAGACAGGAGGAATCTTGAATGAGGATTCAAAGTCAGATTTTCATCTCAAATTCAGTGCTGTAAAAGGATACACAAGAACTGTTTTCACTAAGGTTTACTCATAATGAAGTCGCTTCCAATTCTTTTCTTGAACCATTTCAGAGGGGGTGGAGGACCCTTCTCTGCTCCCCTCAGAAAACTGCTTTTTTGTTGTTAATGAAGCAGCAAACTTGTAAAATATCCAATTTGTTAAGTAAAAGTTAGGAATTTTATAAGCAAAATGTTTCATTTTCTCTTTCCATATTGTTTCTACATTTTCATTCTTCCACACGGTTTCCATTTTTAAAATTCCTCAGTCAACTTTTAGGGAAAAATTCTTACCTTCACCTCAGCCGTTCTGAGACGCCACTGTCTGTATGTTTGAGAATAAAAAATTAGAACAAGGAAATTAATTTATGTTTTGCCTCATCTTTCTCTTAGACAAGTGCAGGCAACAATCAATCGCATTAGTCTGTAGCCCCAGCCATACAAGCTCTAACAGATACCACATCTTTGCTGCAGGTCACAAATTGGTAAATTTTAATCCTATCAGAGATATTTCACTTCATTGGCTCAGTGGTTTATTCTTAATAGCTTTACATACCCAAAGCCCTATAAAGACGTTAACAAACAAAAGAATTTATTCCATGCACAGCCTCTAGGGATATTGCATGGACAGATTTTTTTTTTCTGCACATAGAAAGGCTGTATGATGTACGTATTTTGATATATGCATGTACATACAGACACCTTTAAGTCTGGTGATAAAGCCAAAGAAATATCTTTCATCCACAAATAAATCTGCCACTTCTTATCTTTATGGGATCTTAGTAAAAAAAAAAAAGTTAATGCACGGAGAAGTGCACTGCTTGAGAAAATAAGATCACAAACATAATCCAAAAGATACTACAGGGTACATAACCTGAGACGGCATTGAAAGTTTCGTATTTACAGTTGCTCTTTTGGGGAAAAACAGAGCATCGCTCAGTGAGTCTGTTGACAACAGTATCTCCGAATTGCTCATCAAGCTGCCCTAACACATTGGCTCAGAAGTGACAGACCAACCCTGAGCAGGACACTTCACGGGCAAAAGCTTCCTCAAAACGAGTAGAACTGGTGTCTTTCAGTTACCTTTCAACAGAGGAGCAACACAACAAAACCATGCAAAATTACTAAGGTAACAATTACTCCGCAAGAAAGGCTTTAGGTTCACTGAGTGGCCCAGGAAAAACCACCAGAAAACTGAAATTCAGATGGAACTTGTCACAAATGTTATTTTTAAAATCCATATCTTGTTGCACTGAAGCTTTCTTCACTCTTAACTTCTACAGAAACTGGGTTGAACGAATGCTAAGATGCTCTTGATATAAGAGCAAGACAACTGAAGCTTCAGACCTCTTCATGAGAGGGCAAAGAAAATTTTCAACAAGTGCCCCGGTTGCTTCTTCAAACTCTATTTTTTATTTACTTATTAGGATGATCCTGCCAACCCTAACCATTCTATGAATCTATGACTGCACTGTTGTACAAGAGAACTGAGCAAAACCCTCTACATTTGTTTTCTATTTTTCCTGTTTGCGTACTTTATCTTTACTGAACCAATAAAATAACCTCGGTCAGAAAACAGCAACAACCTATTGTCAAAATC
>WKFP01014769.1:328380-347906 GCA_011057875.1 Pterocles orientalis | reverse complement strand
AATTAGAACAAGGAAATTAATTTATGTTTTGCCTCATCTTTCTCTTAGACAAGTGCAGGCAACAATCAATCGCATTAGTCTGTAGCCCCAGCCATACAAGCTCTAACAGATACCACATCTTTGCTGTAGGCCACAAATTGGTAAATTTTAATCCTATCAGAGATATTTCACTTCATTGGCTCGGTGGTTTATTCTTAATAGCTTTACATACCCAAAGCCCTATAAAGACGTTAACAAACAAAATAATTTATTCCATGCACAGCCTCTAGGGATATTGCATGGACAGATTTTTTTTTTCTGCACATAGAAAGGCTGTATAATGTATGTATTTTGATATATGCATGTACATACAGACACCTTTAAGTCTGGTGATAAAGCCAAAGAAATATCTTTCATCCACAAATAAATCTGCCACTTCTTATCTTTATGGGATCTTAGTAAAAAAAAAAAAGTTAATGCACTGAGAAGTGCACTGCTTGAGAAAATAAGATCACAAACATAATCCAAAAGATGCTACAGGGTACATAACCTGAGACGGCATCGAGAGTTTCATATTTACAGTTGCTCTTTGGGGGAAAAACTTAGAGCATCGCTCAGTGAGTCTGTTGACAACAGTATCTCCGAATTGCTCATCAAACTGCCCTAACACATTGGCTCAGAAGTGAATGTCCATCATGCAGACAGACCAACCCTGACCAGGACACTTCATGGGCAAAAGCTTCCTCAAAACGAGTAGAACTGGTGTCTTTCAGTTACCTTTCAACAGAGAAGCAACACAACGAAACCATGCAAAATTACTAAGGTAACAATTACTCCGCAAGAAAGGCTTTAGGTTCACTGAGTGGCCCAGGAAAAACCACCAGAAAACTGAAATTCAGATGGAACTTGTCACAAATGTTATTTTTCAAATCCATATCTTGTTGCACTGAAGCTTTCTTCACTCTTAACTTCTACAGAAACTGGGTTGAACGAATGCTAAGATGCTCTTGATACAAGAGCAAGACAACTGAAGCTTCAGACCTCTTCACGAGAGGGCAAAGAAAATTTTCAACAAGTGCCCCGGTTGCTTCTTCAAACTCTATTTTTTATTTACTTATTAGGATGATCCTGCCAACCCTAACCATTCTATGAATCTATGACTGCACTGTTGTACAAGAGAACTGCGCAAAACCCTCTACATTTGTTTTCTATTTTTCCTGTTTGCGTACTTTATCTTTACTGCACCAATAAAATAACCTCGGTCAGAAAACAGCAACAACCTATTGTCAAAATCATGGGTTTACCCTGAAGAAATAAACCAATGATTTGTTTCATACTCTTTGCTTTTATTTACATTGTCATAAGATGTCTCTGAGCCACATGACTTGTTTTTATTTCCTGGAAACAATGATTTAGTTATGTCAAATCATATCAAGCTAACTAGAGTTCAAGTCCAGAGTTCATGAGTTGAAAATTATATAATTTTAACAGAGTTTCTTTCATAAAACCATGTGACTCCAGACATAATGTCTGTGCAATCCCCTTTCCCCCTTGTATCAGCAAAACTATTAAGTTATTGTTAATCAGCTGCTTTTCTGCCTGCAGTGGAAGATTATGTCATGCTACCAAATCACATCACTTCTACCTAGAACTGTACCAGGCAATGGCTTTTGGTCAGCAGGTAGATATTTCTAAATATTTCTCTTACCTGTCATCAACATATTTCAGTGTGTTATTTGGTAAATACATGCATAATGAAAAATATTCCAGAGGAAGCCTTCGGAGTCACTAGCATTATTATTATTATTGTTGTTATTATTCACTTATACTGTGGCATCATATAGGATCTCGAGCCATGGTCCAGGACTCCAGGATGCTGAGCTCAGTGCAGTCATAGCCCATCTGGACTCCATGGTCTTAAAGGTCTTTTCCAATCAAAATGATTCTATGATTCTATAGCACAAATAAAAAAATAGGTTGTATTCTCAATATTCATATTTGGTTCTTAGGTCAGGTTCGTGTTACCTGATTTTACCAAGGGAGAAGTTAACCAAAGTCAGAGAATACAGCTACCACTGTGAAGACCTTAAAAAAAATAAAATCCAAGGTTAGAGTCCGAACGCCGTAAGTAATCATCCACACAAATGATTGGACTGGCCAACTCCTATGAAAATCAAGTTCTGAAAAACTTTCACTAAGATAAACAGCATGCATGGATTTTTCTAACAGAGTTAAAAAATACAGTCATATGTAAGCCCCTGTAAAAACCATTAAGGTAGATCCAGGTTTGAAAGTATTAATGCCTTGCTAATGGAACAGCTAGATTCACTTAAGGATTAAGATTCTGAATGGGTTTAGTATGAGCTGTGGATTGTCCCAGTCCTGCTGACACTCAGCCCAACGTGACCAGTCACACAATCAGTAAAACATTTTGCCTTCTTTCTGAACAACTGCATCCTGACCAGGGAGCTACATGGCAGGACCAAAGTTGCAAACCAGGATCAGACTTTCTCCATGGTAAACTTTTTTTTTTTCCCCTCTCTGAAGAACAGAGACTGAGTTTTCAGCAGCTCTACCTGTGACCGCTTCTGCTCCAGGGCTGGTGACCACAGTGTTAAATTATACACTCAGACTCTCCACGTGTCTCCTCCAAAGAGGATGCCAGCATTAGAGCTATTCTTGGATACAACTGTCCATACTAATTTTATATTTGAAGCAGCCTGATGGCCAAAACCCTCTGTCCAGCTAGACTCTGTCTATCGGCAGGTCCCAGATGGGGCTTCAAGGGCTGGTTGCTGAAGCACAAAGCCTCCCGTGAGCCACTCAGAAAATTAAAAGGTTTACAGCTTTTTTCTTTGACAACATTGTGATTGAGTTGTCTCATATCTATTTCAGATATCAACACTAATTTTTACAAAATTAATTCCTGTAGTTGCAACTTAAGCCTCTGTAACCAAAAGTTGTCTTGACTTCCATTTTTTCTTGCAGGTTTCTGCACACACCCATTACAGGAAGACAACTAAATTCCTATTAGTTTAACACAGCTTGTAACCCGAAGGATGCATTTGTGTATTAAATTAATTCTTCCATCTGCTAGCAAAAATGGAAATCAATAGAAATTCAATACTACAACTTCTTTTCTAAATAGAAAAAGACAGGTCAATCTATTTAGCTTGTTCAAAAGAAGGTTGAAAGATGATGTTGCAGTTTAACATACTTGTCTGGCAGCCAAACACCACGCAGCTGCTCGCTCACCCTCCCTCTCCCAGAGATGGGGGAGAGAATTAAAGGAGTGAAGGGAAAAGAAATTAATGGGTTAAGAGCAATTTAATAACAAAACTACAGCAATATTGAAAATAATAGTGATAATGAAAATAATTATAATAATATTAGTAATATATACAAATGAGTGATGCATAGTGAAACTGCTCACCACACAATGACCAAGGCTCAGCCCATGAGCTAATAATTCTGGAGCAGGGAGAATCCTGAAACTACAATCCTGCAAAAGAGTTGAGAGACCAAGAGCTGACTGAGAGAGCAAGATGACCCTGAGAGAGAGGGAAAAAGCACAGAGGAAGAGAACTTCCAGGAAGACCCTCATCTATACACTGGGCATGCCATGCAGGATATGGAATATACGACTGGCCAATTTGGGTCTCAATCCTAAACCTAAGGTTGGATCCTAGGCTAGTAACAGGGGCTGTGCTCCCTCCCAGCTTCTCCTGCCCCTGCAGACACGGGCACAGCAGAGAAGCTGGAAAGTCCTCGACTGTCCTGGCAGCAGCTCTGCCCATCAGTGTGTGATCAGCTTCTCCTCAGCACAAACCCAAACACAGCCTCACACCAGCTGCTGGGAAGAAAGTGAACTCTGTCTCAGCTGAAACCAGGACAGGTGATTTGATCTAAAAAAAATAAAACTTAAAAAAAATAAATCTGTGAACTTTTTCCCAAAAGCAGATATTTTCAAGACACTTATTGCTTAGCAGTTTGTTTTCAAGTCAGTGCGAGTTTCACTATAGGCAGCACACTTCAAAGTCAGCCTTCAAGTGTTGTCTTCAGTAGATCTTTTGGCAGATCCCGACACACATTATTCTCTACTAGCTTTACAGATCACTGATAAAAAGGGACAAAAATCCTCTATTCTCCTGCTTATTCCTGCTATGCCCAGCAGTGCCTATACTTGCCATACAGGAGATAAAGAGGATTTCTGCTGTACCTCTCCAGCTGGCTAGAGGAATACCTTGGGCTCTCTGCAGCGAGCAGAGATTAGGATAACATTTTGTAATAATACAGACGCTAAGCAAGAAATTCAGGCTGCCCCAGAGCTCCTAAACCAACCATCTCAGCAACAGGGGAGATTTTTCAGCTACCACCACAGAAAAAAAGGATTGCATGAGTAACTGTGATTACCCAGAAAACAGAATCTACATGGGCAAGCGGTACCCAAGCCCAGTTCTGCTCTCTTGTACCACAAGAGTCATCATTAACAGCTGGCATCAGTGGAGCATATCTGGAAGAAAAATTCTCTAAGAGCAAGGACAGGGGCTAAAGATACCACTGATGAATAGCAGGGTTCATTAAAAAGGTTGGTACTGATGCGAGCATATTGATGCAATCACCCTGCCTTCCTTTTCTTTACAATTGCCTGAGAGCTCTGCCTGGGGATGCCCACCCATAATACCAGAAATTCACATTTGGCTACTGATAACAATGCTGCAACAGAAAGAAAGGCCTGGGATAGTTATTGAGTGTTACAGCCAGAAGGGACCATTCCACAGGCTGGAGAACTGTTTTCACTCCCCTGTACAGATCCCAATAATCAGTGTTTACAGAAAGCCTGGTTTAGCAACACCATGGAAAGGAAAACTCACTGCTGCTCAAAACACTCGTTTCTACTACTAGTGTGTTCTTCTTAACGAAGGGTATTTAAAGCAGGACAAATTCAAGCTAGATGTAGATCAATCTTCCAGTAACCCAGAAATTGGAATAGCCTGCCTGTTCCCTGACCAGAGATGCTACAGCACGAACAAGTAAATTATAAAAATCGACCTGCAGCCCCCAAGGGTTGGAACGATCTTTCTAATCAATCCATTGTTCAACACTTAATCTTCAAACAACCCAAACAGATGATTTATTACTGGTCTCAACCTGAAACAAAAGTACCCAAAGGGTACATCTTTCACGTGGGTTGAAGAGCGATAATGAAAACAGATGCTTAAGCAAGCAAGTAACTTTTCAAGTTCAGCACTTATGAGCCAATAAAAGTGTGATTCCATTTACTGGCTGCAGTTAGGTAAATAAATTGACTTGAGATGACTTTTGCGAGTTGTGAAAAAGAACGACCTTAGCACATGGCTGCAGTAATTAGTGACAGATGAACTATTTTTGTAAAATCAGGACAGGCATGAGCCTTTTCCCAAAGCTTCAACTAGCCTCAAGGTGTCACTGAAGTCAGGCAGGGTTTCAGATGCAATGGGAATTGAGGGGCCTGAAGGAACACGGTGTCCAACCAAATTTGACCTGAAATGTAGATTGCATGTTAACAAGTTTACAAACTTTACACCATTAGGAAGGATTCTCTGCTATGCCCAGATGAAAGTCCTTCAAGAAAAACAGCCCTAACTACAGTGTTCAGAGCAAAACCATGGAAAGATTTGACTGCATCAAAAGATAATAGAAAGTTAAAGTTACATACAGCTCCTATGGCATTTGAAATTGATGATGTCCCCCTTGGGAGAATGAAGACAAAAGAATCTGATTTACAGTTAGTGAAGAATGTTAGAAATCATAAAGTCATCAGCATCACCCTGCTTACAGGACACAAACGGGACATTGACCTGGGGGTTTCATACTGTTGGTTTTACAGTTTTGACCTGATCACATTCACAGATGTCCTAAAAATATATTCACATAGTACTGTTCACCTAAACAAAAACACTGAAACTGGAGCCAGAGAAGGAGGCAGTGCTCCCAAGGGTCTCTCTCCTGGGAGCACACCCACCAGAGATTTTACGTGCATCTTCACTGGGAGTCAGAGGCGAAGAAGTGCATGCCTCGAGCCAGCAGTGCTGAGCCTTGCTGTGCAGGTGAGCATCTACCATAAGCACATCTTACAGAGCAGCCCAGCAGTGTTGTAACAGCTGGATAAACCAGCAGAGCCTCGGCACCTTCCTTTCTCTTGATTCACCAACAATGAAGGAGATCATAGACTCATAGAATGGTTTGGGTTGGAAGGGACCTTAAAGATCATCGAGTTCCAACCCCCTGCCATGGGCAGGGACACCTCCCACTAGCCCAGAGCTTCATCCAGCCTGGCCCTGAACCCCTCCAGGGATGGGGCATCCACAGCTTCTGTGGGCCACTGCCTCACCACCCTCCCATTAAAGAATTTATTCCTTATGTCTAATCTAAATCTCCCCTCTCTCAGATTAAAACTGTTACCCCTCATCCTGTCACTCCACCCCCTGATCCAGAGCCCCCCCCCATCTCTCCTGTAGCCCCCTTTCAGCACTGGAAGCTGCTCTAAGGTCTTCCAGAGCCTTCTCTTCTCCAGGCTGAACAACCCCAACTCTCTCAGCCTGTCCTCATACAGGAGGTGCTCCAGCCCTCTGACCATCTCCGTGGCCTCCTCTGGACTCGCCCCAACAGGTCCATGTCTTTTTTACATCGGGGGTCCCAGAGCTGGATGCAGTACTGCAGGTGGGGTCTCATGAGAGATGCCTGTGCTAAATAGGAAAAGAGAGAAAAAATTGCCTGGGTCTGGAAAGGCAACACAAAACTTGCGGTATATTTCTGCCCAAGAACTGTTTCAGTTCACCCTTGACACAAGAAAATTCAACTTTACCTGCCTGGCCAAGCAGCTTTCACGACACCTCTCTATGCTTGGCCACGCAACCAATGCTGTAAGTCTGGAAAAATGGATTGTCCCATTTATTGTGACTTTTGGGGTTTTCAAGTCTGACCACTTTGGCAGGCAGGGTGGAACGGATCCAAAAACAAGCTCCTGCACATCTGACCCATTCAACACTGCCATTATTAAGTTGTTGCTACATTGATAATTTGGGAAACTGGCAGAATTCCAACTCCAGTGATTTTCTTTCCCCCCTCCTCCTTCCAGCTGTAATTAGAACCGGGCCGTCAGCCCACGGCATTTAAGGAAATACCAGTTCACAACCCACAGACAACAGCTACAGCTTTCACCTCTCAGAAACATTTATTCATGAAATGTTCCTGATCAGTTTAATTTAGGGGTATTAAAAATAAAACCTCAGTGCTCACCCTCATCCTGTACCATTAACTGGTTCTCTGTATGCCCCCAGTTATTTTTAAACAGGTAAATGAACATAAGCAGGGTAAAACACGCTGCTGCACGCCAGCTTCTGAAAATAAGCACCTCACTTCAAACACCCTTTCATGAATGGTTGAGATACTTTTTTCAGCAAACTGCAGATGAAACAGATTCCTCTCTTGCCTGGGCAAGACTCCTACTGAATTTCCTGGGATTTTGGAGAGGGTATGTATAATATGGGAAGGCTCAGCCGAGACTGTCCATAAATCCACAGTTGTAATGGACCATGGTCTCCATGTGTGCATATGTGAGAGAAAGGTAAGGTGCTAGGCTGAAGCAAGTTTTCTTAAATTTTCAGGTGCTACCAAAAGACCCCAACATTTCATTAATAAAATTTCACTGTTAACAGTAAATCAAAGGAACAAAAAATACCAGCTGAATTAAATGCGGTCCCAAAGAGTGGTTGGAAATGGGGGTTTTACAATATATTGCAGCAAATTCAGGTGCAAAGCAGTTGCTTCTCCATCCTGCAAACTCCACAATGCAGACCCCTTCCTTCAGGTGACAGAAGCACCTGTAAAGGGTTCATGGCTGCAAAGGATGCACACTGAACACAACCAACATCTTCACCTGACACCATGTATGCTGTGTCTGTCCTTGAATTGTTCTTTAAAATACAGCAGCTGGTTCACAGATCAGGTGTACAATACCACCACAAAGAAATAAAACCCTCAGGAATGAGAGGCACATAGCTCTGACACTACACTGGAAATGGCCACAGAGGGACTTGGAGGAGATGCTGCTGAGGCTGAAAAGGGTTTAACAGAGACAACTCCAAGATACACATTTATTAAGGGGGGGGAAGGAAAGAAAGAAAGGAAAAGCCTCTAAGCTCTTCAAGGAGAGAAAAAAAAGCACCAGCACAGAAGATGCTGATTGACATATAAGCCAAATTTTCTCTCTGTTTTATCAAAGCTCTCCAACGTGCAAATGCACTGTATGAAAGGAGCAGGGATAGTCTCTTTTAACTAGACTACAGGAAAGATGATAGGAGAGGAAAACAGGAGGATGCCCCAGAGTCCTGAGGATAAGAACTGCCTCACAGCCCAGGGCAGACCTCTACCCTCCAGAGCCTCAGCTTCTCCCCAGCGAGGTATCTGGCTGCAGGGTTTTCCACAGCACGTATCCCACATCCCACAGTTCACCTGCCAGAGTATTTTTCTCCCTCTTTAGTAAAGGAGCGCTGATGATATAAAACAGTATTACTTTGATTAAATCTTCTATATTTCAAGTGTATGTGAAGCCACAGGGGGATGAGTGGTCTCTGACAGTAATACCAGCTGATTGTAACGGGCATTCATCTACTTTTAGTAGAGAAGGACCACTTATTAGAAACAATGACAAAATTTCTGCTTTATTTCCATTTGCAAGCATCGATTTGTCCTGACAAGAGACAATAACATTTTCAACAAAGCTTTCATTAGAAAGGGTTTCTCACACCAAGGATCGATTTTCTAAGAAAACCAGATACATCACCCCACATGGATGAACCGCTTCCTTGGTTTTCCCATTGCACAGGACATGGGAGATCTCCATCCACCTCATTCAACTCTGAAGGGTATTCAAAGCTTGCTTTCCTGCATCTAAAGAGGGAAATTAATCATTTCTTAATTAATCTTTCTTGTTTATTTGCATCATCTTCTGGTAGGACCAGAAGAAGAATGAAAATTCTGTCCTGTCAGACCAAAAAAGGGTTTTGTACAATTCCTCTGACACACAAGTACTGAGATGGAGAGAACATATTGAGATGGAGAAAACAGCTGTAATGCAGAAGTGATGAGTATGGTGTCACCGAACAGAATCACTCATGACCAAGGACAGGCAAAACCAGCTAAATAATGCTCAATATTTGTACAGCATATTAAAATTTAAACAATTTCAGAACAACTTCCCATGCTGTACAGCTCCTTACTGCACTGACATGAAAAAAAAAAGAAAGAAATTGAAGCACTGAAATGGCAAACGAAGACAAACTCTCCCCACAGCAGTTTTCACAAAGGTAGGAAACACCCTTCACATATGAGTGTGTTTCCTCCAAGGGCTGCAGCAACACTGATGGTTTCCTGCTCCTGACAGCAGGTCCAGGGCCTTTTCTCTTCTGGTTTCCATGACACTTCCCATGGTAGTGCTACAAGGCAGTGCTGTCCAGCTGGCCAGCCACTTCGGCTCATCTCAAAGCAGGATTTCAGTGGAAGAATGTTCCTTTTCCTCTCACTGGTCAAATCCACTGAAGACAACTGTCCACTGCTAGGACTAGGAGAAAAGAAATTAGCAGGTCAGATTAGATACATCATCAATGTAGGAGGTTCCACTTCAAACAGGAGGTGCCTCAAAGTCCTGCAAGAAACACTACGGTAGATGGTCATCTTAAAATCTGACCCAGAAGAAAGGTTCTTAGGAGTCTGGAGAAACCAGGAGACTTGAAGCAAGAGTCTGCATAAGCCTTCTAGATGTTTTACATACTCACCATCAAACCCCTAGATACACAGTCCCATTCTGAAGCTCTCTGAAACAAGATTTTTTTTTTAAGAATCATACTGTGTATTTCAAATGTGACAAACTTTTCCAGCTCTCATGAGTTGCTTCACATTTACACTCAAGTTCGCAAGTGGATGACTAACAATTCCCCCTCTCCGTTACGCAATGGTAAACACCCACAACAGGTCTCTTCCACCCAGGTGAGTGACAACATCGACCAAAGTCCTTAGGCACACACAGCCATGGTTTCCACATCAAGTTTTGCTCGGTGAGATCACTTAATACTTTCAGTAAATGTTACTGAGTCATGGGATTAGCGATATTTCCATCTCTCATTTCCAGAGCATTGTGTTGGTGGTGACTTGAAAGAATTTTAACTCTCCAACTTTCAGTCCTGACCTAAAACCTGATAAGATGTTTCACATCTTCAGTGTTATTGGGATCCTGGATCTGTAAAAGCACAAATTGCAGTCTTCATTCATTAAATGCAGAGGAATCTCAAACATTTCCCTTCTCTTTTTCCTCTTCTAGGTAGGAAATCACTAATTTGAGCAATCTTTTTTGGGGTTGGTCTTTTTGTTTGGGTTGGTTTTTTTGGTTTGGTTGCAGGGGGGTGGAGTGGGGTAGGTTTTTTGTGGTTATTTTAAGAGAGGACCTTCTGTACTTCTTTTAAGCTTAGCACATAACAGCAAAGCTGGATGCAACTAGAGACCAAATTGGAGAAGAAGGATGCAGAGGAATCAGAAATTGCACAAACACGTGGCCTCTCTTGCACCAAATGACCCAAAGCACAGCAGACAATGCTAACAGCAGAAAGGAGGCAGAGTTTCCTTAACCTCTCTATTTTTTCTTCATAAACCAAGTACAATTGGACACCCTGTCACTAAAAGACACTCTGCAGCTTTCAATACTATAATCAGGACTGATTAATAAATAGACTGGAGAAAAGCAAGGAAATAACTTATTTTTCGTGTCCAAACTGAACTGACACAGCTTCTTCAGCAGAAAGCAGGAGCACTGCAGACTATTCTTCTGAGGTAGCTGAAAAGGATTCCCTTTTATAAATATGGTGTGAAACCATTAAAGCCTTGGCATCAAAAGAAGTTTAACAAGCAGCAAACAAAAGTTTTCCCACAGAGGTAGGAAACATTAACTCAATTATGTCAACACATCAATTCTGCCAATATTTTCCTAGGAAGCTGCTGAAACACAGTTGTTTCCTTGAGGCTTAAACATTTCCTTTTAATTAACTGCCCTGATATTTAAAAAAAACTCAAGCTCTTATGAGTACACAGCATTGATTAGCACCAGCTGAGCTCTAAGTGGTTTCCATCCTGAGTTGCTGTTCAGCTGGAAGCAGAACAATCCTCTGACATCCTATAGCAGCCCTGCTACCATATAGATCCATATTTTTGTGAAGGTGGAAAACAGGTCATTACGTTGGGATTTTGGACTCCTAATTCTGTTCCTTACTTAGTCCTTAGTAACCTTAAAGTAGATCCATTTTACAGATGGGAAAAAAGTCATAGGTATTCTCTATCTAAAGGGCTTTGGTATCCACAGGTGAAGAGATGAGATTAAAATACTGTTTTCAATTTTGTAACAGCAGTAGTATGTTACGTAGAGGTCACAAAAATCTATGGATTACCACTTCTAACATTTAGAAACTTAATAAATTCAACATACTTTGGAGATACCTGTATTTCCTTCAGCAAGCACTTGCCTTAGAAAAATGTTAAATTAGGTAAGATTCAGTGCATAGTTCCATACTCTCCATGTACAAATACGAAAGTATGTAAATTGGCATAAATCTTAAGCCATTAAGGGGAAAAAAAAATCTTTACCTTTGCTAGACTACACTTCTGCTTTGAGGAAAGGTAGTTCATCCTTAAGGCTTCTCTTGTCTGGAGATTTAAAAGAAAATATTAAAAGGTAACAGTTTCTCAAAGCGTAGAAAATGTTCATATAATCCAGAATAAGTGCTGAAGTGACCCAAGTACCTTTCTGTCCAGAAGCGTTCCAAACAACAGGATGAAGAATCCCTAAAAAATTGCAAAATCAGTTAAGCAACAGCGCAACCACACAATGTTTCTTAAATGTTTCTAGATGTTATTTCCTTAAGAACAGATAAAAATGTTTTTGTCAGTGTAACAGGTCTCACCACCTATGACTCAGGTAAGAGCAATGTGCAAAATGAGTTTATCCACCCAGGTCACACAGGCTCTCTGGGAATGTCAGGAATGGATATCGAAGCCATGCTGATTCTCATTACAAACTGGACTGATCGGTTACATACCAGGACTTTCCCAACCCACTTGATAGCACTATTAGCTAAGAAGAGCTAAGGCAGCCTGGGTATTCAATGATACGCCAGGTAACATTGGATGTTTATAGCAATGAGCTCAACAAAACCATCTTCAATGACAAGGGAGAATTTTCTGCGTTAATTTGTTAATTAATCAATTTGTTAATTGATCAGGATGAGACATCTTTGCAGTTACTGGACACTAACCAGTATGTTTTATATTTAATGTAAATTCATCATCGTAATTCTTCATCACACTTTACACCAATTAGGTTGTTCCATTGCCCATCTGCATTTACTGTGCCAATGCAGGATGTGCCATGTGAAATAGCTGAGTCGAAAGGAAAGTTCAGATTTATTTTTTTTTATGAACAAAGCATGATGCCAGCCCCTCTTTGACCTGCTCCCTTTTCCCAGGCTCAAAGTCTGAGTACACGTTATTCCCTCTCACAGTTTACCTGGAAGGCATTCAGTAGCGCAAACGTAACATGGAATGCCAGAGAGTGACTGTCGATGATCGTTGCTAACCCAAACCCCCAGGTGAGACCCAGGAGAGGTGTCAGAAGGGCAACGTTTTTGCTAATTCTGATCATGTTGTTCACATCTTGCGACTTGCAGCCTTCTCCAACAGAGGATCTCCCAGTCTTCACCACCACCACTCCTACCACTGCCACATTCACAACAATGATGCTCAGAGCAGGTACAACAAAGGCCAAAAGGGCTTTTGTCTCATACCAATTGAGCCAGCAGGCTCCACTCCTTAAATACCCATGTTTTGGTTCGGTAATAGCAACAGTGAGGATAGATATGACCAAGGGACATCCATATCCAATAGAGAATGCTGTAACTATAAATGCAGATCTTGTTATATTAAAAAAAATTAATAGTAATCCATAGAGAATCAAGAGGCCCAGGGTAAACATCCAGAAAAACAAGGCAAGGTAGAAAAAATGAAGGAAAAAAGTGGCTGCTACACACAACTGGTAGTTTAGGGCTGTGTTGTGCACAATAGCCGCCAAGATGAATAAAACATCAGCAATGAGAAGCGATGTGGCAATGTTGACCAAACAAAAATGGCGCATGTAGGTTATCTTGGTTTTTGTAACGTGATGCCAGACAACAGTCTCGATGATGAGGCAGAGAACCAAGCTGAAAATGGAAAGGCCCAACCCAACACGTGTAATGTAATCCAGCACTGCACTTCGTGGCACGGTAGGGGACATCAAAATGGAGAAGGATTTGAAGGTCCGACGATGATGCCTGCAGATGCAAACAACGCTGCTGATGTTGTCCGACTGCATTGAGCACGCCCTGTCATCCCACCTCCTTTCAGCAGAGTGCCACGCGACACACTGAGCCTTGACGTTCTCCAGTTTATTCACCTTTTCAAAGGTGAGCAAAATATGCCGGAGCTCTTCTGGCAGAGACACTGATAACACCATTCCATTCACAAAACCAGGGTCCAACTGGCTGGTTTCTATAATGGCTCCAAGCGTTGGAAATGCAATGCTGATGGCTTTGGAAGTCTTGGGTAACTTCAAAAGCTCTTCTTCTGGAATGACCACATGCCCAGTAATATTGCCTGTGTTACTGAACTCCATAGAAAAATCAAAGCTTTTCTCTGAAGTATTTTTATGTATATTGTAGCCTTTTGTAGAGATGAAGTGTTCTTGTATACTTTCTGACTCGTTCCTTAGAAGAAGTTTTCCAGCAAATAAATTCACCGAGTCCAGTAATATCGAACTGGCATTTCTGTCCCTTACAAAAGCCCAATTGGAAATGATGGAGCTGTTCAGAATATGGTTTGCTATCCTGCTGTAACTCTGAAACAAACAAGAAAAAAATAAGTTATTATTTATGTCAAAAGAAACCAACTATTATTCTACCGGCAGAGCTTCTAGAAAGGCTCATTTAACTCGAGTGATTTCAAAAAAAGGAATATTCTTCTTTGACAATGAACAGGTTCGATCTGTCCTAGTCAAATCCAAACATCTCACTGGCATGGTCACTCTCAGAATTGTCTTACACTCTTCATCTGATAAGTTCAAAAGGCTCTTGGAGAAGCAAATGCAAAGCAAAAACCGGCACACCAAAGTTCTATTCCAAACGCTGACCCACTACGCAGGTTTGCTTGCATCACCCTCCCTACATTTCCCCCCCCACATCTCTGATTTCTGAGTTCATCAGGGAAAGATTTCAGTTTCCATTGTGCAACACCTGACAACACAGCTGCAGGTCACCATCTCCAAGGCTGCCTTCACTACGGTGTCAATACTTTAAAAG
The DNA here is from genome assembly GCA_011057875.1 of Pterocles orientalis. Taxonomy (NCBI): domain Eukaryota; kingdom Metazoa; phylum Chordata; class Aves; order Pterocliformes; family Pteroclidae; genus Pterocles; species Pterocles orientalis. The sequence goes on along the minus strand of WKFP01014769.1, from coordinate 333,510 downwards.
TAAATTCTTCCTTGTACCGCTCTCCCATGTCTAGAACAGCAGTTCCTGAAAACTTTTGCTTTTAAAGTAAATTCCACAAAGTATGTTCACCATTCATGGACTGGTCCAAGAGTTCCTCTGACAATAAAACATGGTTCTCTATGGAAACTCTTTCCAGGTGATCCCCATATCACTTGCAGATCCGATTCATTGCATGGTGGCTATAAGGACAAAACACTACGGATGCTCCAGCAAGCTCAGAAACAACTCTCAAAGCTCATAAAAGTAAATACCTGCATTTTTCCTCTATTGACGTTATCTGATAAGAGCAGGGAAATCTTCTTTAGCAATTCCACTATATCAGCGATGTTTCCTGGAATGGCTGGGGAAGACAGGATATCTGGGATGATGCATGAAAAATCAGCCTGGCAGTTCCTATTCCCATCGTCATCAGCATCAAAATATTTTGCTCCATCTCCAGGCTTCCCATGAACTGGCTTTCCTCCCCCTACAAAAGGAAGGTGTCCTCCAGCAACACTAACATGTCCTCCAGAGCTTGGAATGAGTTCACTTGCAGAAATCCTCTGGAGGGAAGAAAACAAATTTGAGAAAATTAATGAACGGAATGAAAATGAAGCTACAGCTACAACCAGGCAAGAGGTACAGTACTGGGGTGTGCAATGAATGTCCCAGATGGCCTGAAACCAGGGACCAAAGCTCACCTGAGAAGAACGTCTTGCTTGTACAACACACAGGAAGGAAGAGACAAAAACTAAATGCAGTGCCTTATTCTTGAAGTGACTTACAAAAAAGTTACTTATTTTGTAGCTGGGGAAGATTTACCATTAATCTTTTTTTTATTACCAACAATTGTGTTGAACTTTTCTCATGTTCATTGCCTTGGTTTAGATCCATGTGAAGAACACAGGCCAAGTGACCAAGGCAATTTCATTTCTGAATCATGTTTCTGCACAAGAATTTCCCAAATTCACTTCCCATAACTTGATTTCAGATGAAGTCAAAGCCTGTTACCAAAGTAATCAGTGTTTTAGGATCACATTTTTTTCTCTTTGCTCAAAACTTAAAAGGTATGGAAGAAGGGGGTCTTTGCAAGAAATTATGCGCATGTCACCTCACCTGAAAAAGGGCCTGAACATCCAGGCTTGCACAGGCGTCTGCAACCATCTGCCACTTTCTGTCTTTGCAGACAAAGCTTGTCTCCCCATGCAAGGAGGGGGAACACGGTTGAATACAAACTGCTCCGTTGTCTTGGCACGGAACGAGATTTACACACCCATCTGGAAAACAAGTCAAGTCGATATTGTTACAAGGTGTAAGACAGCATAACACAGTCCATGAGGGGAGTATCAGGGGTAAAGTATTGATAGCTGATAACATCTCACAAAGAATTTAAAAGAGACACAGCTATTCACTGTACCTTGCTGATTACCAATCTTTGCTTCTTTACTGAGAACCTGAAAAATAAGGAAAAGCGGAATGTAGACTGAATGATAAAAGAAATAAATAAAAGGTGACTCCTCGACACAAACTGGAAAGGTGATTTCAAATACAAAACAGTCCTTTGGGGGTCCAGAAGTCTTTTTAAGGTCCAGAACACAGAGCTCATGGTCCCTTGCTCATACAGAACTCTCTACTAACAGTTTGTTTCTGTATGTCAAGCGTTTGGTTGCACCCTTCTGCTGAAATGATATACTGAGCCGGTGGACAGGATCACACATGGCTCCAGCAGTTATTACTCAGTCAAAAAGCCTGTATTAGACTTAAACCCTCCAGTATTTTCATGTTGATGACCATATACGATCTATATGACTTCTGCCATACAGATAAAGCTGTACAACTACCAACAGCCGCTTTGTTCCTCCTCCTGATTGGGAAGTGACCCCAGGGCAGGCGTACTGGGCTCCTGCAGGCAGGACCACTTGCTGCAACTGTGTGTCATACAGCCAGGCACAATCCAGAACAGCTTTCACCGCTGCTTGGCCAAGGGGTCCATCATCTACAACCAAACCCTGGCTACGTGATTCCCTGGAAATTGCACCGTTACTACTGGGCAGAGTGGGCTGCAGAGCAGGTTTCTAACACTCCAAGAGTCATGCTGGAGGTCACCTGGCATATTGAACATATTAAATACTTCTAAGTGTTTTCTCCTACAGTGACAGGACATGGGGCAACAGTTTTAAGCTGAAAGAGGGCAGATTTAGATCAGATGAGGAAGAAATTTTTTATAATGAGGGTGGTGAGGCAGTGGCCCAGGTTGCCCAGAGAAGCTGTGGATGCCCCATCCCTGGAGGGGTTCAAGGCCAGGCTGGATGAGGCTTTGAGCAACCTGGGCTAACAAAACTTACCCTAAGAGCATTGCGCGGTGTGACTGGGAAGAAGTGCGCAGCCCAAAGGAGCAGGCAGTGGGCTACCCTCACATCCATCGCCTCTCATTTACTGCTTTTCTCCTGGAAGAAAGAGATATTGAAGAAGTTTAGATCTGTTTTCACCTGTGAACGCAGTGCAGTTCCTAGTAAGAGAGCAGCTAAAGCCATCCCAAAGACTCTGGACTTGCAAGGTGGTTTTCAGACATATGTCATTTATTAATTTTTTTCATTTGTGAACCTTTTCTTAAAAATAGATAAAAACCCCAACAAAAAACCAAAACCCAAAACAATCTGTCCAACAAACAAATTGCTGAATTAATAACAACTGCTACTCACTCTCCCCAGCCAGTTCCTGATGTGACCTGCCACACGAGGCAGGAAACTTGAGCCCTTTGGGCTCAGATATCCTAATTTGAGAAACAAGGACCAGACTGTAAAGTGTTACTTGCTTCACAGAAGGATTCAGGCCTCTGCTCCCTCTATGAAGTTTCCCCTGGTCCTTGGTAAAAGCTTAATATCCTGAGATGCAACTTGTTACAGGTATGTTTGCTGGAGGAAAATAATCCAGTAAAGGGAATGAAGAAAAAATAATGCATTACATCGAATCAGATTATTAGATGCCATATATGTCTAAGGCAAAAGCAACAGCTGCTGTGGATTCAACAGAATTGAGACACTGACCTTCTGTCACTGGGTGTATAGGTAGATTAAGCCATGTGCTAAAAAAAATTAAAATCCATAAAATGGATGCAAGGTGACAAGCAGGACGATGGCTGGTTTTCAGAATATGCACATAGGAGAAAGCTCGTCAAATCACCGTGCTTTGATAGAAGACACTCAGATTTCTCCCTGGTATGCACTGATCAGGTAAGAGGATGTTGAAACAGAAGGTGTTCTGCACTGAAGGAGCAGTGATGTGTTTTTCTACCCAAGAAACTCCAAGCTCTCACCAGGTATCAAAGGGCCAGGCACACGGCTGGCTGCCCCTTTCATCTGTGACATTTTTTCATCTTACTGTATTTTCAGATCTGCAGGCTTATTGCTTAATTATGAAAAGATCACGAAAGGAAGAGCTAGATTTACTCACTGAATTTTTCAGTTAGCTCTAAAGGAGAATCTCACGCCAGCCTCTAGAACTCTACTGATATCAGTAAAAGCATTTTCTGGGTTTAAAGCTAGGAACCATTAGCTCTTCTAAAGAAATAAAATCGATAAGGAGAAATGAACTAAAAGACTCGGACCAAAATTGCTGAGGAATGGGAGGTGGCTGGGAAACACCTACAGGTTTAAGGCAAAGGATTGCATCAAATTTCTGCAGTCCTTAGTTTATTGTATGCTTCTGGTTCTAATTCCATTTCACAACTGGGAATCCTTGAGCTCATCACGTTTAGTCATTAATTAATTCATAGTAATTTTGCATTTAAACACTAATGTAACCCCACCTAGGGCTGTTCCCTTAAAGCAGAAATCTGGGACAGCTCCAGGTATCTAAGGCTCAGCGCGACACTGGCCCACGTTGCCAGTGAAACACTGATCTCGCTCAGTTGCACTGCTTGACTCATCGTGGAAACCACCCAGCCTCACCACTGCAAGAATGTGCCAAGATAACTACCGTACAGCAATAGAAAATCAGAGCAAAACAAGTGATACAGCAACAAGTCACTGTCACTTTAGGAAAAAAAAACCCCACAGATACACTGATGTAAGGCCATGCAAAAGCTATTCCTCTCCCTCCAAAGCATCCAGTTATGGCACTTTAGATAAAGGATGATATGTATCCAACCATAAGCTATTTACTGCCATTGATAACACCACGGGGTGAATGCAGGGCATCAGACAGGGATCTCCCAGTGCAACCTCAGGCAGTGCACTTTTTTTTTTTTTGAGAAAGGTCCATAAAGAACAACCGAGCTGTTAATCCAAGATGCCACAATTAGAAACATGACATTTTTTGAAAATCATCCCCTGGATGAAGAACAGCTTGCCCCTCCATGTCCCCATCCTTGCTGGGATTCATGCACATTTGAAGGGCAACGGCAGGAGCACCAGGCTATTAACTCTGCCTCCTTTTTTAGAAGCTGTAAACACATTAGTCTTCTCTCCCAGATGTTTCTGCTCCATCAGGGTACAGGCATGTCAGCAGCTGAGCTGTCAAAACCCCCTCATGTGGAAGGGACTTTCTAGTAAGAGGACACTTCATGCCCCCAGGTATCTCCCACCCAACTCAGGAGATTGTCACCTGCTGCTGATTCTCCTTCTCCAGCTCATTTCATGTGGTCACAGCACCCCAGGGAGGCAAAACCCTCAACAAGAGGGAAAGAATGAGGAGTGAGTGGTGAGACAGTGGTTACAAGAGAGGAAAGAACCTCTTAAAACAGTAAAAAAAGATAAACTGATCATGTATTTAAGTAGTAACCCATATGTTGGTTAATGTATTATAGCCTTAAATTCAATGCCCTCACTCTGCGACTTCTCTTGGTTTAAAATCAAAATGTTTTGTAAAATCCAAAACAACCATCCCTCCTTCCTCTACCCCAAGCACTTTCTTGCTTTCAATTTCTGGCAGGATGCATTGCAAGGCAGTCGGGCCCCAAGGGGTCACAGCTCCCAGAGGGCTCAGCCCAACCAGCGACAACTATGGGAACTCATACCCCGGCTGGGGGACCCCAAGGTCTCTGGCCAAAGAGATCTCCATTGCCGCGAGGTTACAGCTTTCCCCTCCCCACTACTCCAGAAGACAAACTACGGTTAAGTTTCCGGGGAA
>WKFP01014769.1:313362-325179 GCA_011057875.1 Pterocles orientalis | reverse complement strand
TGAAGAACACAGGCCAAGTGACCAAGGCAATTTCATTTCTGAATCATGTTTCTGCACAAGAATTTCCCAAATTCACTTCCCATAACTTGATTTCAGATGAAGTCAAAGCCTGTTACCAAAGTAATCGGTGTTTTAGGATCACATTTTTTTCTCTTTGCTCAAAACTTAAAAGGTATGGAGGAAGGGGGTCTTTGCGAGAAATTATGCACGTGTTACCTCACCTGAAAAAGAGCCTGAACATCCAGGCTTGCACAGGCATCTGCAACCATCTGCCACTTTCTGTCTTTGCAGACAAAGCTTGTCTCCCCATGCAAGGAGGGGGAACACGGTTGAATACAAACTGCTCCGTTGTCTTGGCACGGAACGAGATTTACACACCCATCTGGAAAACAAGTCAAGTCGATATTGTTACAAGGTGTAAGACAGCATAACACGGTCCATGAGGGGAGTATCAGGGGTAAAGTATTGATAGCTGATAACATCTCACAAAGAATTTAAAAGAGACAAAGCTATTCACTGTACCTTGCTGATTACCAATCTTTGCTTCTTTACTGAGAACCTGAAAAATAAGGAAAAGCGGAATGTAGACTGAATGATAAAATAAATAAATAAAAGGTGACTCCTCGACACAAACTGGAAAGGTGATTTCAAATACAAAACAGTCCTTTGGGGGTCCAGAAGTCTTTTTAAGGTCCAGAACACAGAGCTCATGGCCCCTTGCTCATACAGAACTCTCTACTAACAGTTTGTTTCTGTACGTCAAGCGTTTGGTTGCACCCTTCTGCTGAAATGACATACTGAGCTGGTGGACAGGATCACACATGGCTCCAGCAGTTATTACTCAGTCAAAAAGCCTGTATTAGACTTAAACCCTCCAGTATTTTCATGTTGATGACCATATGCAATCTATATGACTTCTGCCATACAGATAAAGCTGTACAACTACCAACAGCCGCTTTGTTCCTCCTCCTGATTGGGAAGCGACCCCAGGGCAGGCGTACTGAGCTCCTGCAGACAGGACCACTTGCTGCAACTGTGTGTCACACAGCCAGGCACAATCCAGAACAGCTCCCACCGCTGCTTGGCCAAGGGGTCCATCATCTACAACCAAACCCTGCCCGTCTGGAAGCAAAGCTTGGCTACGTGATGCCCTGGAAATTGCACCGTTACTACTAGATAGAGCAGGCTGCAGAGCAGGCTTCTAACACTCCAAGAGTCGTGCTGGAGGTTGCTTGGCATATTGAACATATTAAATACTTCTAAGTGTTTTCTCTTATAGTGACAGGACACGGGGCAATGGTTTTAAGCCGAAAGAGGGCAGATTTAGATCAGATGAGGAAGAAATTTTTTTATAATGAGGGTGGTGAGGCAGTGGCCCAGGTTGCCCAGAGAAGCTGTGGATGCCCCATCCCTGGAGGGGTTCAAGGCCAGGCTGGATGAGGCTTTGAGCAACCTGGGCTAACAAAACTTACCCTAAGAGCATTGCGCGGTGTGACTGGGAAGAAGTGCGCAGCCCAAAGGAGCAGGCAGTGGGCTACCCTCACATCCATCGCCTCTCATTTACTGCTTTTCTCCTGGAAGAAAGAGATATTGAAGAAGTTTAGATCTGTTTTCACCTGTGAACGCAGTGCAGTTCCTAGTAAGAGAGCAGCTAAAGCCATCCCAAAGACTCTGGGCTTGCAAGGTGGTTTTCAGACATATGTCATTTATTAATTTTTTTCATTTGTGAACCTTTTCTTAAAAATAGATAAAAACCCCAACAAAAAACCAAAACCCAAAACAATCTGTCCAACAAACAAATTGCTGAATTAATAACAACTGCTACTCACTCTCCCCAGACAGTTCCTGATGTGACCTGACACATGCGGCAGGAAACTCGAGCCCTTTGGGCTCAGATATCCTAATTTGAGAAACAAGGACCAGACTGTAAAGTGTTACTTGCTTCACAGAAGGATTCAGGCCTCTGCTCCCTCTATGAAGTTTCCCCTGGTCCTCGGTAAAAGTTTAATATCCTGGGATGCAACTTGTTACAGGTACATTTGCTGGAGGAAAATAATCCAGTAAAGGGAATGAAGAAAAAATAATGCATTACATCGAATCAGATTATTAGATGCCATATATGTCTAAGGCAAAAGCAACAGCTGCTGTGGATTCAACAGAATTGAGACACTGACCTTCTGTCACTGGGTGTATAGGTAGATTAAGCCATGTGCTAAAAAAAATTAAAATCCATAAAATGGATGCAAGGTGACAAGCAGGACGATGGCTGGTTTTCAGAAGATGCACACAGGAGAAGGCTCGTCAAATCACCGTGCTTTGATAGAAGACACTCAGATTTCTCCCTGGTACGCACTGATCAGGTAAGAGGATGCTGAAACAGAAGGTGTTCTGCACTGAAGGAGCAGTGATGTGTTTTTCTACCCAAGAAACTCCAAGATCTCACCAGGTATCAAAGGGCCAGGCACACAGCTGGCTGCCCCTTTCATCTGTGACATTTTCTCATCTTTCTGGATTTTTAGATCTGCAGGCTTATTGCTTAATTATGAAAAGATCATGAAAGGAAGAGCTAGATTTACTCACTGAATTTTTAAGTTATCTCTAAAGGAGAATCTCACACCAGCCTCTAGAACTCTATCGATATTAGTAAAAGCATTTTCTGGGTTTAAAGCTAGGAAACATTAGCTCTTCTAAAGAAATAAAATTGATAAGGAGAAATTAACTAAAAGACTCGGATCAAAATTGCTGAGGAACGGGAGGTGGCTGGGAAACACCTACAGGTTTAAGGCAAAGGATTGCATCAAATTCTTTTCCAAATTCTGCAGTCCTTAGTTTATTGTATGCTTCTGGTTCTAATTCAATTTCACAACTGGGAATCCTTGAGCTCATCACATTTAGTCATTAATTAATTCATAGTAATTTTGCATTTAAACACTAATGTAACCCCACCTAGGGCTGTTCCCTTAAAGTAGAAATCTGGGACAGCTCCAGGTATCTAAGGCTCAGCACGACACTGGCCCACGTTGCCAGTGAAACACTGATCTCACTCAGTTGCACTGCTTGACTCATCGTGGAAACCACCCAGCCTCACCACTGCAAGAACGTGCCAAGATAACTACCGTACAGCAATAGAAAATCAGAGCAAAACAAGTGATACAGCAACAAGTCACTGTCACTTTAGGAAAAAAAACCCCACAGATACACTGATGTAAGGCCATGCGAAAGCTATTCCTCTCCCTCCAAAGCATCCAGTTATGGCACTTTAGATAAAGGATGATATGTATCCAACCATAAGCTATTTACTGCCATTGATAGCAACACAGGGCGAACGCAGGGCATCAGACAGGGATCTCCCAGTGCAACCTCAGGCAGTGCACTTTTTTTTTTTTTTGGAGAAAGGTCCATAAAGAACAACCGAGCTGTTAATCCAAGATGCCACAATTAGAAACATGACATTTTTTTAAAATCATCCCCTGGATGAAGAACAGCTTGCCCCTCCATGTCCCCATCCTTGCTGAGATTCATGCACATTTGAAGGGCAACAGCAAGAGCACCAGGCTATTAACTCTGCCTCCTTTTTTAAGAAGCTGTAAACACATTAGTCCTCTCTCCCAGATGTTTCTGCTCCATCAGGGTACAGGCACGTAAGCAGCTGAGCTGTCAAAACCCCCTCATGTGGAAGGAACTTTCTAGTAAGAGGACACTTCATGCCCCCAGGTATCTCCCACCCAACTCAGGAGATTGTCACCTGCTGCTGATTCTCCTTCTCCAGCTCATTTCATGTGGTCACAGCACCCCAGGGAGGCAAAACCCTCAACAAGAGGGAAAGAATGAGGAGTGAGTGGTGAGACAGTGGTTACAAGAGGAAAGAACCTTTTAAAACAGTAAAAAAATATAAACTGATCACGTATTTAAGTAGTAACCCATATGTTGGTTAATGTATTATAGCCTTAAATTCAATGCCCTCACTCTGCGACTTCTCTTGGTTTAAAATCAGAATGTTTTTTAAAACCCAAAACAACCATCCTTCCTTCCTCTACCCCAAGCACTTTCTTGCTTTCAATTTCTGGCAGGATGCATTGCAAGGCAGTCGGGCCCCAGGGGGTCACAGCTCACAGAGGGCTCAGCCCAACCAGCGACAACTGTGGGAACTCATACCCCGGCTGGGGGACCCCAAGGTCTCTGGCCAAAGAGATCTCCATTGCCGCGAGGTTACAGCTTTCCCCTCCCCACTACTCCAGAAGACAAACTACGGTTAAGTTTCCGGGGAAAGGTATCTCGCACACAAACTACAAGCATATATTATACAAAATAAAAATTTATGCTGGGCTTACCATTATTAGTTAGACAAATTTATTTCCTCACTCAGTGGAATCTTGTACTGTTTGTATTTAACATTTAAAAAAAAATTGTTACAGAACCTAACTGATTATTTTTAGGGCTGGATTGGCTACATGGGTAGCTTAAAACCCAAACAGTTCACAAAGCACCATAACGTGATCACTTGCCACTGCTACCTGTTAAGTTATAAAGGCTGCATCAGGAGCCTTAAGAGTCTTCAATATGGCCACAAAGGATAAAAATTAAAGGATAAAAAGCTCTCAAATATATAGAGTGCTAACAGCTGTATTTTTAAAGGGATCACACTTGGAAAATGTGGATTTAAGTAAAACAAATTCTGAGAGAATAGTGATCTTTCCAGTAACTTTAGCTATAATAAAACTTCAGATTTTCTTAAAAGTGACAACACTGTGATCAGAGACCTATTACAAAACTACAAGCAAAAAGATCAGAAGATAATTAAGATACCTAATTATTCCCACAGATGCAAGGAGAATATAAAACTGAGAAAATAAGTGCAAAGTAAATACAGCCTAAGCAGTTAGGTACACTTGAGATTACGAAAGAACCAATTTCACAGACAGCTGGCAATTTTCAAGCAGTTCCGGAAAAACGTTGGCTTGTGATAGTACTTACTGTTTTCAGAAGTCTGGATTCTACCGTAAGCAAAAGTAACACAGCTAAAGATCCTCAAGATATCCCAGGCGACTGTCTAACCATTCATCTGCTGCCATTGTGCCCCAGTCTCGCTCTTGCAGTCTTACCCAGCGCTGCTTGGGTGCTCTGATTCATTCCGAGTTTTCCCATGAAGAAATAACCTTGGGCATCAGCCTGCTTCTCTTCTTGTCCAACTGGATTAACACTGAAGAACCTGAAGACGACAATAAATGTATTGCACTGCAAAATGACAAAACAAGTTATGAACACACCCACAAAACTGCCAGATTGCCACCTTTGCCAGGAGGCCACACAGATGAATCACACCTGTGTGGTTTGTACCCCTCCTCCTGGTGGAGGAGGTATCTTCTGCTCTTCTGTATTTAACAGATCATCTAGACTTTAAAAACAAAAAAAATTAATGATCAAAATCTGGTCAAGTTCATGCATTACCCTTTAAAAAAAAATCAAAGATGACACTACTGATAATATCTTGTGCATCTGAAAAGCTCAATGAACAAGCAACAAGATTTTTTTTTTTTAATGGGCTGCACCCATCATAAGGGGTGACAGTTGCCTTGTGTCATGTTCAGAGTTGGCTAGAAAGATGCTCAAACCACGGCTTCTAACAAGCAAAGAGGCTATTCCAAACCCTGAACCCAGCAGCATCAGTCTCACGCTTCACAAGCTGGTCGAGGCTGTTTGCATTCTTCAAGCTGGGAGGTACCTGCCTGGGCACCCAGAAGGGAGTGGTCTGTCTGTCTTTCAAGCTTTTGCAAAATCCAATTACCCAAGACACACGACTAGCTGCCGTGACACTGCTCTGAGAAAGCAAACAGTCAGCAATCAGCAACATCTGAGATAACTGCAATAGCAGCCAAAAGTCAGGCAGCTGTGAAAACCTGTTTTTACCATTTCCTTTGGAAAGAGTTATAGATATCTATATTTATGACTTGCATGAATACAAGGGATGTATTTAGAAGTTCGACAGATACTTTGCTAAAAAAACCAAGGTCAAACCTTGCAATACATTACAGGTTTTCATCAGAGACTTCATTTCCCTGAAGTAACATTAATCAAAAACGTTATCTTCATGGTGATCGTTTAAATATATTTTTTAAAAATCAAACAAGTAGACCTGTTGGTTTTTATACTGTACCTTGTATTCAAAGAAAAGCTTTTCAGAGAATGTTATGAAGACTGAAGAAAAACCTCACAGTTTAAAAATGCCCTTCTGTTGTTCTGTTCTTCAGTTGCCCTTTCCCTTACCCATACCACTTTTAAACATGCCATACTCTGTCTTCAGTTCTTCACTATGTATTTAAGAAGTGACTCAGACATGCATTTACCCATGTCACTGGGTGGCAACAGAGATCTTACAGGCTCTGAAGATGCACAGTAAGGTCAGTTCAATATGGACCAACGGGAAAAAAAAGAAATAAAGGGAATAAAGAGATACTGAGAAGATTCCCAGTTACACTTGCAAAGGAAAACAGTAAGCTCTCCAACTGTTTGGATCCTAGGCCATCGTGATGGTCAGGAACCAGAGCATCCCGCACTGAATAAATTAAAATCCAAACACCCCAAAGGGGGACTATATAAATATAATTTTGCTCCCACCTCCCAAACTCCTCCTGCAAAGAACTGAATGGCATACAAAATGTTCCTGAACAGAAGTGAGCAGACACTTCCAACAGGTTTTCCAACTTATTTTATTTGCCGAGTTTCGATAGCATGCATCATTTTACAGCACCGGTAAACAAGTCAGTGAAGCATACTGCTTTTAGGAACTTGTATTGTGGAATGTCTTCAAAACCATTATCCTCTCCCCTTCCACTCTAGTACATAACACTAGCTGAAGACAAGACAGACACACATCAGGGCAACTTCCTTATGGCTAAAAATACGCATAGCAGCGACTTTTAAAGGAGGGCTTTATTAAATCAAGTCATTGCACTTGGGTCATTTATTGCTATAGCGAACAAAGGCCATTAAATAACGAACACCATCCATTTGTGGTTTTAACCGATTGTCTTGTTCTCTTCGTCTGCCACAAGCTTACATGCAAAACAATTTCTGTAGAGCAATCTATTCCAAGATTTGTTTCATGCTCTAATCACAGTGAAGAGCTTGTATAACCAAATTGGCTATTCCATTAGGCTCAATTCTTGCTTTTCATCACCTGACTTAGGGAGGTGTGAATTCTAAGCAAGAGTTTAGTGTCTGACGAGAAGCGTTACTGCTGCACATTATTTCTCATTATAAAGATCTGGCTCAAGTCTTCATTTGTGATGCACCTAGGCAATTAAAAGTTCAAAGCATTAATATTGAATCAGCTTATTAGCAATGTGACTAGCAAATATTACCTAATCCTTGCATAGTATATTAATCAAATTTTATGAACAATTTAAATCAGCAACCGACAAACATCCTCCAATTGACTTTTTGATGCATCAACTGTGGAAAGAGCACACTCTCAAGAAATAACACACTTCCATGTCACTTGCTCAAGTGACATGCTAAATAATTACTAAATTTATAACCATTCCTATGAATAAAAACAATTACTCCTCTTACTGGTGAAGTTGCCAAACTATGTGGCACGTTTTTGTCATTTAAATTCTAGTAGAGCAAAAGGAGACAAGGTGTTTACTAACAGAAGTAATGCATTTGTCTGGCTTTATAAAGGTGTATGTTTAAAAATTCTTTAATCAAATGAACACAGAAACAAATATCATTGTCTCCCGTCACTTTCCATATTATTTGTATACTATTCTGGTGCACTGTGTTGAGCTCAGGGGTTAAAGAGAATGGCAATCCACAAGATTTCAATGTTTTCCATAAAATGTGAAAGACACCGTCTTGGAAACCAGCACAATGCTGTCAAAGCAACTGTCCCAATCACTCTTTAAAATACAAAGATGTTATTAAATTTAGAGGTACATAATATACTGATAAAGTTTATGGCATAAATATATAAATATTGAGACCTTTTGATAGTATCAAAGTTCCAAAGGGATTTATTTGGAGGCATATTATAAACAAAATCTGACTATTGTAAAAACAGATCAAGATGTGTATTTAACCACTAGAAAGACTGTTGACTTCAGTTTAGATACACAGAAGCACAGACGTTGTGACTTAAGGTTTACTTTTTCATGCTGTAATATTTTAGGCACAACAGGTTGAGTTAAGACTGGATTTTAGTCTTGTTTCTGCATTTCTTGCATTTTGTGGTCTTAATTTTGTCATAATTTCATGACTGAATCCTAAATCCCTTTTTAATCCAATAGTGCAAGTGACAAAATCTTCTGCTAAACTAGCCAGATTAGATCATTCATTCTTACCACAATGCATAGGAGTTTCACCTGCTTCATGGCATTGACAAATTCCTATCTCATTACTCAACTTATAAACAGCATATTATTAATTTTCTCACTGCAGACAGGCACAACAGCATAACCCTGGGTAAAACTGCCAAAATTATACAAATATCATATATTCCCTTTTGCATGTAGGGGAAAAGTAGTGACTACAATTATGATACAGTTATTCCATCCCTCTCAATAGACTATTTTACAGATTAGTTGTAAAGATAGATCACCCTATTTATAGAATAGATCTCTTTAAAAATTAAGCTACACGTATTCAATAAAAATCTATTAAGAATTCCCTCTCCTTTCTATACAGATTCAGTAGTATTTTCAAGCAAACCAAAAAAATAAGGTCTGCAATTCCAGCACAGTAAGAAATAAGGCCTCTTCTATATTGGCAAAAAAATTACATCATTTTTCTGTTTTGTTTTCTTATCTCTCTGAATAGAAGACTATATTCCTTTTTTTTTTCCACTATATTTTTTTTCTTTAAGACTGTAGAACACCAGCATCCATTATTATGAAATAAGAGTCAGTTCTCCTTGTGTTCAGCTTTGAATTCCTGGTAAGTTAAAAAAAGTCCATAGCTGTCTCATGTAGACATCACTGCTTTCTTCAGTTTTTCTATTTCAAGCTGGAAAATGGACATATTGAAAAGGAAAAGAGTCAGTATTAAAGTAGCAATTAGCTAAAGTCTTCAGAGCTTTCATCAAAATTATAACCTTTATATTTCAGACACTTAAGTAAATAAAATTGTAACACAGAAGCATTTGACAGCTCAGTATTTACAGATGATTTTATACTACTACATTCCTAAACAAACAAGAATTTAAATCATTAAAAATTGCCTGTCATTCTGGTACATCTTCCTGCAGAAATCCACCGTCAATAAAGCAGTGAAAGCTGGGTTGTGGAATCACTCGATATGTCCCCACGTAATGCTGCACCATCACCTCACACTAACTTCCTAAAGCCACCTTCACAGAAAATACTGTGCCATGATTAATTTGTATTTCTTCAGATGGATTTAGAGGATACATGGAAGTTACCTCCTCTTCATCCCCAGTGCATATTCAAGGCAATTTCATTGACTGGTTTAGAGACCCATTAAAAAGAGGACTCAGAGGTTCTTCTGAAGTTTTGCAAGCTTCATAGCCAATAAGAAGTACTATTTCACTAATTAAACACCCTTTTGTACCAGACTGAAATAATTTTCTACAATGAGCTCATCCTATTAACTACTTAATAGCATCATATTTTAATGCAGGTAGGCTTCTTCATCAATAAAGTGAGAGGAATGGCACTCATTCATATGGACAATTTTCAGATGCATTCTGTTCTTTCAGCTGATTATCCACTTAATATTTAAACAGTTCATCAAAAATTTAGGAAAGTTTACTTTTGCTCTGTTCTCCTTTTGATTACATAAAGCAAATTTGTCCTTCAAGTCTTACAAAAAGCAAAGTATTAATCTTCTCTCTTGGAACATATCCAGTTGGACATATTTCTAGCAAAGCAGAATGTAGAAACAATAAACTGAACTCAGATTCCAACATCCACACATACTGTTAAAAATAACTTTCCAGATAAAGAAAGCTGAACTAAGATGAACTATACATCTTCTACATATACATCCAACTGCCTTGTGAGGTGTTCATTCAACCCCACGGTAGCACAGCAATATAAAAAAGGTTAAGGCGGTTTGTTAACTTGCCTGTGGCATTGAATTCCACAACACTGCCTACATACTTGTAAACTTGCCCCCCCGTCCTCAAATTGCTAATATTACCTCCAGATGACTTCGCAACAGCTTCTCTTCTTCCAAATCCTTCTTTAATTTTTCCAGTTCTCTCCTAATAGCAGTTAAGATATCAGAAATATAAGTTAGAGGGGGGAATTCACATTACGGAGTACAGGAAGAACAGACATTGTTTACATTTTACAAGAGGAATTCATGTAACTGTCTGATGCTACATCTTACAAATAAAGCTTACATAGTAAATGCCCACTGGACTGGTACTCCAATCTGGTGGACCACAAGCTTCCAGCAACCCTCAACACTTCTTAGCTATCACTATGCACTTATCCCTAACTTAAAATCACAATTTTAAGTAGGCTACTTAAAAATCTGTATTGTCATTTTACTGGGAGAGTTGAATTTAAACCAAAATAACCTGGCAACTTCTACATAAAGAAGATAAATTCTTCAGAATAGAAAGTTTCCAAAACATCTTTTATTTTATAACTATGTTGCGTCAAGAAAGCACTAAGAATTATCATCAAGTCACGGAAGGACTACTTCATTAATCTCCAGAACTCATTATTTACTAGTTTGGAGACCAACTGATCCTGATGCCTTATAACCCTTTAAGAGGTCACTCTAAAGCCCTAGCAAAAGCTAACATTTGGTTAGCACTAGTCATCATTTAAATAGTACCAAAATGAATGTCTGCGCTGTAAAACTAAAACCAGAAAAGGTAAATTTCCTGCAGACTGGTCTTTACGATATTTACTCAAACACCAATTATTTTTTCCTCTACGTCATTCTCCCAACACAACCCTACCCACATGCAGACAGATGATGGAGCCACCATGATCACCAATTTGAGAAGCTCAGTAGTATCTTTCCCTACTAGCAGTCATGTCAATACCACAGTTACCTGTGCGGAGTGACACAAGGCCAGCGCACGTACTTATGTTAAATACCACAAAATACCACAAAAATTACCTACTTTTCTTTACAGTGAAAGTATTAACTGTGTAAGAAATATTTTCAGAAAACTGCAACGAATGCAGGAGCACAAAGTAGGAAGGAAAAAAGGTGTACAAATTCCAAAAATACTCCGACATCAAATTTGTACATATTTAGGGCATCTAGTTGGATCAACTTCTAAAGAACTGATATTCATATATAGTTTTTTATTTTGAAGAAGTTTGGCAATACATACATTTGGAAGATATCTATATATCCCTCTGAAGTTTGAGAAGGGAAATACTTACCCATGTTCTTTCTTCAGTGCATCTACTAAGCCCATCAAATCATTAATTTGAGTCCTGAGCTCCTCCACAGAAATTTTTTCATCATCCGTTTCTCCTTTAAGTTGGATGTCTCCAGGAAAAAAGTTGAGTATAACAGAACTTGGTCTCTGAGATGAAGAAGGAACTGGTGGACTGAACGCAGATGGCTGAAAAAAATACATCAGTAGAAAGCTAAGAAACAAAATAATACTGACCACTTACAACATACAGATTGTACTGCTATGGGAGTTACATGTGCACAAATTTCCTTAATTTTCTATCCAAAAGGTAAAAAATGTCCAGTTCAAATGGACTACTGTAGTGTATGATACAGTAATTTTATACAGCTCTTTATTAAGCATTTGCCTGAGGTTCCTACAATCACTGAAAGAAGTGCTCACACTGTAGTTCTCTGTACTTTAAAAAAAAA
>WKFP01014769.1:289999-313342 GCA_011057875.1 Pterocles orientalis | reverse complement strand
GGCCACGCAGGGTTGTTTTGTGGTGTGTTTTGGTTTTTTTTTTGGCAGCCCCTGGTTTTCACATGACATTATGATTTATCAAACAGAAGCTATGACACTTTCTTTCCCTGAGTTCTTGTTCATTTTGAAGCTACAGCAAGAGGTCAGAGAAGAAAAAAAGCCCTAAGAACACTGGGCCAAGATCATTCATGCCACTTCAGTGTCTGGACAACTTAAAATCATCTGATTACTCCAAGTTCTACTTGTGCTCAGGCAAACTAAATTACACCTGTAGGAACTAGGTTTTCCGCTGAACGTATTTTCACATCTTCTACTCTGCATTACGATCCTTAGTCCTTAAAATATTCACATCTTTCACATATCCCTGAACCTTCCTACTTCATTATCTACTTCATCACCTGTTGCTTTGTTGAGATTCAAGCTTTTGTAACACTACCTGTCACCAATCAGGTTTGCTGCTTTTTAATGTTACTGAAGAGAATGTAAAGACAGTGTTTTGTAAACATGCAATCATATTTGTGATTAAAAAAAAGCAGGGAAGAAAAACAAGAAGGAAGAAACAGAAGAGTGATGAATGGCAAGCAGCTGACAGAAACAAGGATTGGGGAGAAACAGTCTGTGCCAATAAAAAAATTAAATTATTAGAAGTCAAGCAACAGTGACCAAGGGGTATACCTTCACGCCCTTTACTCAGTCATCAGTAATCCCAGAGCACTAACCCACGTCAAAACATAAATCAGGATTTGTGTTAGTCCTGTATTATTAAAAAGGTAACAAAAACACAGGAAAAAAAATATATGCCTTTTCCCCCCACCTCAGTAATCTGCATCTTTAAAAGATCCTCTTTTTGTCATTCTGCAGAAATGACAAATAATTTGGCAATAAATTTAAACAGAACTGTAAACTGAGTAACTGTAACTGAGTTAATACGATTGTGATGCCAGCCATGAACGCAGTAAATATCAGGCATATTAAGAATATTAAGACCATACTAAGAATAACATGTACTTCTGAAAAAAACACAGAATTTGACAAGGCTTGAAGACAAAAGACTACTGCAGTCTTGAATTGTATGATTTAAGTATAGATGGTGGGATGACACTAAATCCAGTAGATTTTTTTCTACCTGTAAGAGCTTCTAAAGTAAATTGCTACACCTGAGACAAGTGCTCAGCATTAAAATGTTACCAGCACATTACAGTCAGAGGGAATTCTGATTGTACTTGCATTTTTTTTCTTTTTACCTTTCCATTTTTCTTTGCTTTGGTATAGGGAAGAAATTAAAACACAGGCTGGTGGTGATTAGGCTTTGTGTTTTTTGTGGTGGTGGGTTTGTTTGTTTTGTTACGGGTTTGGGGGGTTTGTTTGTTTTTCTTTTTAAACAGCGTTCTTAACTATCTTAGGAGAAAGCTTGTCCCCACTGAAACCAATAGAGATACTGATGCAACACAATGAAAGCTCATAATTTACACCCATATCAATCAATAAAGTGATTTATCAACTAACTTTCTTACAGACAGCCTGCGAGTAACTGTTAAAGGAAATCCCATCACAGTGCCAGAAGAGCAATACCATACCTCTGAGGACAGTTTCAATTAAAATATATACATATATTTTAAGGCTGAGCAAGAGCACCTTTTCTTTCTAGAAAGACAAGCTAAGCTTAAACAGTTACTCAGGACAGACTATTAGAAGTGTCTCATCAGCAAGCTTGACATGGATCCATACATTACAAAACTGTTAGGAGCTTCAACAAACACAATTAGGTGAGTTTTTGTTAAGATTTGTGAATGCTTCAAGTGTATTCATACCAGTTTGTCTTAAAAAGCCTTCACAAAAAGAAGCAAAGCTGAAGGGGTGTCTGGAGAAATTATGGTTCCAACATCTCATGTGGCTGCGGTTGTTTACCCATGAGAGAAGTGAAATGTATCCAATATTTTAGAAGAGAAGACTACATATTAATCCGCAGAGTCAGAGAAGACGGCAGCCCTTTTTCCTACTACCCATCTTGCTGAGATTGCACCCCAAAAATTTAGGGGATAGATAAAAGCTTGCAAATATTTAAATTGCAGTCAAGCAACAGTAAGGCATTTCCTACAATTCAGCACATGCCTAATATGTAACTTTCAAAAATGTTATTTTAAAAGACTCATAATACTAAATAGCCAACACTAGTGGATTCAGTGCCCAAAGGCTTCAGAATTGCACCATCTGTGTGTATGGAAAGATAAAGACATGCAACCTACACACACCAGAAGCGCTGTCAGTATCGAACACATTTCACTATGAGCACTAGCTTTGGTTTAACAATACATGGACTATGAAGTTTCTCTTAACTTTATCTCCACAAGTTCCTGATTGAAAAGTAACTTTAACAGCTAAGGAAAACAGGCATTCAAACAAACAAAAGAAGCATTTTAAATTGAAAAACCAAAAAATTTTAGTATAAATAACTGCAACTGAAAATTACGCTTATGACGTTAAGAAGAGGCTATGTGTATGGCATAAAGCATTTGGATTTCCTTATAGGTTGTTATCTTACCAAAATGGAGAAGGGTAGGGTAATTTCCTGACACGTAAGAAGGGAAACATGGCAAACAGGATAGGAAACAAAATCTGGAAAGAAAAGTCAAGGAGAGGAATGTCTAGAAAAAGATTCTGAACAAAAAAATTATTTTACAAAGCAGGAAAAAGAAACATTTGTAGAAGAAATAGAATTGCTTTACATATTCAGCATGCTGGTATTATAGCTTTAGTCTTTTACAATACTTTAATCAAACAGAGAAACACTTAGGCAATTTTTCTAATAAAGCTTCAAGAGGAAGTATTTCCACACCATCAATGTTTCTGAATGTTTTTGAGTATTTGTCCTCATCTGATGGTTGGGGACCTATTTTCGGCTACAAAGTGGGGTGTTTTTTCCTATAGATTCAGAATATTTACAGCTTCTCCTGACCCTGAATTGGAAGTGCCTCAACCTACACTACACTTCATAGTCAAACTAAGTTGCAAAATAACAAGACCCATACTTAAAAAAATTTGTTTTCTGAAAATTCATTCACTTCAGGATCTCAATCTAAAGGGGGAAGGGGAGGGGAAGGAAAAAAAGAAAAAGAAAAAGGAGAGACTCCAGTAATGCAGTTGCCAACCCCAGCCATTCATTTTCCCCTATATTCTATTCCAGTTCTTGGAAGATTAAACAACCTTAGACTTTATATAATGACCCAACATCTTTGGAGCTTTATATAGCCTTAGCTGCTGCACCGAGGACTGTGTCTCTAGCAGTGGAATGCGTACAGAGACATAACGCATGAGACTAGTCTCTTTTCACATGAGCAGTAAAACTACAAGTGACTTTCACAGTTCGTATCAAACAAGGGCAGTTTCACCTAACAGAATTTTTTTGAAACTTTCCTTAAACAGCAGCTCCTTGATGCTGCTAGTGCATCTGTCAGTGACAGACCACTGACTAGACCTCACCCACTTGTTTGTTACGTGCCCTGTCCCATCTAGGTATTAAAAATCTTTAACTTCTCCAAAAGCTTATGTTAGCAAATCAGAATTCTTAGACTTTTTTTTTTTTTAAATCTGTATAAAATTAGGGGTTTTTTATATATATGAATACCTAATATCACAGCTACTATGTTGCCACTCCGGTTATTAAAGATGTCAAGATAACTGCACCTAAATTAAAAGACACTCCATCTGTTTCCATGGGGAGTTTATTCCTGGGGATAAATGATACTCTGCTATACAGCAGCACACCTAGCACTATCCTCAAGACAAACAGCTGAGTAGCCGGACAAGGTTTACATTTTTAAGGCTAGGTTGTGCATCGCTCTTTCATCTCTCAGTTTACTTTGGCCTGAAAGTATTTCTTCTGTACCCTCACTCAAACTCTTATTCAAATAGAGGCAACAGTTAAGCTGCCAAATCAAAACCTCTAAAACAAGGCATATTGTAGCATATGCAGAGATTTTACTGGGGAATAAAAAAAGAACTTGCAAATACTTTAGGGTGACTGATAATATTCGCAATATTTCCAGGGTATTTTAATGCCTGCTTAAGTCCAGCTTTTTGTGGCCCAGAAAAAAATAACTTCAGTATTAAAAACATACATGAACTAATCTTTCCTTACACAAAGCATTTAAGCTTAGAAGCACATTTTTAAATGCTTAATGGAAAGATCAGGAGCACTCTTCTCTATTCATCAATTGCTTTAGATTTTTAATGCATTATTTTTATCTCCCAGATGAATTTATTACACTTTAGGACCAACCATTCTACAACCTGAATACCATAACTGGTGTAAAAATAAAAAAATTGAGGTTCTACTACTTCAAAATGTATTGTTTCTAAAATCTTTTCTGAGATGAAAGGTTGCATTTGAGATATGCAAGCCAAACACTGCAGGTACAATTCACTAAAGCTTTTTCTGCAGTGGTTAGTCATGCAATAAAAATAATTTAGAGTTTAAAAAAATATGCCCACAGCAGCTGATCTCTGCCTTAGAGGCACACAGAGGACTGGAATCAGTTGTGCTGTTGGTAAAGGACAAAAGGTAACTGTAATAGTTCAGAGCCTGATCATCAATGTGGTTGCTTTAACCAGTATCAAGGTTTTTACTGGACTAATTAAGACTTAAAGAGATGCCAGGTTTTGCTCAAGGTGCACTAAGCAAAGCCATAAGCATGAAATTCAAATGTACAATATACCATGCTGGCTCAAAGTTAAGGTAATGGCATTACTAAAAATACGCAAATTAGCTAGAAAAGCAAAAATTATCTGAAATGCAAGAGCAGAACAAACAGAACCAGTCAGTAGGGAAAACAATTTCATAAAAACGCAAGATAAAAGTGAGAGCAAAAAAACGTTTTCAAATTAGAACAAACCATTGCCTGTGTTCCTCCCTTCCTATCACCTATTACAACACAGAGCTCATCAGCCACCTCCAAATAACCTACTGACATTTATTCATCACTTGATGACTCTTACCATCAGCTACTTACAGCTGTTCTAAAAAAAAAAACCACCAAGACTTTCTACTGAACAGGCATAATGGCACTCTGGGGAATTTTGAGTAAGTTACTTAAAAAGCTTATTCTAATCTTGTCAAATACTGCAATCTAAACAGAAAGACCCAAAAGAACATCTTATGCTTTCCTTACCTGATTCTTTAGAGCTCTTTACCACAAGTGAATCTACCTCTGCTGATTTTGGTCTCAGTGGTAATGGGTCAGAGTCTAACTTTGGTTTTGCTACTGGCTCAACTTCAGATTTCGGTCGAAGAGAAACAAGCTCTCCATTAGACCTGTAGTAAGAAAAAAACCAAGTAAGACTCAACTAGTCAAGAGATTTAATAGTTTACAACTGAAACGCACTAAGAGTTACATGTAAACAGAAAAAAAAAAAAAACAGTGGAAGTTATCATTTTCTAGAGCTTAAAACCGAATCTATTGGAGAGCAATTCTAGTCCTAGAAAAGCCAATTCCTCTTATTCCAGCTCTTGCAGAGAATAAAGTGCTGTATATGGTTTTTATTCTACCATGCATTCCTTGCTTGTCTGATCACATTATCTAGGGACAGAAAAAAAAAAAATATTATACTTCAGTGCAACAGAAAACAAGAGCCGACTAGCATTTTCAATAATATCTCTTGAAATATTCAGAAGTATACTCAGAATCCTTGACATCAAAATCTTCCTACAAAGAAAAAAGCTGCAAAGAACAAGTTATTTCTTTCTGTATATAAAATAAAATGCTGTATACGGTTTTTATTCTACCATGCATTCCTTGCTTGTCTGATCACATTATCTAGGGACAGAAAAAAAAAAAAAACCACAACACCCACCAAAACAAACAAACCGATAAACCCAAAACAAACAAAAAAAGAACGTATGACATTTTCCTTAACAATACTTGTCATTATTTATGCCACATTAAAAAACCAAATTATATAAATGGACCAGTTGTCAGCTTCAATACATCCCTGTCATTAACTCGTCTCCTAGATCCTTTATTTGGAAGTTTTACTGCAATAGAATAAGAGGTAGCAGCCAGATCTTCCTAGAGGAATGTTAAACTTTCAGACATTTAAATTTCTAAATGGGGGAGGGGAATATGACTTGTGGTTTAAAAAAAAAAAAAAAAAAAAAAAAAAAAAAAAAAAAAACACAACACCCACCAAAACAAACAAATGGGGGAGGGGAATATGACTTGTGGTTTAAAAAAAAAAAAAAAAGAAAAACAAAAAATATCTTCACTCAGGAACCTTTCCAAAATACCAACTGACATAACACAATTATGTACTGAAAACCTAAACAGAAGTGGCAATGGTCTAAGACTTCAGTCAGGCATCCAGTGTTCCCAGGGCTGCGCAGGGTGGGATCAGAGGCAGATCTGCATAGACTGTACTCTTTTGGAGTCAACCATCCAAACTGTGTGCCTTACCCACGCTCCTCCCTTTCCCCACTGCCCTCCCTTTAGATATTCTTCCTTTAGGTTCAGCTATGCAGGACCCACAGTAAAAAAAGATAAATGCTTGCTGCCACCTTGTATTTTTGCACGTATTAAGCTCTTTGATGTAGCAGCTCTCTGCTTCTTTATTTGTACGAGGCCAAGTTCATCATGGCCTTACTTTCAAGTCACCTTAACATCCCAAAGGGACAGTTACCCACCAGCAGTTTATTTACAGCTTTGGGTAAGGATCTAGCAAATATTTTGATGGAGGAAGAAAGGAAAACTGTGTGTGTGACTGTATCTATGCAAAAATAGTCTTGGCGAAACACCATAAATAATTGTTTCAAAGTCATCAGAAAAAAATAATTAAAAGCGGACCTAAAAGAAAAAGTGAGTGATTGCTTGTTCTTACCCTCCCTGTTTGTCCCATAACTCAACTGAGAATACTCAAGACCCACACAGAGACTGAATGTGGTTCTGTAACAACTGCTTTCTTCCCCAAGAACACACCAACTACACCGAGTACCTTTACCACAGGTAGTAACTACGCTCCACACTTCCTTTCAATCTTACAAACTGCTGGAACACTGAAAGTTGATGCAGCTCAAATCTTCAGATTTTTTCCAACACAATAATAAATTCTCAAGTGCCATGTCCACGGATTTGTTTACACCATACTGCTACTGTAGCTACAACTTCTCCATTATGGGGCAGGCTTAAAGCAAAGCAACCAACCCACAGATTCATAACTTCATCTGCCCCATGGTTAGTTATGCTGTGATATTTGCTCTGAGATGGATTCAATCTCTTAAAGTATTGAAAAGTTATATGTTGGAGAAGCAAGACACTGCTGGGTATAGGGCAAAACTTATCCTTGCATCCTTTTCACCCTCAAACATACATTTCTTCCCACGTCATCCGTGAAGGAAGATCAAAGAACAAACCCAATAAAATACACAGGGTGTATATGATTCATTTTATACTGACCTGGATACAGAAGATGGCAAAACAGGTTTATCTGGACGTTTTGGGTGCAGAAGCCCTGCTCTCAGTAAGCTGTTAGTCTTGCTTGGAGGAATAGGCTTCTTGGGTGGTACTTGAGGAGCCTGTGGCTTCAAAGGCTTCTGATCCAAAGCTCCTTTTTCATCTGACAAAATAAGTCACGATAACATTCTAAAAACACGTTTTCTAGAATTTTTACAACAATAATCAACTACAAAGCAACTGCTGTCAAAAATACTTTCTTTGAAGATCAGATAAAAATGAAAGAGAGATACGCAAGTGTCTTAAGGATACCTTATCAAAACACACAAACTACTTACCTGAACTTAAAAACCCATGTTCAAATAAGCAAAATGTCTTTCTACTGACATGAAACAGTAGTAAGAAATCATAGATTCACATTTTTGCACTGCAAATGACAGCTAAGAACCAAGAATCTCTCTGTACTGCTACTGCTTTCCCATTTCTATGAACTCATCTTATCTACCCTTAAAAAGGCAGGGTTTGGGTTTCTTTTTGTTGTTGTAATTAGATTTCTTCCATACATACAAACAGCATAATTTCTTTAGGGAAAAAAGGGGGGAGGAGAGGATGGACATGACAGACAACTATTTATCTGAATAACTGAATTTATTTTAGATAAAGTCTATCTCCCTACAAATTCAAGACAAATTAAGTATGGTAAACAAGCAAAAGTTAAATGTATTGTTCAATAACTATATGACCTAATTGAATACTGTCCAGAGGAGCTGACATGTAACACATGTGGCACTGAAAAATTCAAGCTGCTTCACAAATGTTCGTTGAATAGTCTTCAACTCATGTTCCCTAACGCACCCTGTGGGATATCCAGAGCATACCTTCTACTTCTCCCTGTAAAACACAGCTCAGTCATGCACGCATAAAGCTCTGAGAATTTAAAACGTTATTGTTTAAAACATTACAGTAAGGAGTTAGTCCTTTACAGTTAGGGCAGAAAATCAATAAATTTGGATGGAAAGACTGACCCTCAGCTTTGGTTTCCCCCACCCTCTCCTCCTATGACTTCTCTTTTATCCAAGTATTGGTATAATGCGAAATATTTACGTATGCTATGGATTTGGGGGTAGGGTTGGAAATTTGGTTCAGCTCCACCCCAGTTAAGTGCCTGAACTGCCAGGGTTATGATTGGCTTCCTTTGGACAAGTCTAGCAGCCACTGGATACGAACAGAAAACCTAAACTGGCTGGCATCCCCTCCCAGTCTCTCTCGGTATTGAATTAAAAAAATAAAATACTGAAGTACTGGAAGGTTTTTGCCACTTGGTGGTGCTGGCTGTCCTGTGTAAAACAGCCTGTCAACAGGGCTAGCCACTTCTGCCTCCTGATCCTATACGCAAGATTTAAATTTTAAAAGCCTAATAGCCCTTAATATTACTGAAGATTAATTATCTGTATTTTAGCTATGCTGAACACAAATTGAGAATTACACCTTTTGTTTTTAAGAATGAGTTAATAAAATTGTCAGAAAAAACGCTGTCATCAAATAGTTATTCCTGAATGAGCATCTGTCAGTTTTCCCTTCAATTACTCCCACTCAAAAACCGAACATAAAAACCATCCACAGCTAAGTGGAAAATGTTAATACCAAAGGTCGAGATTCACCATGAGCACAGAAATGAGACAATTCTGCCGGACAACATGGCATGCCTCTCTTCTGGATTTTGCTCCGCAATGAAAACGATAAGGGTTGGCTAAAAATGAGCCATTTAGTAATGGAAATAGAAATACTAATCTCAAGACATTTACACTGGACAAAAACTTCTACACGATACCAGTACATGTCCTTCACTATAAATACAGAAATACTGATAGGAGTATTGCTTCTCATTTTTGATCCAACTTTTGATTACAATTAAAGGCAGATTTATTAGCCTCCCAACAGGCATAAGAAAATTACATGGTTTGATAGCTTATGATTAGAGCTGCTCAATTAATATTTTTTTGAAAACTAATTACAGTACAATTTCATACTTAATGAATTTAATCCCTAGTATCAACATGGTTATTTTTCCTCAAGTAAAACTGCACTGACAAGCGGATTTTTCTTCTGGTAAAACACCATGGCTATCCAAATAAGTAATTTTTAAGATCTGACCTTCAACTGAATACGAGACAAATTTTTCCTGCATCATCTCCTGTACCACAGTAAAGGACGGTTCTCTACTTTACTTAATTTTTCAGAAGTTTTCATGTTCCAAAGCATTTTAGATGGCATCACTCAATATTTTTTTTCCTATATTCCTCCACGAACAATTGAACTCAACTGTGCAAAGGGTAACACCCTAGCACAAACAGAACCAGTCTGAAATTAAATTCACTTCAGTTTAAATAAATTTAAAGAGCCAAAGTGATCAAAATTGCTAGAATGATACAGTTGATCTCAATTCACATCTAAAGACACTGTTCCAACAGATAAAATAATTTTGTTTGCTTACACACAAACTAAACAGCTGATTTTAACAAGTATTCCTCATTGAAACACCTGAGAACGTGCTTTGTTTAAAATGTGGGTTAAAAAAACTGCCCAAGGAAGCCAAGAAACCCAGAGAGCAGGCTTACTGGTGGAAGTGCTGTTTAGCCATGGTCAGCCACAGTTCACTATTTACAGAACAGAACACGTTTTTGTAATATGCTGCAGTAACATCCAAATTTCTTCTTTCGGACCCAACCAGCATGTTCGTTTAAGCTTTTGACTTTTAAACACAAGCAAAACAGTTTAACAGTTTGACTCGGCAAGTTTTTCAAATATGAAAAGAAGCCTTTCAAGAAATGTGTTTAGTTGGTAACAGTAGCTTTTCTTCTAAAAAAAAGGTGTCCTTTAAATTTTAAGAATAAAACAGTAAACATCTCCAAATTCTGTGGAACTGGAAAACATGGAATATAGTAAGAATTCACAGGATAAGAAATCTCAATTTCTGAGTATTGTGACTGTAACATCTCTTTACAGAGTTACGGATGTTACAAATCTGCAAATTTTTTCAGAATGCAACGTAATAAAAAGAAATACACCTTTCATAGAAGTGCAGTTTTTCTAATCACTCTGAAGGTATTTCTGTAACATCACAGACATAACAGCTTCAGTAGAAGGTGTCAAGAGAATCTGTATGATGTCTTCCAAACAGGTGCCTATTGCACAGAGCAGCCAAGCCAAAAACTGTAACCTGTTTACAAGAGCATAGTCTGAAATTCACTTAAAAAAAAAAAAAAAAAACCTTACCTTTTTCTTCAGGCCTCAAAGAGGAGAATTTCTTCTCTCCTGTTGGCAATTCAGGCTTTGGAGCTGAATGCAAAAACAAACCATAGACATTTCTCTAAGAGCTTTAATTATCTTAGTCAGTAACTAAAAATAAGACATACACCATTTTGTGTGTATATTTTCTCCTTTGCAAGGAGTGTAATACTATTTATAAACACTCATTTGAGTCCAGCAAACCATAAGCCTGTATTAAAATGTTTCCAAAGTAGGGCTCCATCGTCACTTGGAAAAATATACAGCAGCAGCAAAATACATAAAGCATAAAAAGTAACCTCCAACTGTGAGTACAAGTGGCTACATTACTAAGAAATATAAACCTACTTCTGAATTTTCTTTTGAAGTCATGCACTGCTTCTGAAATTTAATATTTCCTCAGACACATAGCATCATACATATACTACGCACCTGGA
Source organism: Pterocles orientalis (assembly GCA_011057875.1). Classification (NCBI taxonomy): domain Eukaryota; kingdom Metazoa; phylum Chordata; class Aves; order Pterocliformes; family Pteroclidae; genus Pterocles; species Pterocles orientalis. Next base: position 302,175 of record WKFP01014769.1, on the reverse strand, counting down.
GCTTTAACTGGAGGTGGAGGTTTCTTTGGTTTCTGCAAAATGCAATAACAACAACAAAAAGTCAAATAAATCAACAAACAGATACTCTCTATCAAAGACCGACTTATTTGTGTTTTGTTTTGCATACTGTAACATCTAGCCTGTTTGCTAGCTGCTTGCAAAGTATTTCACAAAGGAGGCAATCAATTCAGACAGGAACCACAGGGAACTGGAGTAATTCCTCTGATATCTCCCAGACAACCAGTTGCAAAAACAGGAACAAAACCCAGGTTTCTTCAAATCTCAGATCAGTGCTTCAGAACATGCATAAAAGCAGGGTTATGAAGAAACAAAAAGTAGGAATGACATCTTTTCTACTCCAAAGAATTGCTCCAAATGAGTTTTGCATATTAAATGGGTTTTACAAATTAAAATGGGTGCAATCTGGGTTAGTACAGCGCAAGTTTAAGGGAGCTGTCAGGTAAGTTTTTGAGCCAAGAATGGTCACTTTCACTGAAAAAAAGAAAGTTCTAAACTAAGTCTCAGCAGAACTATTTTAATTGACTTCTAAATTGCAGTATCATAAGACAAAAAATAGTGTTTGCAACATACACAAGTGCATTTGTTTTGATCTTTCTTACCACTGTAAATTTAAGTGCGAAAATGTGCACAAACCACTCTAGCCATTAAAAACTTATGAAGTATTATGGTGTCACAATTTGTATTCTGAAAATAATTCTATTTTAAAATGCAGTCACTCACTTTCCTTAAACCAGTAAAATCAAATTTGAATATGTCTCCTGTTGAAGGAGAACTGACACCTCTCAGGACAGACACCTCAAGCTACCTTCATCCTCAGCATCTGATTCATTAACATCATAGAATCACAGAATGGTTTGGGTTGGAAGGGACCTTAAAGATCACCTAGTTCCAACTCCCCTGCCATGGGCAAGGACACCTCCCACTAGCCCAGGTTGCTCAAAGCCTCATCCAGCCTGGCCTTGAACATGCTCTAGAAGAGACATCTTTGTGGTTGGACAAAGGACAAGACTCACTGAGAAAATGAGCACAAAAGACGACAATAAACCCGTTCTTTATACAAACACTGCTCAAACCATATAGGCTCAATCTAACAAAGCCTCTCCAAAAATTCCTTCTAGTGGGTATTTGTGAAACAGTTGCTACGGATGGATTTCACTTCTGTGCCCCTACTGCTATTGAATAAGCTCTTCTTAATGCAGAAAGATTTTATTCTGACAAGTGAAACATAATTGAGCAAGCATGAAAGCCCATATCCAATTTCTTTCTCTAGCTTCAGAGAACAAAAAAGCTGATGAACTTCAGTAACAAGACCGTATTTTCTTTCCCAAAAAAAGCAAATACATTAATTAACCAGCTGCGCAGCACTGCTGCCTATATCAGAAACAATTACACTGAGAGTTCAGCATCACTGTGCCATTATATGATTCTGATCTGTCTCTCTATTAAGTCGATATCAAATAGCTGATTACAATAATCAGCCACCCAATGCCTTCAACTTCAAAGCTGCTCAGTGCAAGATGGATCCCTGTTCTGAGACATATAACATGAAGCAGAATAAAGGATGAAAGCAAGGTCTGTCTACAGGAAACATTGTTTATGGAAAAGAAATTTTTTCTCTCTCTTTCTCTCTCCCACAATACAGGAAGCAATTCTGCATTGCGAAACCCACCCCTCCAACCAAGTCAGCCGTATGCTACAGCATTTATACCATCCTTGCAAAGCTGAGAATCAATTTGAAAAGAAAATGCCGACTTGAACTAACTAGGCTTTCTGTGTATGTTAGCTAACTGTAGTTAAATGCTAAGTTCGTAACTATCTGTCGGGTTGCATTTGGCAACCCTCTGTGAATATCTCCAATTGCAGATCAAATGGCACTAAATTCATGAAACTCTGAAACTCTGTTCTGCTGAGATACAGGCTTCAATACTTGGATGTCTTGATCTGGAGCTGAATCCATCCATCTGGGGATGATGCACGTTTGTGAAATAACACAACGATCTCTCCTACGCAAACTTGTCAGAATCAAAACTTCACACTAACCTCAACCAAAAAAAAAAAAAAAAAAAAAAAAAAAAAAAAAAAAAAAAAAAAAAAAAAAAAAAAAAAAAAAAAAAAAAACAACAAAAAAAACCCACCAAAAACCAAAAAAAAACCTGACCAAAAAAAATTCAAGAAGTATACTACAAGTATCTATAAAATTCAGGGATTTTACTAATTAGTAATGAAAAAACATAAGACAAGTGTAATGTGTGTCATTACACACTTCCTTACTGCCTGGGGATTTGGCCAGTACAGATGAACTATACGATCCTCCTTTTCTCCTCTCCTCCAAGTTCTTCTCTCCTCCTCACATACACCAAGTCCCACAACAGACAGAAAATCATGCCAAAAAGGAAACCTTTCACTCTGCTCCAGCTACCAGGAAGGCTGGAGACAGGGAGCCCTGCACCCTGCCAAGGTCCCCACATGTGCCAGGCTGGGAACCCCATCACTCAGCACCACTCAAGAAACCCAGCCACAGGTGTGAAGACTACGTACAATGTGCCACTTCAGCATCTTATTGTGTGAGCCTGATACTCTGCCAGCAGTTAAGATGAAGAGTCCAGTTTAACTTTCCAGCACTTAAATCCGAGATGGCATTTACAAAACAGTAAGTCTGAACTTCAGTAAATATTTTTAATAAAAAGTAGTTTAAAATCGAATCTTTTTCCAAAGACTAACAATACAGTAGCACGAATCATCACAGATGTTGCTTTCCAATATAATGGGGGGAAAGGGAAGCCAAATTGTGATTATTTTATTTTTTAAACAAAATATTTTCACATACTTGCAGAGGCCAAAACAAGCTTCCCAAAAATAGCAGAGCCACACCAAAATAAGCCACGCTAGTCTAAACATTTTAGAAATCTGTTTATTTGCTAACATATTGAACACAGTTTATTTTAAACTTGCTTTCTCAAAACTGAGGATGACATACATGAACTGTAATACTGTCTAAAAGAAAATACAAACACTAAGGAAGAAAACTAAGCTTTCTTCCAAAGGTTGTAAGATGTTCTTAAATGTGTCTATAGATCTTATATACAGATGTTCTCCCATGGCATCTATCCCTACTACATTTAAGTTTCTCTCTGATGTATTCATTCCTCTGGGGAGCAGGGACTCAGCATGACTACTGGATTAGTCCAATTTCTATGCTTTCAGCATGAGATACACCTGAAATTCTGAAAAGAGCTAAATCCTCAACGTTCCGCGTGTTCAGTACTGAACGTTCAGATTTTTTTAGGGAGACCTGGGTTAATTTTTATGCTAACTTTTAGACAACCCAAATTTCAAAATGCTGAGGGCTACACACTGCTGCTGGCTCTTGCAGCAATAGCACTGGAACGGTTTAAAGGATCCTAAGACTATCCCAATTTTGTAGTTTAGTAAAAATTTCAAAGTTGCAAGTAAGCATCAACTTCCATCAAATGCATCGTACACAAACTTCTGATGTAAGTTTTGCCATTGCAAAGCATATGTATTAACTACTTTCAAGCCATGACATCAAACACTTCTTGACAGTAATCAGCTGTTTGTAAACACAGTAATGGTATTTATAACTATCCAATTCAAGAAAGCCAAAATATGGCTGAAATGGTAGGGATGCCCTATATATTTCTATAGATACAGATAAACTAGGGCTCTGACTAACCATCCGGCCACTCTCAGTGCCCTGTTGTGCTAGATTACACAACTCCTGAACACAGGCAAAAAACAAATTGTTTATTGCAGTTTTCTTATTTCTGCAAATCATGCATTCCATGTAAAAGAACCCACTTACACCAAAATAAGGTCTTTCCGTAGAGAACAAAAATGTACTTGAAATTACTATACAGGAGTCAAAAACCGTCTGCTCCGGAACCAGGCAAAATGAGCTGTCTACGCATCACGTAATTGAAGTTAATTTTTTATATGGGTTTGCACTCCCACAAGATGTTTTAGGTTGGCTTAAAAATATCTTTCTAGATAAAACCATGCAATTCTGGTGGTTAAATGAAGTCATAAATTCTTAAAGATAATAAAAAAGAAAAATAAAGTTATTATGAACAGAACCACAGTGGTACTGGATTATCTAGGGAATAGGCTTCAACAAAACACAAGCACCAATTTTCTGATGCAAGAAACTTAGCATGGAGTTATGATGGCACACTGACAACTCGACAGTAAATCCTGAGCCTAGAGAGTCACTTCTATAGCCTAGGGACAGAAACTGAGTTAGGGGACTGTTCCATAGCAATAGATTTCCAGAATCCCATCTGAACACTAGAAGTTAGGCAAAAAGTAAGTCTGCTACGTTGACATGCTCCAACTGAGCTAACAGAAAGTGGTTCCCGCAATAAAACCTCATACCCTAGCCTTATTTTGCTCCGGGAGACAGCCCTACAATGTTTTTGATTAATTTTCCACACATGTGCAAGCAAAAACTCCTCCAGACTCTCTTGCATTTGTGTAATTCCTCCAAGGTACAGAACATTACACAAAACCCCAGTACACACAAAAGTTTAAGATTTTAACACAAAAATATTTGACAACCCAACAGTCCTTCTCTACAGTGGACTACAAAGTGAGAGGTCTGTTTCCATCAACCTTACCTTTTGGTTTACTTTCAGCTTCTGATTTTACTACTTCTGATGAGTTTTCAGGTTTTGTTGTACTGGGAAAATGAATTAGCTTTGTTCCAGGGGGATGGCTAGGTGATGGCTATATGAACAAAAGAGAACTTTGTTAACAAAAATTCATTATGAGGTGGGCTTTTTTTTTTTTTAATTAGGCTACAGAAAATTCTCAGGTTTTCATTAGTTGAGATGATGCAAATAACCATCTCCAAGAGACTCCATGAGGTTTCCCCTTTAGTACTTAACTTACTGTAGTTGCTTCATTACAGCCACTGCAATTACAATTTTATCTACCGGTTAAAGACACAACACAGCTTTTAACCTGGAAGCCAATCTCAGGATATTGCCAGATATATTTTTGCAATCATATTTCAGTAGTTCCAAGTGTTACTGTTCCATTACCCTGAAAACTGCCTCTACGTAACAGCTCTACTGAAAGTAACTAACCGACCACGCTTTCTTTGCGCTGGAACAAAGCAGGAATATTCAGTAGCCATAAACCAGTAGCCAGCTTTTAGCTACCCAGACAAACGTAAGAACACATGAAAGGCCATTCCAGCTTCCCTTCACTCTTAACAATTTGTACAGAACAGAACCAGAACAGAAACGTCACTAGATTTCTCCTGAACCAAAAAACCACAGAAACATTGCAACTGGTAACAAGTTTCAGAGTTAACATCTAACCAAAATACTAGTTCCAATTTCCACCCCCCAAGACTTAGCGAGCTGCCAGGGGGATTCAGACAGCTTCAGTTGCATCCACTTTTTCACAGCCCTGTGAGCTACAAATATAGAATACGATCTCACAGTCAGTACTTACCTGAGCAGCCCTAATAGCATTACTGATGTGAAAAATCCCATTGCCTCTAGTTACTCTGCTCATTTTCATTTATAGTTAAACTTCATAGACCTTCTACTGTCAAATAACTCTCCTTAAAACCAGACGATGCCTGTGGGCTGGCGTGAGGTACCTCTGACATCCCATAGAGGAAGCCACGGGCACTTGGGATGTTTCTGGAGTACATATGCAATTTAACTCGCTGCAGAATGCTATACGAAGGAAGTACTAAAATAACCCACCTATGAGATTAAACAAGGCCAATGTGGAAACAGTTCTCTTTATTTCCCCCTTTCAAAACAAGATGCAATTAGAAGTGCAGAGGAAGTTTAGGCACACGGGGTATAAATAGCCTGAGCCCAGGCAGGTTTCAGCTGGTCCCAGCATCCTATCTTGTCATCTCCTGCAGGAGCATATATACTCTGGAGCACTTCAGATACATCAGTGCTCAGCTTTCCTGTGCTGAACACTCTCCGAATTCCCCAAGGGAACAAAGCTCTCTCTGCTCTAGTTTTCCTGATTACAGCTTTTCTCTTTACTGGCTTAAAGACTGAAAATGCCCTTCCAGCATCCCTCCACCTAACTCCAAATTGAGCGAAGCACAAATCAAAAGAAGCCATCCCTTTTTGCAAGACCTTCATGACACTTATCTCCTAAGGCTCTCCAAGGTTGTTCTGTAAGTCTGTCCGCCTTTGGGATTACTTTGGCAACAAGCGTAAGTGGAATATTAAGCACTAAACCCAACTGTTTATTTCATTGTCTTCAAGCTCTGCAAAACTGTTTTCGCACTTCATTTCCCCTCTTGCTGAGAAATTGCCTACAACAACTTTCTAGACAAGCCAACTAACAAAAGAGTGCCAACATATTTTAGTGTTTATACACAGTCAAATAACACAATTCAAAACATCTGAGCAGACTTCACATTAATTGAACTTATTTTAGATAGACTCTTTATACTCCCAAGTTACAAGGTAGAAAGTAGGGAAGCACACTTTTGAATGATCAATCTCATGACAAGAAGGAAGCAAATGGAAAGCTGGGTCCTGAAACACTAGTCTAACAGCATTCACGTGAAGATGTACTGATCCCCCAGATTCCTATTTCAAAGGACAAAGCCTGGAGAGAAGCAAGGAAAATCAATATGCCTTCACAGAATCATAGAATGATTTGGGTTGGAAGTGACCTTCAATAAACATGTAAGTCCAACCTCCTGCACAGACAGGGACATTTTTCACTTGATCAGGTTGCTCAAAGCCCCATTCAACCTGACCTTGAACACTTCAGCGACAGGGCACTCACCACCTCTCCGTACAGCCTGTTGCAATGTCTCACTACCCTCATAATAAAGAATTTCTTCGTTGTGTCCAATCTAAGTTCACCCTCTTTCATTTTAAAACCACTGCCCTTTCTCCTGTCACCACAGTCTACAGCTACTTTCCAGAAGACCAACCCCCAACCTGCACTAGCGTATGGGGTTATTCTTCCCTAGGTTCAGGACCCTGCACTTGCCTTGACTGAACTTCACAAAATTCCTCTCTGCCCAACTCTCCAGCCTGTCCAGGTCTCTCTGAATGGCAACACAGTCTTCTAATGTATCAGCTGCTCCTCCCAGTTTTGTACCATCAACAAACTTGCTGGTGGTGCACTCTGTCCCTTCATCCAGGTCACTGATGAATAAACTGAGCAACATTGGACCTGGAATTGACCCCTTGGGGACACCCTTAGCTGCAGTCCTCCAACTAGACTCTGCACCACTGATCACAACCCTCTGAGCTCTACCATTCAGCCAGTTCTCAAACCACCTCACCATCTACTCATCTAACCCAGACTTCCTGAGCTTGCCCAGGAGGATGTTATGGGAGACAGTGTCAAAAGCTCTTGGTATAAACAATGCCTAAGTGGAAGATAAAGGACTGAGCATCACTGTTGTGCTTCCAAGGGATAAGAGTGCTCTTGGGTTCAGATCAAAATAAAACTCCAACTAAAGCAATTCTGCTATTATCACTTTATCTGCTCTCTCCTAAGCTTTACGCTTGACATAGAGAATAAAAGTGCTCCTCTTCCCATTCATAAAAAAGGAAATGAAAGAGGATGCAAAATAGTTGAACAGGATTTTTCAGGCTCACACAGTCACCAGTTTATGTAGCTCATTAACCTAAGACATCACCCAAAGCCAAAAACTTGGCAGCACTCACTGAAGGACATTTCATTGGTAACAACGGCTGACACCCAGAACAGCAATCTCAACTTCCACCACAACTTGGAAAAAAAAAACCAAACCAAAAACTAAAGAATATTCCTTGTTTTAAAGGCCAAGTTTAACCTCTACAGGAAAGCTTAAGAGTCTTGTCCCAGGCTGTATACAAAGGCTGTTAAAAAGATCTACAAGAGACCTTGTACTGCAGATGTATTTGAGAAGTTACTATGTCTTACACCATATGGCTTTGAAATGACATTTTTTTCCCCTCTCTAATATTTTAAATACTAAGACATTTTAATAAACCTTTTGGAATCAATGTTAAATATAACTTACTCTGAAAGAACTCTGAGGGTGTTTTTTTTTTGTATTATAGGCAAGAGCCCTACGAGATGATTATGGTCTGATTATGGGACAACATTGACAAATTTTAAAATGGCCAGTGTCTTCAGCAACTGTAAGGTGCTATGTCTTCAGATTGCACAGCTTTTAAATTATTTTTACAGGAAACCCCAAAATAACAATATGAACTGCTACAAACCTTATCTTGCTTTTTATCTTCTGATTCATTACTGGATAATCTTGTCTTAAGTTTCACTGAGCCTTCTTTAAAGATATCTCCAAAACCAATACCTCGGATTTTCTTTGGCTGTGCAGGTCCAGATCCAGGTTCAGTCCCATTTCCTGGAGAGACCACAGGTGAGGTAGAACCACTGAAAACAGACTCTGAAAGTAAAAAAAAAAAAAAAAAAAAAAAAAAAAAAAGGGCTGAAACAAGAAGTTTTGGTCAATTTGAATTTTTTTAAAATCAAAATTCCCCTAATGGAGTCATATGAATTTTGATTATGCTTGATAACACAGCATGCAAATACCACAAATATAATACTACAAAAATAAATCTGCTATTTAATGCTGCATCTGTGGGGGGAAGACATAAAGGAGAAACAAAGAAGTTTCACAGCAATGATACAGTTGTCACGTGCACTTTGTGCATGTATTTTGCATGCAACACCCACATGTCCTGTAAACAAAAATCCCTGCGGATTCAGCCAGCACATTGCACAAGGGCCTTCTTCCCTAAAAACTACTTCCGACCCTTGCAGCCTGCTCTCTTTAATATTAGCTATTTAATTTCTGAACCCATCTGCCCCCACCTTCAATTTCACGATCAGTAGCGTCAGTTGTAACTACTCAATTTACAGAAACAACGGCAAGGGCTAAATACTGAAATATTCTCAGGTAACTGGTAGAACTGATGCCCTTGTAGAGCTGATTTTACTTTATTTTCCCCATAAAAAAAGGGACCAAACGATCTTTCCTTGAAGTAACAGTTAAGAGTCATCTAGATATATATATATAAATAGCACCTATTATATATAAATGGAATCAAATCATCTCACAGCAATGAAGACAAGTTACCTAACACAAGTTATCCCAGCACATTGCACAACTAATGGATGGTATTTTCTACCATTCTTCACATTTCTGGTCCATCACTACAGTTTCATGAAGCAGACCAAGCCCTACACCTGTCAGGTCTATTCTACGCCATCATAAAAACAGTGTGCAAACAGCTCTGTGCTAATAGCTGCAATATTTTTCAAAGTCGTGACTCCTGTGTACAGGCACTACCCGCAGATTAAACTGGTGAGGTGATCCAGGAGCACTCCTTTACAAAACACCCACACACAACCGTATTTATGAAAGTGATTTCAGTGAGCAGGTTTCACAAGTCACTTGCTCTGTATACTCAAAGAGAATAAATTCTAGAAGTCATTAATGCAGATGTATCTAAAAGTATAACTTTTTCCCTGCTAGGAGAATGGAAAAGTCCTTTCTGGCAACTGTCGGGATCCTGGAGAGTCAGCACTCTCTTCAAAAGAGGTCATGCATGTGAAAAAACAGTGTCTCAAAGCTACTTAAACAGCACCACCAGACACATGGCTAGAAAGAACAGCTCGATCTTCTTCCTCTGACTCTCAGGGAGGTAGCAGGAAGAGATGGCACCAGTGAAGGTCAGAGCATGTCATGCAGAAATTTTCCACCTAGTTCTGAAGACTCCTTCCACGGTTGCTCTGGTTTTCCCACAGGTTCCCTGACAGATTCAGCTCTTGTAAGAGACACTCTTCCCACACATGCAAGCCTCCCACAATACAAGTTGTTACTGAACCAAAGAGATATCAAGGAAGCACCTAGGCAGGAAATGAAGAGAAACCCCTTCCCCTAAAGCCCCTCTCAGATACATGGGGCTGTTGTTATCAGCTTCTGAACACCACGACAAATCTTTATATTTCTTACACAGTGGAAAACAAAGGCAATAGAAACAACATGTTGCCGAGTGCATCTGCACATTCCAGATTTCTGTGCAAGCAGGTTGAGTATATCATACTGCAGGTCCAGAACTTTGTACTGAATGCTGTTAACTATTACTTCAAAGCTTCAATGACTTCTGAAGAAAGCACAAAACTGAAAAATAGGATCAAATAACATTTTTCACCTAAACTAAGTCAGGGTATGAAAACTCAAAGGCAAACTGGTCAAACAGTTTTCGCATAAGCATCCTCAAAGTGAGGATCACATAGATAGGGCAAAAGAACTGGAGAAGACTTTCAAAAAAGTAATTTGAGTAACAAATCCCAATTTATTGCTGTAATGATCAAATACTTCCCCAAAAATGCAATATTCATTGATTTAAGATTAGATCCTGAGAGAAAGAACTCCTAAACTAGTAGCTTTAGCTTTAAAACCACTACCTCACATGCTACTTTTCCAATATCCTTGCAATTCAAGTAATCACCCAAAAAAACAATTTGACTTTTGGCCACACAAAGAGATGATCAGCTCTGTAAAACAGCTTACCTCTTCATTGATGTCGATCACATCCCCCAGCCTGAGTTCCAGCTCATCCTCGTTCTGTGGGATGTATTCGAAGAGCACTTTGCACTGCCGCTTCTTGGACCCTGATTCAAGGGAAATGGCAAAAGTAAGAACACTTGCCAAAGGAAAATACTTTTTTCCCCCCCTACACTCAGCTCCTGAGAATTAAATCTGACTAGAACACCCACAAACCATCCCAAAAACCTATGCAGTGTTTACTGTTGGTTTTCCAGTCTGCTTGTGTCACTTAGGCTAGCAAGCTGTATCTTAGAGCTTGAAAACCATGGAGCTTCACAGACTGCCAATCACAAACAAACACTAGACTGCCAATTACCAACATGCTATAAAAAAACCATGTTGACACAAGCAAGTCAGAGAAATCCCCAGTACAATGATTTTCAAGCTATTTCCTGAGCAAAATCTGCAAGAGTGACAACTGCTGCCAGTTGCGGTGTTAGCACTTGCTTGGAAGAAAATGTGCAAGTTTGAACCTCCAGTCTTTAAACAATCCTGAAAGAAATAGCAAATGTTTTGTTCTGTACAACCCTGAAGTGCCAACAGCCTTTCTGCCCTCTGAGAAAGACCTTGCTAACTACAGGTGTGAGGTAATGCTAACATTTGCTCGGCTCATATTTCAAAATCCAAACTCATTTTTACTTGTGAATACAAAAAGCCTCCCTTTTCTCAGTGCCAGCATGGAGTAGAGAAATTCAACCTAAGCTTCAATTAGCAGAGTTGACAACGGCAAAAGGAAAATAAAGTGCAGTGTTTAGATGTTTGCCATGTATCACTAGGCATTAAAAAGACAAAATGACATCCCGAGAGGGAAGAGCGTTGAAGTGGCTTCCAACAACCCCTCCAGCCAGAGTGGTGTTAACCTACTGTGGCCCAATGACTCCACACGTGTCCTGGAGTGATGCTACTGCGGAACCAGGAAACTTCAGGCATTTCTCCTTCAAACAAGAGGCAGTGCTTTCAAACCTTTTCCACAACAGAGCAGCCAGCACACTTTAGAAGGCAATTATCATCCTGAGCTGTGACCCGCCACCCCCCCCCCACATTCCCTATCCTCCTCAAAACCAATCTGCCACAGTTTAAGAGAAAATATGAATCAAAAGCTTGAAGTGGTAAAGCTTAAGCTTGTAGGAGCTGTACAATTTCCATACTTTCTCTTATACTTTGCACTCCTTCCCTACTCAAGCTTCAGCAATTAAGATTAGCTGGGTGAAAACATTTCAACACACAGATACTGCCTGCAAGATTGATCCTTGTCTTATTACAGCAGCGTTGAAAGTCCAAAGTCAAACATTTAGAAGACTGCCACACCCAGTGTCCTCAGTACAAAACAACCAGGCATCTGAGTAATATTCAGCATCTTCACATCTCACCAAATTTGAGTTTTCTACACACTGGCATATCATCTGTGCTCTGAAGAGCTTAAAAGGGGCAGGAAACAAACAAACCAGAAGTATGAAGCTCTATGGGTTATTTCCAGTAACACGTAAATGCCCACATAATACACCCTTCTTTTGACTCCACGGAAACTCATACATCACCCAAGAGAGCCGAGTGCAGTAATTGCAAT
>WKFP01014769.1:267700-279917 GCA_011057875.1 Pterocles orientalis | reverse complement strand
TTAAAAAAAAAAAAAAAAAAGGCTGAAACAAGAAGTTTTGTCAATTTGAATTTTTTTAAAATCAAAATTCTCCTAATGGAGTCATATGAATTTTGATTATGCTTGATAACACAGCATGCAAATACTACAAATACAATACTACAAAAATAAATCTGCTATTTAATGCTCCATCTGTGAGGGGAAGACAAAGGAGAAACAAAGAAGTTTCACAGCAATGATACAGTTGTCACGTGCACTTTGTGCATGTATTTTGCATGCAACACCCACATGTCCTGTAAACAAAAATCCCTGCGGATTCAGCCAGCACATTGCACAAGGGCCTTCTTCCCTAAAAACTACTTCCGACCCTTGCAGCCTGCTCTCTTCAATATTAGCTATTTAATTTCTGAACCCATCTGCCCCCACCTTCGATTTCACGACCAGTAGCGTCAGTTGTAACTACTCAATTTACAAAAACAACGGCAAGGGCTAAATACTGAAATATTCTCAGGTAACTGGTAGAACTGATGCCCTTGTGGAGCTGATTTTACTTTATTTTCCCCATAAAAAAAGGGACCAAACGATCTTTCCTTGAAGTAACAGTTAAGAGTCATCTAGATATATATATAAATAGCACCTATTATATATAAATGGAAGCAAATCATCTCACAGCAATGAAGACAAGTTACCTAACACAAGCTATCCCAGCACAGTGCACAATTAATGGATGGTATTTTCTACCATTTTTCACATTTCTGGTCCATCACTACAGTTTCACGAAGCAGACCAAGCCCTACACCTGTCAGGTCTATTCTACGCCATCATAAAAACAGTGTGCAAACAGCTCTGTGCTAATAGCTGCAATATTTTTCTAATGATGCTGGACCATTCAAAGTCGTGACTGCTGTGTACAGGCACTACCCGCAGATTAAACTGATGAGGTGATCCAGGAGCACTCCTTTACAGAACACCCACACACAACCTATTTATGAAAGTGATTTCAGTGAGCAGGTTTCACAAGTCACTTGCTCTGTTTACTCAAAGAGAATAAATTCTAGAAGTCATTAATGCAGATGTATCTAAAAGTATAACTTTTTCCCTGCTCAGAGAACGGAAAAGCCCTTTCTGGCAGCTGTCGGGATCCTGGAGAGTCAGCACTCTCTTCAAAAGAGGTCATGCATGTGAAAACACAGTGTCTCAAAGCTACTTAAACAGCACCACCAGACACATGGCTAGAAAGAACAGCTCGATCTTCTTCCTCTGACTCTCAGGGAGGTAGCAGGAAGAGATGGCACCAGTGAAGGTCAGAGCATGTCACGCAGATGTTTTCCACCTAGTTCTGAGAAGACTCCTTCCATAGTTGTTCTGGTTTTCCCACCAGTTCCCTGACAGATTCAGGTCTTGTAAGAGACGCTCTTCCCACACATACAAGCCTCCCACAACATAAGTTGCTATTGAACCAAACAGGTATCAAGGAAGTGCCCAGGCAGGAAATGAAGATAAACCCCTCCCCTAAAGCCCCTCTCAGATACATGAGGCTGTCGCCATCAACTTCTGAACATGAAGACAAATCTTTATATTTCTTACACAGTGGAAAATGAAGGCAATAGAAATAACACAGTGCTGAGTGCATCTGCACGTTCCATATTTTTGTGCAAGCAGGTTGAAGTGTACCATAGTGCAGGTCCAGAACTTTGTACTGAATACTGTTAACTATTAGTTCAAAGCTTCAATGACTTCTGAAGAAAGCACAAAACTGAAAAATAGGATCAAATAACATTTTTCACCTAAACTAAGTTAGGGTATGAAAACTTAAAGGCAAACTGGTCAAACAGTTTTCGCATAAGCATCCTCAAAGTGAGGATCACATAGATAGGGCAAAAGAACTGGAGAAGACTTTCAAAAAAGTAATTTGAGTAACAAATTCCAATTTATTGCTGTGATGATCAAATACTTCCCCAAAAATGTAATATTCATTGTTTTAAGATTAGATCCTGAGAGAAAGAACTCCTAAACTAGTAGCTTTAGCTTTAAAACCACTACCTCACATGCTACTTTTCCAATATCCTTGCAATTCAAGTAATCACCCAAAAAAACAATTTGACTTTTGGCCACACAAAGAGATGATCAGCTCTGTAAAACAGCTTACCTCTTCATTGATGTCGATCACATCCCCCAGCCTGAGTTCCAGCTCATCCTCGTTCTGTGGGATGTATTCGAAGAGCACTTTGCACTGCCGCTTCTTGGACCCTGATTCAAGGGAAATGGCAAAACTAAGAACACTTGCCAAAGGAAAATACTTTTTTCCCCTTACACTCAGCTCCTGAGAATTAAATCTGACTAGAACACCCACAAACCATCCCAAAACCCTATGCAGTGTTTACTGCTGGTTTTCCAGTCTGCTTGTGTCACTTAGACTAGCAAGCTGTTTCTTAGAGCTTGAAAACCATGGAGCTTCACAGACTGCCGATCACAAACAAACACTAGACTGCCAATTACCAACATGCTATAAAAAAACCATGTTGACACAAGCAAGTCAGAGAAATCCCCAGTACAATGATTTTCAAGCTATTTCCTGAGCAAAATCTGCAAGAGTGACAACTGCTGCCAGTTGCGGTGTTAGCACTTGCTTGGAAGAAAATGTGCAAGTTTGAGCCTCCAGTCTTTAAACAATCCTGAAAGAAATAGCAAATGTTTTGTTCTGTACAACACTGAAGTGCCAACAGCCTTTCTGCCCTCTGAGAAAGACCTTGCTAACTACAGGTGTGAGGTAATGCTAACATTTGCTCGGCTCATATTTCAAAATCCAAACTCATTTTTACTTGCGAATACAAAAAACCTCCCTTTTCTCAGTGCCAGCATGGAGTAGAGAAGTTCAACCTAAGCTTCAATTAGCAGAGTTGACAACGGCAAAAGGAAAATAAAGTGCAGTCTTTAGATGTTTGCCATGTACCACTAGGCATTAAAAAGACAAAATGACATCCCGAGAGGGAAGAGCGTTGAAGTGGCTTCCAACAACCCCTCCAGCCAGAGTGGTGTTAACCTACTGTGGACCAATGACTCCACATGTGTCCTGGAGTGATGCTACTCCAGAACCCGGAGATTTCAGGCATTTCTCCTTCAAACAAGAGGCCATGCTTTCAAACCTTTTCCACAACAGAGCAGCCAGCACACTTTAGAAGGCAATTATCATCCTGAGCTGTGACCCCCCCCACATTCCCTATCCTCCTCAAAACCAATCTGCCACAGTTTAAGAGAAAATATGAATCAAAAGCTTGAAGTGGTAAAGCTTAAGCTTGTAGGAGCTGTATAATCTCCATACTTTCTCTTATACTTTGCACTCCTTCCCTACTCAAGCTTCAGCAATTAAGATTAGCTGGGTGAAAACATTTCAACACACAGATACTGCCTGCAAGATTGATCCTTGTCTTATTACAGCAGCATTGAAAGTCCAAAGTCAAACATTTAGAAGACTGCCACACCCAGTGTCCTCAGTACAAAACAACCAGGCATCTGAGTAATATTCAGCATCTTCACATCTCACCAAATCGAGTTTTCTACACACTGGCATATCATCTGTGCTCTGAAGAGCTTAAAAGGGGCAGGAAACAAATAAACCAGAAGTATGAAGCTCTATGGGTTATTTCCAGTAACACGTAAATGCCCACATAATACACCCTTCTTTTGACTCCACGGAAACTCATACATCACCCAAGAGAGCCGAGTGCAGTAATTGCAATAAACGGTTCACTGGCCTTTACTACCTCCTACAGCACTTTCAGGGCTCCTCCTTTGTATGAGATTAACTGATATTAAAAAAAAGGCAAATTAAAGAGTCATGGCTATTTGGTATAAATCTGATCTCAGCATTCCTTTCCCTATTGTAATTCTATCTAAATGGGGAAGAGGGGGAGAAAATAAACCACGGATGCATTTCCCATCCAGAACTCTCTCTCAGCTGAAGTCTGTTTTCAGTGATACCCAGTTTAGGAAGTACTGCCCTCCAGTTTTGAAAATCTCTAGATTAACCTAGGAAGCTAACCAATCCTTTCACAAAACAACCCCCCAGCTTCACATGGTGCCACAGGACTGCTGGGCCGGCAGCCTCCAGGCCATTCTGTCATTTCCAAAACACCTGGTGTAGCTTCAGGTTTTATTTGTTTTGTACAGGGTAAACCAAATTTAGCTCTTTGTTGCTGTAATTTAACACACCTTCTGTATTGTCCTTTTCCTGAACAAAGGCAGCCTCTGACAGGAATACTGCCTGCAGCTTACTACCCACCTGACACAAAATACCTGAATCCAGTGAGAGCTGCACACGAAAACAACACAAGGGACTTCCCAGGCAGAGACAACCTACCTCAGCATACACTGGAAGCTTGCTATTGAATAATCTTAACTTTGTTTTTAACATTTTAAACCTCATTTTACCAGGTTAGGAACCAGAAACGGAAAGATGACTAAGCACTGGAAACCTTTTGAAGTGAGTGATTGATTGCCCAGGCACACAGCAAACAGGATCTGCAGGAGCTGGTTAAACAGTCTTCCAGGAAAGAGGGAACAGCAGGTAAAATGGAAACACGCAGATTACTGTTGCGCTACGTAAACAGTTGTGTGCTTAAAGGAAGGTGCTTGAACACCATTTTCTTCTAGGAGAATTAGACTACCCAGGGCACTGCAGAGTCCGAGACCAAGTTGTACCTACTACCTTAGCCGCAGCCACAGAGCCACCAGCATGAGGACAAGACATGCCAAATACGGGATCACTCCAGGGTTAGGGAGACCAGAATGAGTAACCAACACCTGAACTGGTATTAGATCATGTTCATAGAATCATAAAATCATATCTTGAGTTGGAAGGACCCATGAGATCACACTGATTCCCTTTCAGAGCCCGGTTGCACTGATCTAGAAACAGAATTAAACTTTCAGGCTAGATTTACAAAACCCCGCTGATGTAAACACCTAACAGGCACATATGTGCTGTTGCCAATACGCATATACAGATCAGATTCACTACCAAGTAATTTTGAAGGTAACATTCTTAGTTGCCTAGAAGGTTTCAAAAAATTTGTAGTTCTGCTGTTTCCATTCCAGGGCTTTAAAAGACTGCTAGTGGCTCTTTTCCTTTTATGGGCAAAAACTCCAAAGCATAAACATACCAGAAACAGTAAGTTCTGAATTCTTCCTTTTAAAAAAAGCAAGCTTAAATCATAAACACCTGCCACCTCTTATAAGAGAAGAAGAGAGTAATTTACAGCAATGTCCCTTGTAAGACTGTGGTGTCCAAACAAGTAAATTTTCTGGATGCAGGAAACGCTAAATTTTCTGCTCTAGGTTTTAGTCACCTTGATTTAAATACTGGCATTAAAACATAGAAAACATACATATGGAGGCACCAAGTCTGCACTCCTGACCATCCTGAGGGCTGCTGTTACAAAGGAAGACCATTACTTTTTCTAAGACACCACCAACTCCACCTCATTTCAGATTAGAAGCAAGCCTACCAAACAAGAGGAACCTGAACTACAGAGTGCTTCCTTGTCACAAAGCCTTGAATTTGTAGCAAAACTTTTATGCATAAAAGAAATGGCCACAGGAAGATTTTTATTTTTATCATCATGAGCTGGCCTGCAGTTCTCATTTGGGTACCTGAAAACACAAGCAGAGCTCACACAAAGTTACAGAACAACTCTCTGGAATCTGGAAGGGGTCTAAAATCCTGTTCCCAGGAAAATTCATCCCCATTGCTGCTACTAAGAACTATATATAAGCGTTCTGCCCATGCATCCAGGAGCAGATTTGGCTTAGCATCAAAACTTTTCCTCCTATGTCTCTAGTTTTCTGTACAACCTTAAAACTAAGTCAAACATTAAATAATTCATGTTTATTAAGAAAATGCACATCATCAGCTTATGCAATTGAAGAAATTGGAAAGACTACATACTCTTCTTGAAGGTTTTGGATGGGGGATGAGGCTGAAATCCTCCTGCTGGAAGCCCATAGGTGCTCATACGCTGCACAAGACTGGCTACATTGCCAGATTTCTCCCTCCTGACTGGTACGGCATCATCCTTGGGCTCTACATCCTTCTTAACTTCCTGAAACAAGAGTAAAAGACTGAGAGGCCATTTAAATTACCCAAGAGACCAGTGCTTTTAGACAGGCTCTCCATAGAATAGCAGATTTCAGGTACTTACCATTTGGTGTGTAATGTATTACACTCCAAAAAAAAATCACGGCATCCTGCAACTGAACATGCTAAAGGCCTTAATAAACTCGACCCCTCCATATAATCATATTAGTAGACAGGTAAGTTGATATGCTGAGAAAATTCAGAAACAGGGGCAGTATTTTAGCCAGCTACTCTAACCCTAAGAAAAGTAGCTATGAGCCCAGAAATTCCATATTACAACTCTTACATCACAGCTCATATCTGAAAACATTTAAAAAATATAAATATTATTTCATTGACAGACCCATAGAGTAGGGCACTAAAAATATTTTAGTACATAGAACTGTATTAGGTGATCATCTCTGCCTCAGAAAGCTTTGGTTGTTTACAGACAAGATGCAATTGTACTGCTAAAAGACCCAAGTGGAAAAGAAAGTGAGATACAAGAAACAGAGAGGGACAAAGGGACTGGAAAAGTGTAGGAGGAAAGTAACAGACACATAATTTTTCTGATAATTGTCTCCCACCTTCCCATCTTTCTAAATTAAGGTGTTAGCATTAGAATTGAACGTGCAAATCAAGACTAAGAAGCCCATAAACAAGAAAGCATCAGTTCTTGACAGAAAAGGCCATGTACACAGCAGTTACTCCACTGCATCAGCTCATTAAATGAGATTCCACCAGAGAACAGACATTCTGAAAAAGGAAATCATCACTTTGCACAAGAAGGAACCCATTAAGTCAGATCAATGGCCCATCTAGTGCAGAATGCAGCAATCCCAGACGCTCTTTAGAGAGTTAGCTTGCAACCCAGATCCTCCCACATTCCCAGAGCACCCATACAGGTTTCATTAGGGACATACTACCCCTCCTCTCTCTGATTCATGTCTGCGGATGAAGCTGTTTAATCCCTTTCTGCACCCATGGCCCTGTCTGCCCCCCCTTCCTTGGGGACAGACAGATATTCATTCTCTGCTACATAAAGCAGCTCCTCTCTCTCATCTGCTTTAAGCTGACACCTTACTGGTCCCAGTGTGTGGTGCTCCCCACCACTGCATTTAGTTTATCACTACCTTCACAGCTGTATAAACCTTGATCATATCCCCCACCCTTGGCTTTATCCTCTCAACTCAAGAATCCCAGCCCTGTCACCCCCCCATCTCACCAGCCAGCTGCTCCATCCCCTCCAACATCTAGCCGCCTGTGCCCATCCTGGTCTCAACAGATCTGATGACACCTGGCACCCTGCAAGTGTTCCAGGCTGTAACGACACCTGGAGATGAGGATTTTGGAGAACTAAAAGCAGCACTATCAGATACTCATGAGCTGATCGTCAACTCTCAACTGGTAGTTTTGTAGGCATGGTATGGGTTACCTGTTCTTATACACATTACTTGGCATTTACCTACCTTCAAACTCATCTGCCACTCTTTTTGCCTGCTCAGCTCCTTGCCATCAGCATAAGAGTTTAACAGCACCCACAAAATGGGAGTGGGCACTGCTAAATCCCCTCTCCTGATGACCAGAGATGATGAACAAAGCCAGTGCCACAACCAGCTCCTAGGGGATCCCATCGCCAACTCTCCTCTATCCTGACAACTCACTGGTAAGTCCTTTCCTTCCTATTCTTTAAGCAACTTCTAATTCTTAAAATAATTTTTCATTCAGTCTCAGAGAAACTTAATTCCTTTAAAAACTTGACAGAAAACTTTATCATAAAGACTTTCTGAAAACCCAAGCATGCTACATCCATTTTACCTCCTGCATCTGTGTGCTTAGCAAGATCCTCAAAGCCCACCAGCTTTCCCACCACTGCAGTGTCACAATGTCTTGAGGAAAGCAAACACCTATAAGTACTTCACAGCTTTTTGAGATCCACTTCAGAACAATTCTTGCATCCACCACCAGTAGCCACTGGTTAACAATTCCACCAGTTATTTCAGCTACAGCTGCAATAAAATATTTAATATTTGAAAACAATATTGCCTATATGCATACACACACTCAATGTCATGTGAACTCTTAAACATGAGCTTTAAGACAACAAAACCCATGCATTGATGAAATGCCAATAAAAAGGAACGTATTCATCAGGACCTATCTGCTGCTTTCTGGAACATGAAAACCCAGGCTATGTACTGCAGCTGTCCAGCTGGAAAACTCAGCAGGTCTGGAGAGCAACTGTTACTTTCAAACATACTATGAACCTCAAGTCAAGCAGTCCAAAGCTCCCTCCTATTTTCCAAAAGAGCAGAGCAAGTAGAATAAGCAAAACTACAGACAGCACAATTTTTGCTCTCATTAATCTACATTACATGAAGGGGCTTTTCAGAAAACAGGCGAATAGTTCCTGTTGTTACTCTCCTTTACCCACAGGGACTTCTGTCCTGGAGATCTTAGCTCTGCTGAGATCCCATCTACCAAGTAAAAAAAATAAACACCCCAAAACTCCAGAAGAGCACAGCATCACATCTACCTCCCATTTGAGCAGACATTTCACATATCAAAGACTGTTTTTCTCAATCTTATAATTGATTTTGGTAACTTACTTGCAAGTCTGGTGAACCATAAGGAGTTAAATTTGGCTACAGCTGAGAAGTTTGCCACCTCCAAAACACCTTCCCAGCTGCCTTACTGACATGGCCATTTTGCTCAACTGAAAAGCATACTGGCACTTGAAGACTCACCTAGAGTGGATCTGAACCTGGATTTTAAACCTTATAATCTTTTGCTATGCAATTTATACAGTCTACAAAAGCTTCCATCTGATTCAGGAACTGCTTCCCCAGTTAACTGGTTTCTCAGTCATAACACTCTCCAGTTCGGAGTCAGCTCCAGGCTCCTTCCCCATGTTTGCATTTCGCACGAGACTTCAGAACTGGCTGCAATAATTTTGTGAAAAGCAGAGATGCAAAAGAGAAATGGGGAAGACATACACAGGCACCTGGTCAAAAACATGATCTACTTCTTCTAATAAATTAAGAAAAAAAAAAAAAACAAACCACAAACCACTTCCAAATGCTAGAACATGCTGTAAGGTAAGCATCACCTTTATCAGTAATTTCTAGTACAGACAATATATCTAAGTCCAGCAGTAGTATCAAAGGCAGCAAAGTAATTGATGGGTTACAAACAAGAAATTATTTGAAACAAAAGCACAACAAAAAAAAACAGAGACCCAAAAATGAAAGGAGGAATGCTTGAGTGACCTTCTTGCCTGACTTCAGTCAGTAATTGAAGTGACGACAAGTAGGAAATACTCAAAGTCTAACACAAGACTAGCAATGGCAAATATAACAAAATACAGTGGAATTAGATTAAAAGAAAAGATCCAAGATAATTCTGCGAGCAACAGATACAAAGAAAATCTTACAAACAGATTCAAAGGCTGAAGTTTTAAGACTTTTATTAGCAGAAAACAGAAAGAACAATCGGACACTGGGAGAGACCAATACCACCAGACCTTCCTGATACAGATAAGAAACGAAAGTTGAATATTTCAATAGGCAGTTAAAAGAAACCTTCCTAATCTAAGGCATATAAAAGGAAAGAGGATGCAAGGAAAAGGTCAAGATGCCTATGTGAAAAAAAAAAAACAGGAGCAGAGAGCTCCAAATAATAAGAGAAAATCTGCAATAGACATGGGTAAAGAACCAACGCCAGCGACACTTGAATCAGAGCGTGGACAATGACATTTTACTTCATGTATCAGAAAGCACACTGTGACTGTAGCATCAAGTGAAGCTGCTTTGCAACAAGGGGAGGAAAAATAACCCCAAGATTCTACCACTACAGCAACCAATGATAAATTTAGTTTTGACAAAGATCTGCAGACGAAGGAGTTAGTAAGCAGTGCAAGGATAAGCCAGCAACTGCCTTCTCCATATTTAACCCACTGACCTTTAGAACATCCATATAAAGTAAGGACTATTTTTTTTTCTTCTTGTTAAAGAGGAACTGCAGCATTAATTATCCTCCCTCAGGGCATTAAAAACCACATTAAACCCAAATCAAGTTAAAGCAAATGCAGGAATCCCTGGCCTCCACACCTGCATGCGGTCCACTGCACCACAAACCTGTATTTCACATCAGTCCTCTAACAGTAGGAAACTGCTCTAAGATTCATTTTCAAAAGCACACACATCAGGATCCTCTGACATATGTACCCATCACCACTGCCAGCAATTTCATCCTGAGCATCATCGTTACGACTCTCTGACCTGTTCGACATGTTAAGATTTTACAAAGGAAATAATTTCTAAAGAACACACAGAGCAGTTTGGATCTCTGAAAACTGACACGAATCGATGCAAACATTAACGTATGCTCCATTAATAACACTAATAAAAATATGCCATTAAAGTTAAATGTTAATAAGAGTCTACAATACTTACATCTCTGCCTGAACACCTGGCCTGAATTTCAGTGGTTGGAAAACAACACAGCCCACAGGTCTCATCTCTCGAGTACCCTATAACCAACCTTTTCACTGGCTTCACAACAAGTAAGGCATTTTTCTTTGTTTGTTTTTGTCGTTTTGTCAGCCTCCTGTATCTAAACTAAGAGACAGATTCTGTGCCATGACAATACCAACCAAAAACCTCCAGGACACTTCAGCTTGTTTTGAAATGAGGCCACTGCCAGCTGCCAGCCGGAGAAGACGAAATGAAAATCTGACCTTAACTGCAGCTGGAAATTTTAATTTTTTTTTAATACCAGTCTGCTGTAGTTCAAGGCTTGTCAGTGTTTCCATTAGCAACACAGATTTTATGCATTTATGAGTTGGCAGTAGAAGGTCAATACAGACTGTCTCTTGGCATAAAACACACTCAACTGGGAAGTAGCCACCCACTCTTTCTGTTCCAAACTACAGTACTCGTCATAAAGGTTTGAAGTTTTCACAATCTCAACGCGTATTTCACAACACTTACAAAATCTGCTGAAATCACTACAGCCTGATATGCCAAAATGCAAATAAATCTAACTCAACAGCAAAAAAATTGGGGTGATCCTAAGGGGCTATCATTTTAATTGCACCTGTCACAGTTTTATATTAAAAAAAATAATCTAAAAATCATTGAGGTACAGCAACATGTGAAACAAGAATTACTCTTCTTTATACACAGACAGAAAATCTAACACATGTGAATTCATCTATAGCCTCATGATGCTTATTAAAATAAACAAATGAGCAGGCAGTCCTGACCTACTTTTTAAGCGAGCGAGCAAGCAGCCTTCCCACCACCAGCCGCTTGCCCACGCATCGCTCCAGCAGGGACAGCAGGATCCTCCCCACTTCCCTCGCCAGAAACGAAGAGCGCTAAAATCACCGAAGCCCTGGAAACAGAGAAAGCAGGTCAGATCATCTGGAAGGACATAAGAAAGAGATGGTTATAAAGATGAAGTCTATTCCTGAATTACAGGGCACAGAGAAGTTCATTAGCCAGGAAATCTAAGTCCTTACACAGATTCTGAAATCTATTATTATTTAAAGCATAAATATTACAACTCCAGCTGCCCATCTCCTTCTGTATATGTCATTATACCAAGAACAATCATCTTTAGACATTTTATATCGTTTCCACTGTGAACTATGAAACACTAGCTTATACAAAAGCAATATGCTTTTCCGTTATTGGCCAAGTACATTTTAAAGCAAGATCTCAAGCAGCAGAAAATGGTCTCAATCTCTAAGGCAGAATACACAAAGGTAAATGTCTGAGCCTCCACATACGATTATCTCATCTCTTCTTCCCCTTTTCTCTTTTCTTCCCCATCAGAACAGCAATTAAAGAACTCATGGGCAGGCAAATTAACTTTATGATTCATATTCTACTGGGCAGAAAATAAGAAGTCAGAATTCAACTTGTCACTTATTTTGGGGGAGATGGAAGAACTGAAAGGTTGTACAAACAAAACTATTGCCTGTAGATTTACCTTAAGTTTATCTTTTCCCCTGATAACCTGCAAATCCCTCTCACCGAAAAATAACTTACATATGTGTGTGACTGTATATGAATATATACAAAAAAAAAAAAAAAAAAAAAAAAAAAAAAAAAAAAA
>WKFP01014769.1:223435-259519 GCA_011057875.1 Pterocles orientalis | reverse complement strand
AAAAAAAAAAAAAATAAAAAAAAAAAAAAAAAAAAAAAAAAAAAAAAAAAATCGGTACAGCTGCATACAGACAAGATGCTGTTAGCCATAATCTGTTCAAGTGCAACGAAACATGATCGTTCCTGGAACACACAAGTCTTCATACAGCTCATTATTTAAGCACCCATTAACTCTCACATTTACAGTCTCAGCTACAGCAACAGACAGGCAGGCACTGTTTAACAGCTCCAGTCTCTTAAATTTAAGATATCCCACATCCTTTCACTCTCCGGTGTCTCCTCCTTGAATAGAAAACGTTTTCTCATCCTCAATGCAGGCACCCACCGAGGCAAAATATTTAATAATAGCAAGGAAAGATGGGTGGATAATTTGCAGCTATTACTATCTGCTCCATTCCTTTGCCACACTTGCCATGAGCCAAAGGGACAGATCAAGACAATTTATGAACCACAACAGCTGAGAAGCTCCTCGGCTCTGTCCCTGGAGCATTCAGGAGGTGAGAGCAGTTTCCACCTCCCAACAGAAGAGCTCACTGGGAGAGCTCACAAGCTGCCCCTGACTCCCAGAGAATTAAACATTATTCTTGAAAATAGAAACAAATCATTTCAAAGATAAAAGCAGTTACCAACTGAAGAATGGACAAACCTGATAACCTTTGTTTTACAAAACAGATTACCTCCCGGGCAATTTAACATGTGTCAGGGGTTGATTTTTTTTGGCCTAATTTATAGCTGAAGTAGTGACGGTTTAAGAGTAAATCACTGGGATTATGTTAAGTGCTGCCCCACAATCAGGATGAACCAACAGTAAGGCAACATCATTCCTCATCTTTGCCTCTTCCAAAACCAAAATTGCTTCATATTCTGACTTCTGCACACCCCAGTCAAAGGCATTTCTATTCAAGACTAAGGTTAGAAAAAAGTTTCCAGCTGACATCAGCCCCCAGCAGTTTTCACAGCAGCTACAGACACATACTGCTGTGGGACCAACTGTTGCTGCATTTCCTCACCACAGCACTCCACTCGCTCCAAGGCCGTTACCAGCTGAGCAGAGCTTTGGGAATTCCCCTAAATGTTCCTTATAAGAGTTTTACGCAGAGTTGGGGGTGTTCAGCCTGGAGAAGAGAAGGCTCCAGGGAGACCTTGGAGCAGCTTCCAGTGCTGAAAGGGGGCTACAGGAGAGATGGGGGGGCTCTTGATCAGGGGGTGGAGTGACAGAATGAGGGGTAACGGTTTCAAGCTGAAAGAGGGTGGATTTAGACTGGACATAAGGAAGACATTTTTTCCTGGGAGGGTAGTGAGGCAGTGGCCCAGGTTGCCCATAGAAGCTGTGGTTGCCCCATCCCTGGAGGGGTTCAAGGCCAGGCTGGATGAGGCTTTGAGCAACCCGGGCTAGTGGGAGGTGTCCCTGCCCATGGCAGGGGGTTGGAACTGGATGATCTCCAAGGTCCCTTTCAACCCAAACCATTTTTATCATTCTACAATTCTATGAAACTTCTCCGCCATTAAGTGATGCCAGAAGACACCTGTGGGACTCTGTGCAGAGTAGAGTTTTATAATGGTTGGAGAAATATTTTCAGAAAGTTGAACTATTAAATATTTGTGCCTGCTGCACATTCAAATTACGATTTCTAACTTTCTTCCCCCCAAGAATAAAATATAATTAGCTACAGACGTGACTGAAGCCAGGCTCACAGTTGCCCAGTTTGCAGACAGAACCCCAGTGCCCCCCTCTATTAAATCACACCCACATCGCATCACTCAGCATGAAGTTTAACAAGTAACCAATATTTTTACATGTGTTATAACCTATGCTAAATATAGATCATATAATCATGCTGCCCCCCTGTTAGGAAGAAAAGCATCATCCATCAGGCAAGTTATCACTTTTTTTCCCCTCACAATACCTAACATGTGGAACAAGGAGGATCTCTGGGAAGTGTAAAAAAAATTACTGAGCCACTTCAGACTTATAGACTAAAACTTGAGCCATTGAATAAATGTAATTTTTTACTTTCCTAAATGAGGAAACTCATATCTACAGATGGAATATAGAAGCAGGCTTGAAATTTCAGATCTTGATACAGATTATATACATATATATGTTACTATTATACATGCATATATTACATATATATATATTTTAGATGTACAAAAATAATTTGTTGTGGAGATCTGGATACTCATAAAGCTTGTGCCAAACCAGTGTCAACAGAAATTCTTATCTGAAGTGTTGTTAATATTTACAAAATACAGGACCTAAAAATATATAATGTCTTAGCATCCTAAGAAGATTTTGCAGATGTTAAAACGATTCTTTCATATGCTTTCAACAAGGACCAAAGCCCAGATGCAGAAAAGCACAGCAGTCAGATCATCAGGCCTACGAACAGTGGAGCAAAAAATCCTAAATTAACAGGCGTAACCAAAGGAAACACAGATGTTTACATCAATGTTTCCCAACTATTTAATTAAGAAAAAAAAGTCTTACAGTACTTTTAAAAAGTATATCTAAATATTATTTTATGGTGCCGCCACATTCACAACCAGATAAAAACATCTTAAAATGCTAATTGCATTTCTGCCCTATTCTACTTGCTTATACATATGAAAATTTAATTATACTTCTTGTAATTGTTTTATAGACTAACAGTTAATGTCCTGTCAACCACCAGCCACAAAACAGTGCTTTAGATCAATGAAACCAAGAATCACACATGGCAGAGGGCAAAATATAGATCCAGCTGCCACAGCACGTGGTGTTTTATCAAGCTTCCCACACAGGGGAAAACAGGGAGACACATTTCTTCCCCTTCTCCCAATTAAGTGTCTCTATTGCTGGTACAGAGAAAAGTGTGAGCCATTAACTACCGCAGGTCTGCTTTGACGTTTAAGTCAGAACATCCCTTGTTCCTTCTCGCCATCACCCTGGCTTCCTGCACCCACTGTCATACTCAGCTCTCTTCTTCCCTGCATCCCTTTTCCAGGGCACCCATCTCTTTCCATTCACTGTAAAACCTCCAGCACTTCACTCATGGCCACCTCTGCACAAAGGTTCAAGCAATTTAAAACACTGCCCCAACTACATCTCATCACGACTCCTGCCCAAGACAAGATTAAATGCTTAAGAGATTTGCTGAAGCAAGGCTGAAAATATAAATCTGAAAATCTCAGTGAAGATTGAAAGAGGGTTGAAGATCACATTTTATCAAAGATTCACATATTAACTAATGTTTTTAGCTAAAAACATGTCTTGCTTTCTTCTGCTGTTTTATAAACAGAGAGAGGTGACAGGGCACCTGTCCATGATCATCATCAGTTTCTAAGCGCTCGAAAGCCTATTACACCAAGTTCCAAGCTAATGAACCCACATACATACATACACCAAAATAGTATTTTTAGGAAGTGGAAAGTACTCGAGAAGCTTGTTAACCTTGCAAGCATTTACCACATTTAACTTTGAGATTGGTTCATTGTAACAAACTAAGTGTTCAAGGAAGAAAAGCATACATTCAAAAATAAATTTCATACTGAAAACACTACAGTAGAGGAGAGCTAACTTCCCCCCTCCAAAATGATGACCGAGGAAAAAAAAAATTCACAAGTGGTACAAACAGCACAAGATGACAGCACAAGATGACAGCCCAGATAAGCTAGCCTCACGCAAGTTTAAGTTTCAAGTTCACAAGTAGCTTACTTCATTCAACCTCATAAAAAAGCAAAAGAACAGATTTACTATTAACTGTGTTGGGTGTCCACATATGTTGATTTATTAGGCATATGGTAAAATACTAAAAATACAACCCTGGAATGCATGCCTGAAGCCTCCCAGGATGTAACAAACATTACATAGTACATTACCTGGATACCTGACCTTTTTGGTATTATTGCATATGCTAATTCCAGACTACATATTTATATGTGTATTTTAGATTTCTGTATACAATAAAGGCATCAACTCAAAAGTAAGTTTTGTGCACATGTCCAGTTAACTATTGCTGACGAAGATGCTGTTGATGCTTTGTGGAGTTTTCCTAGCAATGATTGCAAACGCCATCTGATGCAACACAGCCCGTTTGCAAGCTTTCAGCCTGACAACGGTTGCCTCTCTCCGGCGCTCAGAGAGGAAGTTATAAAATTACTTACAAATCAAGTGTAAAAACTAAATAAGGAAGGGCAAAAGAGCAGACTGTTTCATGTGGTTAAAGACCTAACTGCTTGTATATACCTGTTGCCCATTCCAGACCAGCTTGTGCAACAACCCATTGCACCCAAACAGAGCAGCACTACGAGGATCCAGGTGTGTGCGGTTACAACAGAAGAACACAAGCTGATAACACCGTTTAGAAAAGCAAGAGGCACACGTACAATCAAGAAACTTGGATAACTCAAGTCAGTGAGAAGAATTAGCATGTTAAACAGGATTCACACAAGTCACTAATCACATTTTATCCTGTCGGCTTTCATAACAGTACCTCATGTTCCCTTCATAACAGTTCTGCCACTGAGGCAAAATTTAGCTCCTTCCCCATTTCTTCCATGCTCTTGGCAACATAGTATTTTAAAATCCAGAATACGTAAATATCTTTTAAAATACTAAATAGTAAAAGAAGCACCAGTGTTTTCTTCATTCTGTGTTCACATTCAGCCACAGAAGACTTCACAATGCTACAGGTACTCCTACAGTGAACAAACACTTTTCAATGCAAACTGAAACCTTCTTGACAGTTGATTAAAAAAAAAAGCAACAACATTTTAAAACACAAGTGCTCATCTTGAAGGAGGAAAGGGCCACATCATTTCACCAAATTCTCTGTACTAAAATAGTTAACTTTCAAGGAAAGCATGTATGACTCTTCAAGTCTAATAGTCCATCATGACAAATAATTGATACAGCCATACAAAACTTTCTCATGCTCTATCTTTCTCATCAACATACCTATACTGCCTTGGAATATGAAATGATTCACACATCCACAACCAACACCAACAAGTCAACAAAATCCCAGCGTAGACACAGTGACAATACAAAAAGACAACTTGGCACGCAGGTGGCCACAAGCTGCTGTGCTGGCATAGCTGTGTCAGTAACAGCAGCCCTACAGTGCGAATTCTCAGACCATCTGCAAACTCAAACCAACCTCAAGACTTTGCTTTTCCCCTCTTCATGCCAGGTACAGTCAGTTTACAGAGGGAACTCACAGAATCAGGGCCCAACTGGTATAAATCCAAGCAGTCAATCCAGTAATTCAACTGCAAAAGTCACAGGAATAAGAATAACCCACGATGAGCTCTGAACCCTAGTGAAAAACCTCTTCTATAGGACTATACGCCTACATATCAGTGACACTGGCTGTATCTGCCAATGTCTTCAGCTGGTTTGTTGGAGGGTTTTAGTATTATTTTTAGAAACAATGGTTCTCCCATCATAAGCAAGGCTCACCCAAGCCATTTATCTTGACATTCCAGCTGGAAGAAACCTGTTTCCTTGTTTATTCAGGCCAAGATAGCCAGCTACTAGAGTGCCATCCCTCACTCCACAAGCACAGGAATCATTACTACTGTTCTCGCAAACCCCAGACACATGCTGATGGATGGGGTTAGCAGGAGCAGCTCAGGCAAACCCAAATGGCACCCCCTGATAACACACTCTCCAGTGGCACTATTTTCTCAGAAAGCCAGAAGAAAAATCATCAAGAACAATGAACAGCACCTTCAACTGGCAACAGGTCTTTAAGCACCAGCCTTAACGCTCAGCTTCACTCCTTGCCAGGAGACAGACAGCTTAGACATTCTCTCATATACTCAGAACTGAAACTAAAATTACTTAATATGGCTTTCAATCTTGCATGTTATCTTTGTTTCTGAAAAACAAGAACTGACACCTTTGAAGCAAGCATCGCCTTCTTACCAGCAGGGCTGCCTGTCTCTCCCTGGGAAGCCAATGCCACTTCTGAGCTCCTCAGTCTCACCTTCCCACACAACCCACTGCCATCACAGTTTCCTCAAACCAACAATAAAGCAAAGAAAAAAGCTGTATAAACCAAAACATAATTTGACCAATAGGACTGATAAATAACTGCATATCTGTTTTTTCTCTAAGCCTTACTTGGATGCAAAGAATTCGGAGAAAACACCTTGCAGGGGAGCAAACCCCAAGCTTCTGCAAATAGATAGGAGTTTTATTCCATTCTATAAAGACATCCTAATTACTTCAAACTAGATGCACGCATCTTATCCAATATACATTATTTAAAAGCTTACAGTTATTAATCTGTTTTTTTTAATTAATTTTACTACACCATTTAATTGTGCCCAGATTAGAATTAAGAACGACCCAGAAGAGAACGACACTGTCTCGCCCGTGGTCCCTCCTGACTCCACAATTCCTGTTTAAAGTTTTGGGTGAGGTCAATTTTCTATTTTAGAAAAAGAACTACAGAAGACACTATACTTGAAGGCATTTTCAGCCAAAACTTCTCTCACCAATTCACAGTATGGTTGAGAGAGAACACTGGAAGGAGGCAGCAAAGACACAGCCTTACGAAAGCAGGTCCGCTGTGCTAATACTCTGAAGTTTTGGTCTAGGGGGCTTTTAAGGGAAGGAAAGGGGCTCAGTTTTCACCTTGTTTACATAGTCAAACACATAGACCCGGGAAGTTGAACAAGAAAGCAAACCCTAAAAACAAATCTCCCTTTTAAAAATAAATTCTTCATGCAAGGACCATAGTTGTCAGCAGTTCCTCAATGTCTCTATATGTTACAAAAGGGTAGATAAGCTAAACCAAAACCAAGTAATTTCATTATACAAACAACTCTAAGGCCACGAGCTTACAGCATATATTAAATAAAAATCTAAAAATTATATTGCAATCACAACTTCTAACTTTGTGCTGCTTTTCACATTCATTACTCCGAAACGCAAAGTCTGTTTACAGTATTTGATGTTAAGAACATACGGAAAATAAAGCAAGCTTACCGCTTCCAAGGACATATTTGCTTGAACACACCCAGTGTTGGAGGTTTTTTTTTTTTTATTTAGGGGGAGGAAGAAAAATGTCACAGCGAGCAAAGTTCACACGTTAACGTGAAAAGGATCCAGGCTTGACACTAAGCTAAGCAGGAGCAGCTGCACACACCTGCCCAGGCAAAAAAATTTCTCTGAAACAGCTCTATCGCAGAAGTGTCCTCCACTGACTGGGCAGCTGAAGGGGTGCATATCCCAAACACAGTTGTGGAAGCATCCAGCTTGCTCACCAGAATGCTCTGATGCCTACCAGGAAACTCTTCTACCTTAACTGATGAAAGCTACTAATTAATCTATCCGCTGCACCTCCCTCTGTCAAGTTACTCCCTTGAGCTTATGATCGAACTGGTTTTACTACAGAGAAAAGCCGTATTACTCACAATATAGCTGGTTATAAAGCCAAGATAGCAAATAAATGAAATAAAACAAGGAACTTAAGTTCTTAAAAACCTTCTCAGCTGTGCATGGACAAAAAAAAACCTTCAAAAATGAGCAGAAGGATGAACACCAAATCATCACTTCCAGCTTATCAACACAGTAGTTGACTGGAGAGTAAGAGCTACTCAAACCAAACAAACAACAAAATACAAACAAACAAAAAAACCTGACCCAAACCTGAAAAGCCTTCCACATCCCACACACCTTCACATCTCCAAAAACCTCACACATTCAGTCCAACAGCATTGCTGCACCACTCTAACCCGCGCTGGAGGTGAATGTCTGTGTGCACATTTCACACTGGGGTGAATTTTAGAAAGGAAAAGAAACTCTCAAAGAACACAATAAAAGTCTGCTAAGTTTCCACTGCTAAATCCTTTCAGGAATTTATGAAGTTGTTTATTTGAAAGTTCCCATACAGGAAGAGGGAAAAAAATGGCAGTAACAATGTCAGGAACAAGAACTCTCATTCAAATATTTC
The DNA here is from genome assembly GCA_011057875.1 of Pterocles orientalis. Taxonomy (NCBI): domain Eukaryota; kingdom Metazoa; phylum Chordata; class Aves; order Pterocliformes; family Pteroclidae; genus Pterocles; species Pterocles orientalis. The sequence continues at coordinate 251,574 of WKFP01014769.1, read as the reverse complement.
AACCCCACTAAAAGCCTACATACACACAATTCAAACTGGAATTTCCAATTAGGTTTTGTTAATAAAATTGGAAATCTATGCACTCCAAAATCCAACACTGCAATATAGGCAGAAAAATCTTTAAAAAGGCCTATTACTGAAAAGTGAATCCAAGGAAATCAGCTTCACAACAGGGCAGTGCAATTGCTTGTACTTTTTTTTTTTTTTTACCTACTTATTTTCAATTAAACAGTCACCACAAGCTTTTCCACCACCCCTGAGTTCTGGTTTCAGGACTCCTTTGGATATCCCACCCCCTGACTTCCCTCCCAACCTTTACAATACCTCCTGCTCTCCATCCAACACAGTGACAGTATCACACTAGTATTTGAGGACGTCTTGGAGGCTTTACAAGGTTCTCCCTAACCAAGTCTATCCGTTCTCTCTTTCAATGCAAAACAAGCCAGGCAAAGTCAGCACCAAGAACTGCACCTTTTGGCACAGATCATCTCATGCTGTGGTTAACCCATCAAGTGATGAGCCTGCAGAAAATGGCGGTCCCTGATTCCTCCTGCCAGCTGGGACCAGGCAAGCTCCAATCCTTCTTCAGGATCTCACCATCAATAGACAAAAAGTTTGGGTAGAAGCCAAAAAAAACAAACAAAAAACCCCCCCCAAAAAAACAACCAAAAAGTTATGAGCAGATGTTATAAGGTATTAAGCATCAGCATCACATCAGTATCCACAGGAAGCTTCCATACATTCCCTTCTGCATACAAGTATTTCAAAGTCATATCCCGCATACCTCACCTCCTTGTCTAAATTAATCTATTTGAAAACACAGTGTCAGCTTCCCTTTGCTGCACTGCTGACAGCAAAGAACCAATCGCTGCTACTACTACACAAAACAAACCCACCACCACTACATAAAACTATTGTTGCAACATTTAGAGGATTTGAGAAAAGACATAATCAAAAAGCTATTTCCTGCACAACTTTAACAACTCGAAGTTGACAGCATTTGGTCATACTTCAGAACAGGAAAGATGCATTTGTCACAGCATGCAAAAGTCAAAGCATGAGAAGTGGGATAAAATGTCAGTAAATCCTATGTATTAGAGAAGCTTAGAAAGAGGGAACAGAAGGGGACTGATCCACTTTAGCGGTGACAATACAGCCCGAATCTGGGGCACCCAACACATCCAGGCTGCATGCAGCCATAATCCTCCTGTTGACGTCCTGGTTGTCTTTCAAGCAGGAAAGAAGCAGCCGCGTGCTGCCTGGCAGCCACGGAGAGCTTGCAGCTGCCGCCAAGGCAACAAGCTCTTTTCCTGCTCTCAGACAGGATGGAAAGGAGACAAACTAACAAAATGAGCAAAAAACAAACTAGCTGGAATTAGCACCTCCCTCCAATTCTCCTACAGTTCTCTGATGAAAATCAAGGGCTTCTTTTAAAGAACCTGTCTACCCTAAAAACATCTGGCATGTGAAAAAAAAATATAAACAAAAAGCCCAAAACATATCCATCTTCACCCAGTTTAACCTGTCATATAGTTATTATGGTTTTAAATATTTTATACATTAAGAGACTGGACAAATCTCATGGATAACACATGCACTTTCAGCTTCAAATACTAATCTTTTCCAGATCAGCACAGATCATAATTTACCATCCAAATTCTGCATGGAGAGGTTCAATTCTGTCCTCAGTTCGATTCTTAGCAAACCAGCACAAAAAAAACAACAGAAGAAAAAATCCCACCCCAACATTTATCCATATGATGAGTTCAGACCAGATCCCCACCTAAAGTATGAAATTACATTCCTAATGGGAGAATAAGAGCCTTTCAGGAAGGAATAAATATTCAAGTCCAGTCACAGAATTTCACATCCAAATGTGTAAAACGTGCAACCCTTGGTCCTACTCACACTGATTTGCTCCCTCTGGTCACATTTCCACTAACCTGACCCAGGAAATATACCCCATGCACCCAGGGTCCCCCCAGTCCCTCCAGCTGTTTCCTCCTCACTGCATCTTTCAGACCTTCAGTCTCCTTTCCTTTCCACATGGGTCATGAAAAGTTGGTCCCCCTTCAGCATCCTTGTTATTACCTCTCCTCATCAACCTGCTGCACTTCTCTACTCTCAACCCTACACCCTCTTCCAGGAAGGTTCCTGCTCAGAGCAGGAACACAGCCGTTCCCATAGGAAGCTCAGAGGACACAGAGGCCACCACCACCTGCTGGTGGCAAGCTACTTGGTGAGGCAGCAAGTGAGTAAATCCATTTCTCAAGGGAACTTTCTTTGTTGACAAGGTCAAAGTACAACCCTGCTTCAGTTTGTCTCCACCTCCCTGCTGCAGTTCACCCACACCTTGCAGGTGTTAACATTGCACCAGGCCAAACCAGAGCATCTGAGTTTAGTTGTTGAGGGTCAGTACTAGCCACAATCTGGCCACGGTAGCATTTCATAGATCCTGCACTGTCAACAACCTACCGCAGCAGCAAATGAAAACAGCTGGGGCATGGAGAGTGAGGGAGTAGCAGGAAAAAACACAGCTTTCTGCAACAGCTTTCCTAGAAATAGTCTCTCCAACTATCACTGTCTGTAAATTAACTTTTTAGAAGAAACTACAATCAAGCTGGTTATGAAGAAAACCATGGCTTTCACTTCCCTAACAATTAATGATTTCGCATCATCTTATCACTACATGACAGTCTTCCAGCCTATGCATACCGTCTTAAAAGAAAAAGTCCACAAAATCAGCCTAATAACTGCACTAAAGTCCAGCACCAAGAAGGCAAGTTATCCCCTGTTGTCATGAAACCAAAGAGAAAATTTTCTTCTACAAAGCTTCCCTTCTGTTTTTCCAAATCCCTTTGCCTTCTAGAAAACTGACTGTCCTCTATAATTCAGGATATCTGACCATGGCACGCATACACTGAACAGCTGTATATAGCTAAAAATACCTGGAGCTCAGATGCATAGAGATTTTTCAGGATGGAAATAATTTAAAACAAAGTTTATAAAAGCCACAGCTGCAGAAGGGCAAGAAAACACCCAGCAAGTTCAGTTTTTAAACACAGAAACAAGTCCCATCCGACACCTCTTTGGTGTTCAGCAGAAAGACCATCTTGATGACTCAAGAACCAGAGAAGAACCGTGTCTGATGCTCTTTCTGTATGGCACACGAGTGCTCATTAAGTACACTATCAACACAGTAATCATCAAAACACCACTTAAGATCAAATTAAGTTACTATTTACACAGGACTCGAAACCCAAAACGGATTCTGAGCTAAACTACAAACAGCTTAAAAATATTAGACACGGGAAAGGCATTCATCCAAACTTTTCCTTGGTAAAAGACACTGAGAACACCTGGATTATTCCTATCAGCTTTAAAAGGCAGACACTTAAATCTCTCTGCAACAGATCAAAAATGAGTGGTTTTGCTTTTTCAGTAAGTTGAATAGAAAAATTGTCAAATTTAATGTCAGTAAGTATAAAGAAGTGCTTATAGTACTGGACGAATTTTCCCTTAGGTTTAACAATATGAAATTATCACAGTAAGATATATTAGATAATTCTGTTTTGCAAAGAATTAATTTCACTTGAAAAGAGATAGAATTATCTAAATTCTCTTTCATCATACTTCATAGAAGTTACACTAAGGAATCCTTGGAATTTACTAAAAAGATCAGAAAGCATAAAGCAGCAAAGCATATCTCCATAACACTTGTGCAGTTTAGATGAGAAAATACCTGCAGCTCGGACCCCAAATTTTGGAAGTTAAATATGGAATAACACACCTAGCCGACTTCTTTATTGTAAGGAACTAACAAATAGGTGCATACTCATCATTACATTTAGAAAATTTGCAGAGAAAAGAGGAAAAACGTGGAAGGTACAACCAAAAATTTCCATTACAATTAGGACACAGACACAGAATAAATATAAAAGGTTAAACAAAACGTTTGAGAAGCAGTATCCCATTGCAGAAGACAATTACTGCCAGTCAGTCACACAGCATGGAGTGAGACACAGGTCCCAGAGCAGTGGATCATATTTAGAAAGATGATGACTAACCCAAAGGCACGACAGTGCTGCAGCCCAGCGGAGCACTTATCTCACACCCTTCCTGTTTCAGGTATTTGCTGCTAACAGTTGGCAAGCCTGGTCAGGAAACTAAACAAGCCGAAAGCCAACCTGACCTCCTAGTTACCTTTTAGCTGGACACGTTCCCTGCCCTATCCCTTTGCAGAGTCACAAGAAAGGCAGTGCCAGAGCCGGGAGTCCAGGGCAGGGCAGAATTGTTCCTTCAAACAAAGCAGCTTAATCCAGGCTGAAGCCCACACAAGCACAGCCTGAGGATGTAGCTTTTCATTAGAGCTGAGCTGACTGGGCTGTGACCCAACTTTCCCAACTCCATCACAACTTGATGTCTCCTGTAGGGGTAGGTTTGGAAGTTTTTTTTGGTTTTGTTTTGGTTTTTTTCTAATCAGTTCATCTCACTGAAGCAGGTAACCACAGCTACAGACAAATTTTAGTGCACTGCAGTGGCAGGAAGGAGACAGAACATACAGTGCAAGGATACAGACCAAAAGAAATGCCAGAGCGAATAAGAACAGACAGCAGAACTTGCTCAAATAAAAAAGGGTTTCAAAGTCATACTAAAAAAAAGGTAATCATCTAACGGTTAAAAAAAATATCTTGTTACAAATGCAACTGATGTGTGGTTAGAAAACCATTTCAATAATAATTACCTTGCTGTACAATCACAGCAAAACCAAGTCAGTACAGAAAACTCACCTTCACAAAATTGTCAGGGAACATGCCCCTTCTGCCATTTAGCTCCCCTTCTAACCATCCTTCTTCTTCCAGTTTTTTCACATTCCTGATGACTTCCCCAACTCGGATCGTTAACTCATCATCGTGCACTGCATCATAGTCATATTCCACAATATAGTCCACTAAAAGGAAAAAAAAAACCACACTCACAGTGAATGCAACTTTAAAGCCTTGAATGTACAAAAAGTCAAACCTAAGGACAAACGCTAAGAACAAGCGTTTCCCTTCCAGCAACACTCATTTGTGAACTGCAGTGCTCCCAACCATTTTGGAGAAGGGGAAAAAAAACTGGACAGTCACTTACTAGGAATATGACACCAGGTCATATTTTGTTGGTGGTGGGTAGGTTTTTGTGCACTTGTGGTGGCAGGGATTGATGGCAGTGTTGTTTTCCGGTATTTTTCCCCTGCCCTGTCAAGTCCCAGCCCAAGATTTACCAATTATGAATTACTGCCCACAGAGCAAGATTACTCAATGCATATTTGGGGTCAAGGAAAGCGAAAGGTTCAGATTGTGCATGTATAGTATGTACATGCAATGCCTTCTTAATTCTCATATTTGCATCTGCTATCAAAAAAAAAAAAACCCTCCTGCACACACGGTATTTTTGCAGGTTTGATCCAAGACATGTAATACAGCCATAAGGTGTACGATTGACAGTCATACAACTTAAATTGCACAAACGTGTAAAAGACACGTGTAAAAGAAGAAGCAAGCAAGCTTTAATTTTGATATATTTAAGTTTACTCAGAGGAGCATAACAATGTATTTACATACTTGTCCATCTGTTGCACAAGCTCCATGAGAGTTGCTTACTGACAGCTTAAGGCTTGTTTGGCAATAAAGGCTCATTTGCTCATCAAGAAATTCTGTTTATGCCAGAAATTTCCACAGACATGCAGCAACCAAGTAATTTTCCCTCTCACTCAAATCCATTGAGGATACCCAGGCGCTACCAAACTAACACTGTTCTCACCGAAACCTGCCTCTTCTCTGCAGATCACAACAAAACACACACAGACAAGAGCACAAAAGGGTTAAAAGACAGAAATCCTGACTGGCTGAAAAAGTTTTTTTTCCCAGGTTACTCTTTATTCTATCAGTGCCTAATAATATCCAACAATTCATTCACAAATTAAGGAACCAAATTTGAGAAAGCATTCTTTCCTGGTATTGAACTTCCAGCTCCATTAAATCAATGTATAATTCTGATCTGCGACCAGTTTTGATCTAAAGTGCTGCTGCACACGTTGCCTTTATCCCTCTGCTTCCTACAGGTGAAGTCAGAACCTGGTACAAAACAGAACTACATGACGGACCCATAAATGCAATAGAACCTAGAATGACCTGTCTGGCAAACTATTTTCTGAATACATCCATTAACAAAGGAACCAGTCGGATATAAACATGAAGACTTAGTTTTGCTTTTTTTCCTTTATTATGAACAGAAGTCATCACCAGAGTTACGTGTTCGTGATACACACTCTGGAATTCCTAACATACACTTTTGCTGCTATATACATTCATTTTTGACAAATGTATTCTTTAAACTTGCTTCAAAGAATCGTACTTCCCCATTACTGCCTGCAGCAAGCATAGTAGTTTTGTCTTGCTTCTGCACAGAATTGCTTTTTGAGTGGCTGATGTGAAATACTGCCCACCAGGTAGGAAATTCTGGCAGCCACAGATCATAAAGACAACTGCCATCCATCACCTACAGTCTGGAAATAAAAATGTCATCTTCCAGCCAGCTTAACACAACCATTTTGGAAACGTACAAATGCATAAAAATGTAAGAAATAACCATGTTACATCTTTCTCTCATTATAAACTCTGGTTTTAAGCACATTAGCAGGTATTTTATTTCAATATACATATTATAAGACAGTTTTACAAAGTTGAACATGGAAAATGAATCAGAACACAGTGTCAGTCATAGTAAACGCTTACAGCACTGCTGACTACAACCCCAACTGCCGAACACCTGGTCCTTTTTCCACAGCAGCAGTAGGTAATCATACCCACACTATGTCAACATGAACTAATTATTTTGAAAGCTTCTTTATTTCCTTGGAGGAACATTTATGTATTTGTGCTTGAAATAACCAACTTATTCATTTTGGTCAACTTTCCACGCTGTAAAACATGGGCCTAGTCATGTCAACAACCAAAGGAGGATCTCAAGAACCTCCCACTCATCATCCATGAGTCTGTGTTTCAAAGATAAACAGCAGCAAATGAATGTCAGCTATTTATTTTTGAGATTTAGGTGCTGAACTTCCTCTCGTATTTGTCTATGACACTCAATACCACCCTCATTCTCATGGATATGTATACAAAACAGATCTAAACTCTGTCTTCTCACCTGAAAAGTAAGAGAAGTCATGAGGAATGTCAAAATAGTTTAATCCCATATATTTTTTCATGGGATGACACTGAAACAGCAGGAAGCTACATCTTGCTACTACTTGGTCCTCAAGAGGAATGCTTATCAGTTTAGCTTTTCAACATAAGCAAGGAGCAGTAGATGAACCAACCAGGTAATAATGAACCAACCAGGTGTGATGGGCAAGGAACCACTCTACTGCCAAAATAGTCCAGATTAAATCAGCCTCTGAAAGGTCTTCAAGTATAATATCTATCCAAGCAAAACCAGCCTTCAGTGGTGACAGAAAAAGTTAAGGAATCATAACTCCTTACCATAATAATCAGGAGTCATGTCAGTCCATGGATGACACTTCTGAGTGCTTTAAGTAGTTCTGAATGCTTCTGAATGATTCCTCTGAATGCTTCAAGTTCTCCCTTAAAAGCTTTACACAAGAACAGATGTGACACTAAAATCAGTCAGCAGTAAGCTGGACTGCAGTACTTCAAACCCAACTCAAATCAATTATCTATGTCTCAAAAGTCCATCATGACCCAAGTCTTTGATGAAAAATAGTCTTCCCAAGCTTCAGCATGAACACCGTGAGGTTAACCATGCTTTTCTTGGACATCCAGCAGGACCAAAGCTCACCTGAGATGGAGACAACATTCTCCTGAACTGGCTAAGGCCAGAGAAGGAGTTTTCACAGGCAGTATGGACCATCACAAACCACTTCCTGCACTGTGTGCAAAGACAACTTCTTTATTCTAGATCCCTAACAAATAAGTGGCACTCTTGCTTTGGCAAGAATTCAAATATAAACATAAAACATCACCTGGTGCATGCTTCCAACCAAGGAAGGAGGGAAGGAAACAAAAAATGACAAGCCAAATCAGAGTCAGGTTGATCAAGGGTATGACAGAAAATAAATTATAACAGACTGTAAGAACTGACAGAACAAATTTAGAAACACAGGGCTACGTTCAGTGCCCTGGTAGCAGCTGAGGGGCTGCCAGTTCTCTGTCCAACGAAGCATCAGAGGTAGTTGAGCCTGTGCCACCGAAGAGCACCAGGGTGGTGACAGTGGGAATTAGCAAAGATGTAGGAAAGGGAAATCATGCCTGACCAACCTCACAGGCTTCTGCGATGGAATGGCTCCTTCACTGGCTGATGAGAAAGCAGTGGAGACTGTCTCCCCTGATATCCTCATCCACAAACTGACGGAATACAAGCCAGATGAATGCAAAATGAAATGGACTGAACACTGTCCAAAATGCCAGGCTGAAAGCATTGTGATCAATGACACACAGTCCAGCTGGAGGAGACTCACCAGTGGTGCGCTCCAGGAGTCAACGCTGAGTTGTTTAATATCTTTATTAATGACCAGGATGAGGGAAGCAAGTGCACCCTCAGCAAGTCTGTAGATGATACAAAATAATGAGGAGTGGCTGACTATTCAGAGGGACCTCAGCAGGCTGAGGAAATGGGCCAACAGGAACCTCATGAAGTTCAAAGGAAAATGCCAAGAACTGCCCCTGGTAGGAACAACTCCATGCACCAGTACACTCTGTGGGCTGCTTGGCTGGAAAGCAGCTTGGACACCAAGTCAACTTGAGCCAGCAACATGCCCGTGCAGCAAAGGTGGCCAACAGCATCCTGAGATGCATTAGGATACCTATTGCCAGCAGGCCGTGGGAGGTGATCCTACCCCTCTGCTCACCACTAGTGAAACTCATGTGGAATGCTGGGTCCCATTCTGGGCTCCCCAATAGAAGACAGACAGGGACATACCAGAGTGAGCCCAACAAAGGGACATGAAGATGACTAAGGGACTAAGAGTACCTTCATACAAGGAAAGGCTGAGAGAGCTGGGACTGTTCAGCCAGAAGAAAAGGCGGCCCAGGGAGACCTTCTTGATGAGGGTGTGGAGAAGAGTGGGTGGTATCCAAGTGGAAGAAGAATAGGAAGCAGGCACAAATGGCAACAGAACAAATTCTACTTAAACATATATATACACATATATACACACACACCCCATACATACACACACACCCACGACCACTATGAGGGTGATCAAACACTGGAACTGTTTGTTCTGAGGGGCTGTGTAGTCTCCTTGGAGATGGTTCGAAACCCAACTGGACATGGTCCTGAGCATCCTGCTGTAGCTGATCCAGACATGAGGAGAAGCATTGGACTAGATGATCTCCAGAAGTACCTTCTAGCCTCAACAATTCTGTGACTGATTTGAACCAAAGATATTCCTTAGGTGGCAGCTTTCTGTCATCCAGCCATGACAGCTTTTCAACATAACACTCTGCTATGGTGAGAGCCCATGTGGACTACTGTGTCCAGCTCTGGAGTCCTCAGCACTGGAAAGACATGGACCTGTTGGGGTGGGTCCAGAGGAGGGCTACAAAAACAATCACAGAGCTAGAACACCTCTCCTATAAGGAAATGCTGAGATAGTTCGGGTTGTTCAGCCTGGAGAAGGCTCCAGGGACACTTTATTGCAGCCTTTCAATACTTAAAGGGGACCTATAAGAAATACTAGGACAAACTTTTTAGTAGGGCCTGTTCCAGTAGGACAAGGGACAATGGTTTTAAACCAAAAGAAGTTAGATTTAGACTTGATATAAGGAAGAATTTTTTTTTTTTTTTTTACGATGAAAGGCAATAGATTCCCGATCCCTGGAAACATTCCAAGTTAGGTTGGATGTCCCTGTGCACTGCAGGGGGGTTGGACTAGATGGCCTTTAAAGGTTCCCTCCAACCCAAACCATTCTGCGTTTCTACAAAAATTAGAGAACTTCCCACATGGTGGTTTTTGAGGCTTCTGACCCATTTTCAGGGGCAGGGGATTGATTAAATCAACAGTGCTAAGTAAAAAAACATTGACTGCATATCTTTGGGAGAAAGGTGGTTATGGGAGTAGTCTCTTCAGCTCTTGGTTTCGAGTAAGATGACAACTTGACTAATGAAACATTAAAACAGAACAAACACGTCAAAGCCAGTCAGCCCCGTCAACAATTGCAGACTATGTCATTCCCCATGGCAAAGACAATAAATGTCCTATCTAACAACTCTGCCTCTTTGACAAAATAGCTCACCCTGTTAGCCAACACAGCAACGCTGCCTGCACAAGGCATTCAGTCACTGCTGGCACAGGTGAACTCTCCACTTCTCCAAAACTTACACAACCAGCTCTTCTGCCAACCACATCCTGGTGCCAATGGAAAAGGCAAGCCTCCCGATAAGCATGGCTGCATAACACCCATCTTCACTGATTTTAAACAAAGAAAGCCTTCAGCTACTCAGACTCTTTCTGAAGTTGGCTACTATAGGTAACTAAGGCCCTCTGGGTGCCCTACAAAAAAAAAAAATAAATCAAGGAAGAGAGTGTAAAATTTACTGAAATTCAAGCATGCCTGTCTTCAATAGAAATAACCAAGTGTCAGACACTCACCCAGCAAAGAGCATATTACAGTAGGATATTACAATACTGTCAGAATCCAGTGACCTTTCTGTAGTAGCCAGAAAAAGATACAAACCAGATATAAAATAAATCCCATGAAGAACACATTTAATAGCTTATAAAATGAAAAAAAATAATATTCATGTGATAACCGAAATCCCGGCATATAACTGTCAAGCTATTCAGGAAGCCTTGCCAAAACTTGCAGCAGACCTGGAGGGACAGAGTCCAACATCAAGCAGCAAGAAAAGCTCAAGTTGTGTGCCACGCTCCATAAAGGACTCTTCAGGCAGGTTTTAGGTCAGTTCAGATTAAAAGTCATTTATTGGAACATGAACCCTGGAAAGTTGTGTGGCCTCCAGAAGCATCTTGCCAGCAGAACTGCAGCCACGCTAGAAACTGAGATTTTGCTTTTCCAATTTATCATAACAGGCAGTTGCTAGATGCCCAAAACAAACTATTAGTACTGTTATTTCCACTTGTACACGTATCACAAAAAAACCCAAAGTCTAGTCTCCTATAAAACCAAGCTAACATTTTTGTCATTATATATGAACACATACACACAGAGTTACAAAGGTATTTAGCTTTATAGCAGACAGCAAGCTTACACTAAAGAGAAAAGATGACAGAGACACAATCTTATACTTTTAGCTATCATACTTTTCTTCACAATTACCTCAAAATCACGTGTTGGATTGAAGGAGAAAGCTCCTTCCAATTGCTTTCCCCCAGAAACATTTCTATGCTTTGTGAGATATAAGAGTTCCATCTGTTATAATAGCAATACCATATTATATGTTTGGCCACTGAAGACAGACCTCAACACTGAAAAAGTAGTTCAGGTGTTTAAATGCTGAACAACTAAAACACCTCCATAAGTGTTAAATGTAAGTAGCTCTTAAAAGAATGCCTTTTTTTTCCCCCCCACTTCAATTACCCTGACCTAAGTCACTGATGACATTGCCCTTAAAATTCTAGCCCCTGCTTCCAAAACTGAATGAGTTTTGTGCTACAAAGCTCCCCTGGTCAGACACGCGCACAAGGTGAGCACCAGGCTTTGGCAACCAAAGACAAATCTCTCCCGGCCAAGAGCCTCCACTGTTCTGCAGCTAGGTCCCTTCTTCTGCACTCTGCTTCCATGATTCACTCTCCTGTTTATGACAGATGACCAGAATAACCAGATCACCAAAGATCAAAGTATTTTGGGGGTACAGATGTGGGTTTGGTCTTCCTCACACCGAGCAGGGAACTGCCTCACATTTCCCACTATTGGGGAAGCCACCCTGACCACTGGTCTTACGCAAAAGACCTTCCTTTCATGCCCCAATAGCATCAGCAGCCTAGGGACTGATCCTTGAACAAATGAAAAAAACCCATATTTTCTTCTTTATCTTCTCATGCTGCCCGAGGCAGCTACATCACTAATGGAAAGTGTGAAACCTGCAAAGCTGTACTTCCAAGACATCTGAATCCAGGGATGTTGTGATCCCATCCTCATCTGTGTGCATCCACGTGATCCCTTCCCCTTGCTCTGCACTTTAATTAGTACTTAGCAATACTACTGGTGAATCAGATGAAAACAGCCCAAGAGAAAACTATTTAGTGCCAACTTTCTGCAAGTTCATCTCCTTAAAATGGCTTACTGCGGGGTCAGGGAAGCAGAATGGCATCAAAACCAACTTAGATCAATACCTACACCACTGTGACAGTCCAGATCAGGAGTACGCTTCTTAGCAAAGCTCCAAACCACCCTCATTTATCACTCTTCAGTTCACAATGTGGAGCAGCCTCACAGCAAGTCATCTGGATTTCTTTTCAGAGATATGCAGCCCATGAGGCACTCTTAACACATGCTAATCTTTAATAGGCATTAAGTCCACAGAATGAGACTAAAACTAGGATGATTTAAAAACATCCAAAACATGAATGTCAGGTCCCTAACACCAACAGTTTCCCTCTGTGGCTCCACTCATCTTGCCCCTCACCACTTGTCACTTTGCACATAGCCAAAACCTTCCATGAAACCACATCCTAATGTAATGCACTAATGATGCAAGACCACTGGATTCTTGTCAACTCTGATGGTAGGGATGCAGCTCCACGCTATGGTAGGGATGCGGTTCGAAGCTGTTAAGAAGTTCAACAAGGAAAGATTTCATTTAACTACCAGGAACCATGCAGTCTACACATATTTTACAGTACAGTTCACCCCAGCCTTCAATAAGCCAATAGTTTAAGTCCCACTATACAGAACAGCAGACGCTTTATAATGAGCTGGACCATGCAAAGCACGATTCATGCTCCACGTGGAGGACTTGCAAAATAGTTTCATCATGAGGACTACTGAAAGCATTAAGTATCACAAATAAGATGTTCTACCTTTATAGACGCTCAAAAGGAGGTTGGGCACTTCCTGTACAACCTCAGAAACAGCAGTGACACATGGCAGAGCCATTTCTACCTGTGCCTACTCCCAAGTGAGCCATACCAGTCGTGCCAGCTCCAGGCCTGATAAACAACTCTCTGCCAAAGGGATCACATTGCTTCCTGCTCCTGAAGCTTTGATCGTCTATATGCCAGCCAAGCAAACTGCTGCTGCTGTCACAAGGAAGGGATGGGGCAGAGGAGGAACTCTGCAGTTTAAGATAGTGCCTTCCTCCTACACTCCAATACTGACTTTAAGTCTTGTTTTAAGCAAAGTGCTCTGAACCATCAGGATTCTTTCATTAGTTTTTTTATAAAACAACAATGCCAATGGAATTGAAAGATTTTCACGTCATCCTATGTACATTTTCTTTCACACATATAAAATTAACTCCCAATTTGCTGTAAACTGATTTTTCTAGCAGTGTATTCAAGATAGAGAACCTAAATCTGCAGAATTTATTAGGTCACGTGCTGGGCAAACAAACATGGCTTTCAAACAAGAAAGACACACTCCTGGACCCAAGCTGATTCTGCATCAAGCCAGCTCAGCTGTGTCCACCCAAACTCCGGGAACACCACGAACATTCTGCTGCCACCCATCAAGGACTCAGTTTGCAACCCAACAGGATTTGCTCCATTTGAAGCAACAGCCTTCATACTCACTTCAACATACCCCACACCAAGCCCCCTTCCTCTATCAGACTTTTTAAAATTATTTTTAGAAGGGAATGAAAAAAAAAAAAAAATCAAAGTCTTTCCAAGCAAAGACCATAGCACTGGTTATCAAGAAAACACATCATTCTTCTGGCATATGGTACATCTTTTCTATCACAAGGCGCCACCAAAAACATGCTGGATAAATGTGATGGTTTACAAGATCAGTTAGAAACTTAATAAGTACTCTCCAGTGCCTACACTGATGGTATTTTATACTAAAGATAGCTTTTAGAAAAAAAAAAAAATAATTAATGAAGTCAGAATAAACACACATCAGACAAAAAAAAACCCAAATAACCACACACCACCACCAAAACAACTTTCAAACATGTTAAGTCTCACAATATCCAGTATCACATTTGGGCCTTTGATTGCCCAAACTTCAGCACCAGGAGCCCAGCTACCATCAGTTTCCTGTTTCGATTAAATACTATGAGCTTCAAGCAGAAAAAAAAAATACCATTACAAGAATCATAGAATCATTAAGGTTGGAAAAGACCTCAAGGATCACCAAGTCCAACTGTCAACCCCCACCACCTAACTCACTAAACCATGTCCTGAAGCACCACATCTACATATTTCTTGAACTCCTCCAGGGATGGTGACTCCACCACTTCCCTGGGCAGCCTGTTCCAATGCCTCATCACTCTTTCAGTGAAGAAATTTTTTCTAATATCCAGCCTAAACCTCCCTTGGCACAACTTGAGGCCGTTTCCTCTTGTCCTATCACTTGTTACTTTAGAGAAGAGGCCAGCACCCACCTCACTGCACCCTCCTTTCAGGCAGTTGTAGAGGGTGACGAGGTCTCCTCTCAGCCTCCTCTTCTCTAGACTGAACAACCCCAGCTCCCTCAGCTGCTCCTCATAAGACCTGTGCTCCAGACCCTTCACCAGTTTTGTTGCCCTTCTCTGGACCTGCTCCATCACCTCAATGTCCTTCTTGTGGTGAGGGGCCCAAAAATGAACAAGCTGGAATAAAAGGTAGTCCTGTTATTTTCCTAAAGTACAGAGTCCCACAGCATTTTCTACTTTCTAATTATAATGGAGACCTTATTCCATCCTTTCAGTACATAAAGTGGGCTTACAAGAAGGATGCAGAGACACTTTTTACCAAGGTCTGTAGTGACAGGACAGGAGGCATTGGTTTTTACACTGAACAGGGTATATTTAGATTGGACATAAGAAAGAAACTCCTTACTGTGGGGGTGATGAGACACTGGAACAGGTTGTCCAGAGAAGCTGTGGACACCCCATCCCAGCAAGTGTTCAAGGTCAGTCTGGATGAGGCTTTGAGCAACCTGGTCTAGTGACATCCTTGCTCGTGGCAGGTGGGTTGGACTAGATGACCTTTAAAGGTCCCTTCTGACCCAAACCATTCTATGACTCAGACACAAATATCTTTAATGAGATTTTACCATACAAATAAAAGAACGTATCAGTAACTGGCTTTAGCATGTTTGCTTTCAGAGACATCCTGTGACCTTCACAGACTTGTGATCCGTAAGATCTGCCAGATCCCTCACAAAAGTTTCTCACACTTCAATTGTGCATCCACAGCTGACAGGCAACTTTGCAAAAGTTGACCAAACTGAAATTAATTCCAGCTACTGAACACTTCTCGCAAAAATACCTTCCTGCTGCTATGCCACTGACATCCCAATCACGAATTCTCAGACAGTACAATTCCTAGCCAGCTCCAGTCACTGTTAAAGTCAGTGAGCACAGTTTTGCTTTTTTCTTTTTTTTTTCTTTCCACCCTGCAGTGCCTGCTGTTTTTCCTTACTCCTTCTGTAACTTGTTCTACGCTGTATCATCCTGTTCTAGCCCAAACATTTTCTGCTTAGAGCAACCATCCAATTTGCCTAAACAAAAAAAAAACAAAACAAAAAAACAAAACAAAAAAACCAAAAATAGCAGCCTACCCATGAGACTGTCAAATGCCAGGAACCTTGACTCTGTCAGCCCAGAACTGGTCCATGTGGAAGCTGCCCTGGATCTGCCTGGCATTTTTAGACTGGGCACATCAATAGTACATTCTCTACGAAATGACTCATCACACATTTTTAATAAAAGATTACATCTCATTTTACAGCCCAGTAAGAATGGCTTAAGTAATTAGGAAAATGAACAATTGAAAACCAAAAAAAGTAGTTTTCCTCACAAACTATTTCAAGTAATGAGAAACTTATTGCATTCTAACAGTAACCATCTCAAACACCAGCTTCTCTAGCTGGCTCTGGTACAATTAGCAAAAGACTTTGAGGAAATTAAACAGTATAGCAGAAATCCTGCCCAGCAGCCTGCCCTGAAGCATTCAAGATGCAAACCACACGTGCCTTATTTTCCTCCTCCAGGCTCCTGTAATGTTCTGAGTGCATTCTACTGCTTATCACTGTGTATGACAGCACACACGTAAAAAATTAAGTTTGTCAATTTTCACTTCCTTAAAGCAAGTCATTCCCACATGATTCAATAACCTCATGATTCTACAACTGTATGCTGTAGATAAGCCATCATTACCAGCCAGCTGGGGAAAAAGTGTTTTAGTGATACATTCCTCACAGCAGGTACATGAAACCGACTCTACAAGAAGCATCCAAGCATGTCTTCTCCAATACTATCAGAAATACTTGTCTTAAACTCGATTGCAAACTTAATAAATGTTGAAACTCTGGATTTGCTTTTACCTCCTCACTTCTATGAGCGGGAATTGCCAAACTCCTCCCTTCACAGCAAGAGCAGACAAGAAAGAAGTACTAGAGTAAAACCTGTACCACCTACAGGTATTTGATACTACCTTGTAAGGACAGAAGAGGTCAAAATGTTTCACCTGGGAAGTTACATTAAGCAGAAAATTATGTTTTGTGCCACTTGCTATTTTCTTCAATCTAAGTAGACCCTGCTGCAAGAAATCAGCCTGGAAATGAGAGATGACACCTGAAGGAAAGGTAGCAAATGTCTTCACAAGCAACAATGAAAAGCTGCTATTAATTTAATATGCAGAGAAAGCCAGAGGGCACAGGGGAATGTACTTTAAAAAAGCACACATTTTCTTAAGTGATGACTCAGACACTGTTCCATATATAGATTTACACCTCTTCCCCTGTTCCTTCCCCTAAATTAATTTCACAACATCTATCTGGCAAGAAACAATCAAGGTGAGTCACAAAACAGTAAATTACAAAAGCTGCTAAGACAGAGCCATGCCACAGAGCTCTGAAGAACAAAAAGGTCACACCTCATTTGGATTTAGTTCAAATCCAAAGCACAAAAATAAGATGTGAAAGTACCACAGGGCCAACACCATACTTAAAGGTTTTTCTCCTTAAAACCTCCACCAGATAATTAGCTCAAAAAAATACATTTGAAGCTGAAAACTGTTGCTTATCTTAGACAGAAGTTTTTTGCAAACTTATACCCCCTTAAAAAAAAAAAAAAGTATCTGAATTCTAGAAGTTTCCTTCCTTCAATATCCGGACCCCATATTACTACAAAAGCTTCAGTTCCTACAGATTTTCTTCAGGACTTTTCTAGACAAAAAGTATAGCACAATCATAGCTCTAGGTTACGAATTTATGAGTTACAAAACCAAGAAAGCCTTTAAAAGCCTTTTGGGCTTAAACTAAAAAGAAAACCCCGTTCACACGCTAAAAAAAAATGCAAAAAATGCTTTGATAGATGGCTTACAATCTGGCACATATGTAATTCAGAAAGACAATTAGTATTTCTGCAAACACGGCAAGAATCTGTCTTTGAAATAAATTTATGGAAACTTAAAAGCATCATTCGGAGTGTGCACAAAGTGTTCCCTTCATCTTTAAAAACGGGCATGATGCAACAGTCTGAATGGTCCCAGGCTGGGATCTTGCAAAAACCACAAAATATGCTTAGCATTAAAACAAGGACAAGTGTTTCTATCTGACTTCATTCTGTCAGGACAGTCCATACCAATTATGGCATAAATAGTACAAGTGCAAGGTCCTGCCTGTGGGTTAGGACAATCCCAAGCACAAATACAGGCTGGGAGGAGAATGGATTGAGAGCAGCCTTGAGAAGGACTTGGGGGTGCTGGTCAATAAAAAGCTCAACATGACCAGGCAACATGCACCTGCAGCCCAGAAAGCCAACCGTGTCCTGGGCTGTATTGAAAGCAGCATGACAAGCAGGTCAAAGAAGTGATTCTCCCCATCTGCTCCACTCTCGTGAGATCCCCCCTGCAGTACTGCATCCAGCTCTGGGGCCACCAACATAAGAAGGACATGGACCTGCTGGAGTGAGTCCAGAAGAGGCCACAAAGGTGGTCAGAGGGCTGAGGCACCTCCCGTATGAGGACAGGCTGAGAGAGTTGGGGTTGTTCAGCCTGGAGACCTTAGAGCAGCTTCCAGTGCTGAAAGGGGGCTACAGGAGAGATGCGGGGGGCACTCTTGATCAGGGGGTGGAGTGACAGGATAATGAGTAACGGTTTTGTGCTGAAAGAAAGCAGATTTAGATTAGATATTAGGAAGAAATGTTTTCTTGTGGGGGTGGTGAGGCACTGGAACAGGCTGCCCCAGAGAAGCTGTGGATTCCCCATCCCTGGAGGGGTTCAAGGCCAGGCTGGATGAGGCTTTGAGCAACCTGGGCTAGTGGGAGGTGTCCCTGCCCATGGCAGGGGGGTTAGAACTCAATGATCTTTAAGGTCCCTTCCAACCCAAGCCATTCTGTGATGTTCTATGATTAATAAGGTTATTTTCCTTTTTGGTGTGAATGTTTTAGTCAATACGAAAACTGAACTGTTGATTGAAAAGCACAGAAAGGAATCCTTATGCAATGGATTTTTACAAAGCCAGTCAAAAACACAAATGCTCAAGGGCACCCTACAATCTCAATCAGATCATTTTAAAGGACATAAAATTTCTTCATTAGCTCAATTATATTCCAAGAGTTAGGAGATTCGAGTCTTTTAAACATCCATTTGGAACTTGAATTTAGAAGGATTCAAGCACATCTTATCGAGACCATGATTTAAACCCTGCATGGCTTGCAATACTGCCAGTCACAGAAAAACAAGGTCTGAAAGGATGTCTGGAGCTCACTTACTCCAAACTGGTCAGAGCAAGGCTAACCTTGTCATCAAATCGGGTCACCCAACACACTGTCCAGATAAATTTCACAAGTCTTCAAAAGACTGAGATAAAATAGCCACACTGGGCACCTTTTCTGGTACTGCATTCTCATAGTTATTTTTCCCCTTTGTATTCAATAGGAATTACTGTTATTCTAATTCACAGCCATCGATTCACCTTTTTTCAGTGTGCCTCTGAGAAGAGTATGGTTTTCTCCTTTCCAGGCTAGGCCAACTTCTTGCACACTATGTGGACAAGCCTCCTAACCACATCTGACTGTCCAGTTTGTTGGCATCCTCCTTGCATTTGAGGGGAAAGAGAAGCAAAACTGGGCACAGTAGTAGTGGGGCACAACCACTCCCCATGACCTGCTAGTTATTCTGCTCATGCCACCCAGCAGAAAGCAAGGCTGTTACCTCCTAGATGCTGGATTACACATTTGTCTTTTTCGAATCACAAGAGGTTCCTTCTGGCCCATCCTCTCAGTACTGCTGTAGGACATCAACCATCCTCATTCATTTGGGGTTTTCTTAGGTACCCAAACATCATCTGGAGCACCTGAAGAAGCCAGGCTCACATGAGCATCCCTACTGGCCTATCCACCTGCTTCACTCCCAGTAATTCTTTCCCCATTATACCTATCTGGTTGAAACATACCAGAAGAGTAGCACCTCAAAAATAAGAGGGGTTCTTCAGGCTTTTTTGCAGTCACCACTGAAGAACCCAAATCAGTCCTCCCTGAGGAAAAGACTTCAGGACTGCCAGAACACACTTGCTGTTTTAACCTGATGGTTGGCTAATCACCAAATATGCAGCTTGGAAACAGCTACAGCATGTGCCGCATCTTGCGCAGCTAATTGATAGTAACACGGAACGATCGGTATTTGAAGAATTTGGGGAGGGAGCAAGGCCTTACAGGGGGTTATGAAAAACTGTCTGGGGCAAGGGATATCAGTCACTGAGGTCAGAAGACAGCACACCCAAACACATCTTCATAGAAAGTTAACCCCCACCTCCACCGTTCTCAAAATATTTGCTTGTAGTACTAGCTTGGTTTTCAGAAAGACAAAGGAAATCCTTTTTGACTGTCCCCATATATTTCACAACTACCAGGAACAACCCTGTTGACCCAACTACACACAAAAAAATCTAGAGGATAGAAAACACAACAATAATCTCAGTTTTTTAAAAAACACAGGTCAAGATTTACCACTTCAATCACTGCTCAGAACTGCAAAAGTGTGGTACAGCAGCGTACAGCAAGATCCAGCAAATCTGTTTCAAATGGGAAATCAGCATGGTCTCCTTGCTGCATGGAGATGTGTCCTATTCTACTGACAGCATATCTCCCGTTTCATAAACAGCTTTATTTCATCCGCTATTCATCAAGCCAGAGGCTTCCTGTTACTCGATATTTACCAGGGCAGGTTTTCTTCTACTACCTACGCATTAGAAGCCATTTACATTACACATGAAAATTAGAGGAAACAATTTTATGCACTCTCAAATGTGCTTTTACTTGACAACAACCACACAGTTAATTCACATACAGCCCTATAGTACAAACAGCTACAAGAAACGCCTTCAAGCTCTCCTCAAGCTGCAAAGGGTTTTATCCGAGACAGTTTCCAATTTCCCCACTTTCCTGTACTACATCCTTACACAGATACTGGTATGCACTAAAAGCAGATCCTGTTACGCGCAGGCTGCTCATAATGTGAGAATGTTAATGTAACGTTTTAACTATGGTCTCCCACTTCACAAACTCTCCTTCTCCGTGCTGAAGGATGAGGTATATTTTCAGTATCACGAAAGCTTGAGTCAGGCAAATGAAGCACTGTATTTGATTCTCAAGAGCAAAACAGCACAGTTTATAATAGTTCATACTCAATAAATTCTGCTGTTTGCACTTTTCTGAAAGATCTGCTGTCTCCTTAACTACCATACCCATGATAGTATGGGATTAACCTCTTTGCTTTTGTCCTCATGTCTACAAAGGACTTACTCCCCTCAGGACTTCCAGTGCCCCGATTTCAGAACAGCATCTCATTTTACCTGGCTTCAGAGCAGCACTAACTCAGATGAACACAAAAAGAAGTGTTGTTTGGGACAACGAAGTTTTAAACAAACAGCTCACGGCCCACTTTTCAGTCATCTGAAACTGCCGATGCTCCTAGGCAGCTCACAAATCTAGCTAAATTTGTGAAGTCTTGTACTAAAAGTGAATATTCTTATTTAACCACTTAGGAAACTAAACAGATGGGCTCTGCTTTCCAGGAACAGTTGCTTTAGTCATTTACAGAGAATAGTTTCTTACACCTAATCCAGCAATCTGAGGATGAAGGAGTGACCCTGCATGCTCTCTCCCTACTCATTCCCATACTGCTGCCTCTTCCCTTGTGCTGGTCTCACAGTTATGCTGCTCCAGGGTGTGCCGGTTTAATTTTCTGCCAAATCAGCCAGCTGGTTCTCTTCCAGTTGGATTCAACTCTGGCCATCATCTTGAACTAGATCATCCCATGGACACATGATCACTAAATCTGCCAAAAGGGAAGATTAAAGAATGCACTGATTTGAGCATCATCCAGGGGATTGACCATATCAAGAAACGATGGATACAGCACTTCCTTTGGCAGTGTGTTCTAGTAGTTAAACTTCCCTAACAGAAACATTCAGATGTTAAAATGAGTGCAAACAGCAGTATCATTTACCTTAAGGTTTAGGCAGCCTTGTTCTACTTCATCTTGCATTTACTGATTTATGACAGTATAAATAATTCAAACTCCATGAAAGCATTTAAGTGACAGGAAAATTGAAGTCCAGCCAGACTGTGGAAAATCAGAAGGACAGAGGTATATTTTTATATACTGTGCTGAGATTCCTTCTCAAAACATCCACATCACTGAGGACAAACAAAACCAAAATCCAAATCCAAAAAACACCTCAATAACAACTTCTAGCTAGCTGTTTAGAAACTATTTTCTCTTTAAAGGTATTATTAAACCAATTCAAAAAAGAAAGCAAGCTAGAAGCACAATTTAAAAAGGACACTTGGCTGGTTTAAAATGGATGGGGGAAGACAACAAGGAGTTTAAAAAAGTATTTTAGAGATAAGGAACAAGAAAACTGTATTTCAGTTTGCTTGATCATGAACACTTAGGGAGAACAGTTAATACAGATGCTCAAAAGAAATTTAGGAAATTTCAGCTTGGATCTAGCTCAAAGTAACTGCAAGCTCAAAATGGAAAGGCACAAACACTCTCCCTTTCCTGGCTCCTGAAACACAGTCCCAGCCACTCTCTTGCACAGGAGCTGATGACTGCGCAGTCAGAGGAAGGCCATTCAGCTTGCTGAGATGATGGCAAACCTGGCACAAGAGTTGTTTCCCCACCAGCCAGCTTGTCAGCTCACACCGCAGGCTCAGAGCCACCACAACCACAGCAAGCCAGGAAGAGGCATCCCAAAGCTCTGTCCCTTTTTGGCAGCAGCCTAAAGCTATCTCCGCTGAAGCACAGCGGGAAACTGCACCCACAGGATGACTTCAGGACAAGAGAGATTATAAGCAAAGCAGCTTTTAAAAAAATTCTTTCATAACTCTGAACTTGTATTTTTAGTTAAGTGATGTGATTCTTTGCTAGCGAGTGAAAACTTTATGAAACTAGCCGTTTCATTTCTTTCAGCTACCAAGACGGAGATTTTTCTTCACCTAGTGCCAGAGACACATTGAGTGGAAATTACTTGAACCATTCTGAGAGCTGTGGTTATTGTTTTGCTTTTCTGTTTTTCCTGAAAAATGAAGAAACAATTCAGCTTTGAGAAAAAAACCCACAAACCTACATGGAGCTAAAGTAAACTAGTATGTTTCCAATAAATCCACAACTGAAGAGCTAAAATTAGAAGACAATAATTTCTACCAGGTACAACTCTGACAACGGCTTTAAATGTGCTGCAGCTGACACCACTATAAGCTGCATCCTCACCCTCCTCCTGCTTCCATTCATTCTTTTTGCAACCATGAGCTTAGTCTCAGTTTCTGGAAAGCCAGCCTGGCTGAAAGCAAATCCAGGAAGACAAGGAAGTTTCTGAAGATTCAGCTCGTACAAGCAAGGGAAGAGGACAAAAATCACTAGCCAGGGGTAAGTGAAGGGTAAGGCTTTATTTCAGCATCAGTTTAAAAAAAAAAAAAAAGAAAATCAAGCTACATGCACAGTCAAAAACATTTGACTAAGACTGACCACTTAGTAATTTTATCCAAGAGGTAGAAACTGATGACTTAAGAGTCTTTTTTAAATGGTACATCAGGCGAGTTTCCAGGAACTCAGGCAAAGCTGCCTTCTTAGTTTAAAACTAAAACAAAAATTATTAATAACTCCAACCCACAAAAACCTGTTTGCAGCAGCTGAGACTCTGCTGCCATGGAAGCGGGAAAAAAAAAAAAAAAAAGACATTATGTAGTACTGCTCAATTCCAAAACTATTTGCATATTCCTTTACTGTCAAAAAAGTATCATGATCATAGCAACTTAGGTACTGCTAAGAAAACAGCATGAGCTTAAGAAATTTAAATAACTTCAAATAATACTTTATCTGGTGAAGCAATACAAGTGATAAAATTAATTTTGAGTTTCTTAAACAATAATGTAAAATTTAAATTCAAAATTTACAATCACAAAGCTCTTAAACACTAAGGCACACAGACAGACAGATCCCCACTTTCTTCTCCAGAAAGCTCCAACTGCAATGCTCTCCTGTAACACCGCAAGTCAGCCCCATCCAAATTGCTGAAATTAAAGGAAAATGGTTCATTTTTTTTCCATAATTCAAAATATTAAATTCTGATTTATTCCACTGAAAGCAATCCTGACTAATACCTTGAGCATGTTATAGCCAATATATATATTCCTTTAAGAGACATTAACTTAATATTCTAAATGACCTCATATTATATTCTCTCCAGTGTACATCACCCCAAAACTGGAAAGATTTAACTCATTTGGCAGACAGACACATGCTGTGACTTCTCCTTCAGTCTGATTTAGGACTCTAGCAGTGGCAGGTCTTAAATCTTTCAGGAAATGCAGACATACCATTCAAAAATATCTACAATGCTTTGTTTTCTTTGTTCAAGATTTCTGAAAAAGCAACATTTCATATTGATTTTACATCAAGAAAGTCAATTCTGCATATGGCTAGAGCAACAAAACATTATCCCACCCAGAAATAGTTGTTGGCATTAGTCAAAGAAAGTAAATACCTGTGTTTCAATTTTATTGAAATAAATTCAAGTTTATACTAGGAAATAGAGAATAATTTAGGATGAGAGGAACCTACAGAAGCCGCCCAGGTGAATAACCTACTGAAAGCAAGGCTAGCATCAAAATTCCATTTTTGGTACGCTTTTATTTAACATAGCAAGGGATCATTCTAGAAAAGAGGTGACTGAACAGGCAGTTTTAGTACTTCAGCCCTGCTAAAAAACAAGGAGGACAGGACAGCCAAGGGAGATGCACAAGCAGGGTTACACTCACATCATCACAGTGCCAAAGTTACGTAAAACTATTTCTCATCACTGCACGTCCGAAAAGATAAGGGACAGCAAAGACACAGGTGTCACCTTCACAGGGAGTGGGGCATGGAATACATGGAACTCCACCTCCCTCTTAGTGGTTAACAAGACAACAAAAAGAGAATTCAATCAAATAAAAGTTTTTTTCTCAGAACATCTGAATACTTTTTTTTCCTTTAATTAATCTATATCTATTTGTAGAGTCATATATTGAATCCACATGCTTAGTCTAGTACAGAAGGCCAAGAATTATAATGACAGACCTTAAGCGTCTAACTGGCACTACTAGTAACTTCATATGGTCTAATGTTTGTCACTTCTGGTAACATCCTCCTCCCCATCTTTCACGTGCCTCTATGACACGTGCTCTTGCAACATTAATTTCCAGGTACTACAAGAACCTGTTCCAAAGCATTTTAATTTCTGCCCTTCTCCTTTTGGTCCCTCCAGAGTCATGCTGCCCCGTTCTTCTCCATAAATCTCAAACCCTCGAGTCTGTCAAACAGGTACCTCAACAGTTCCCTCTAAGCCACCTCCTACATGTAAAAACTCTTCCATAAGCTGACATAAAAGACCAACAATCGACAACCAACAATCTCCTGTCAAAAGCCAGCTCTACCATGACGTCAGTAATAAAAAAAAAAAAATAATGACTTTTCAAGGTAAATACGAGGCTATCACTGAATATAGCGAGTGCATTGCCAGCCACAGTTAGTTGTTTTTCCACTCTTATTTTTAGAGATGTTTTACTGTATATTCCTCCCCTCTTTCAGTCACAAGAGAATAGCATTTGAAAATGTGAATAAAGGACCTCGTCTTCATAGAAAATCTGTTTAAAAGGCTCTGGGATCATTCTGCAATCATTCAGAGAGGTTTGCCAGTGTTCTGGCAGTAACAGTTCTATAATTGCCCATGCACACAAATTGTTATGGTTATATCAACCCATGGAATAACAATACTTGACAGAGTGTATGCACCCACTCAATTCTGTCACCTCTGGAGCAGTAATAACATGTTCACTACTGTAAACAGAAAAGGCAAAGAAAGAAATCACACTTAAGGAAAGGCAAGGAAACATACAGAAAACAATGTCATATAGCAATCATTCGTCATAAACTCCACCGAGTCCTTTAGTAACAGTCTTATTCAGTATTCCTAACTGTACACTAATAATTTTAATAACCCAGACTGATCATATGTAAATCCTCAGGTATTTCACCTTTCAGCATTACAGAGCCTGAGTTCAAGATGTTTAATTACCACACTAAACGTTTATGCTTTAGGAATTACCATCAGAGGCCACCACAACGATCTGGACAGATGCTTCTCACTTGCAACTAAGATAATGCAGCCCCAAAAAAATAAACCAGTAACTTTTACCTATTCCAATCCATCACAATAAGCATCAAAAAGTGATTTAATTTTTATCAGAACCAAAACCACCTATTTTTCATTTTATATTTTCAGACTTTAAGTGTCCTTTGACCACGTAGGGCAACTTTCACTGAGATGAAAACACTAAAAGCACATCTTTAAATCAGGAAGAACACAAGTCAGGAGAAACACATATTGCTTCAGTAACTGCATGTCTGTTCTGCACACCACGCACTTCTTCCCTTCTTTTTACGCAAACGGGAGAAGGAAGCAAAGCTACACAAAACCCAGGTATGCTTCCACTTAAAAAGCTTGAATTGCGCTCACCACAGGTGGCACGTTTGCACACTGCAGTGTAAGCACACACACGCCTCTTCACAAAACATACAAAAGCCTTGGCAAATCCCTCCAGAAGTACATTAAGCAGCTGATGTTCTACAGGACAGCCACGCAAGGGATGCAATATGAGCGGAGATAACCGAGACAGACAAAACGGCCAATGGACCATTTTGGACCCCCATGGGGGAACTCTGAACAAGCAATGAGGGCTCTAAAGAGCAGGGTTTAAGTCACGCTTTCATACTTCCCTATGTAAATACTCTACATTAAAAATTAGACCCAGTACAACTGACAGCCTGGGTTAGTGGGAGGTGTCCCTGCCCATGGCAGGAGGGTTGGAACTAAATGATCTTTACGGTCCCTTTCAACCCAAACCATTCTGTGATTCTGTAATTGTTTCAAGTGCAAACCTGAACTGGCACATCATGGAACCGCGAATACCCTGAGCCGCTGTACACTCGCTTTCTTTAAGCCAACACTTCGGTGGAAAAACGTGTGAAGGTGCAGCTCAAGTCGAAACAGGGCAAGAAAAAAAAAAAAAAAGCCAAAAGGGCTGGACTGAATCAGAACAACTTTTACTCTCCCCCAAGCCACTCCAACCGAGCTCCCTCCGACCAGCACATGACCAGGGCTCGCCGTAGGGCTGTAAACCCCGCTCTCCCCACCTAAAACCACAGAATCCCGGGCGCTGCCCCCCGCCTTCTCCCGCCCCGGGCCCCGCCGCCGCACCCTCGGGCCAAGCCGGGCAGGGGGGAGCGGCCCCGGCTTCTCCTCGTCCCGCCGAGGCGGCAGCGTTCACCCCAGCACCTGCGGACACCTGCCGCTGCCAGCTCCCGCCCTCCGGGCCCGGGCCCCCGCGGCAGCTCCTCCAGCCCCTCACCGGTCCCCACCTCCCGCGAAACCACCGGGAACCGGCAACGCTCCTTCCCCGGGGGGCTTCGGGGGCTGCCCTGAAGCGGCGGTTCCCGGGCACCTCGGGGCCGCGCCCTCCCCCTCCTCAGACAAAGGGCGGTGGAGGCGGCCCCGCGGGGGAGCGGGAAGAAGGGGCCGGTCCCACCGCCCCCCGCTGCGCCAGCCCTTCCCCGCCGCGCTCACCCATGCTGCGCCCGCCCGCCCGGGCTCGGCGGAGCGGCTCCGGATCCCGCCGACGCTCTCAAGCCGGGCACAGCGGCTCCATCCGTGCCTCTACGGGTGTGAAAGGGGCTCCTCCGAGCCGCCGGCAGCCCGGAGCAGAACGGCCGCAGACCCGTCCCGCCGCTCCTCTGCCACCGCCGCGCCTCGCCTCAGGCGAGCTCCGGCACCGGCGGCCCCGCCCCCTGCACCGCCCCGCTCCGCCCCTCCCGCGGCGGGGGTTGCCAAATCCCGCGAGAGCTGAGCGCCACCGCCCCCACGCCGTGCCGCCGTTGCCAGGCGGGGTGGTGTCACCGCCTCGCCCCGCCCCGCGGGGCCTTTTCCCGCCCAGTGCCCGCCTCGTGCTCCTCCTCCCCTCACAGATGCGGTGCCCGCCTTCCCCTTCCCTCACAGGGGGTCTGCCCTGGGCTGGCGGACCCGGGGGCGACTCACGGCTCTACAGCCCATCAGCAAAACCCAAAAAAGCCACTGGAAGTGCCTTATGTCCAGTCCTTGTTCTCTGCGGCCCTCGGGCTGCCCAAGGCATCGAAGGGCTTCCTCACCTCTTCCCCCAGCAGCCTGCTGGCTCTAGCCCTGACCCAAAATCCCACCCCGAGGGCGTTTTGGGAGGCTGCTTCTGGGCAGAGGAGTTTCACAGAATCACAGAATCACAGAATGTTAGGGATTGGAAGGGACCTCGAAAGATCATCTAGTCCAATCCCCCTGCCGGAGCAGGAACACCTAGATCAGATCGCACAGGAACGCATCCAGGCGGGCTTTGAATGTCTCCAGAGAAGGAGACTCCACAACCTCTCTGGGCAGCCTGTTCCA
>WKFP01014769.1:175550-223415 GCA_011057875.1 Pterocles orientalis | reverse complement strand
CTACTGACCACTCCCGTTCTGATACACCCCAGGATGCCATTGGCCTTCTTGGCCACGATGGCACAGTGCTGGCTCATGGTCATCCTGCTGTCCACCAGGACCCCCAGGTCCCTCTCCCCTACACTACACTCCAACAGCTCAGTACCCAACTTATACTGGAACCTGGTGTTGTTCTTGCCCAGATGCAAGACTCTACACTTGCTCTTGTTAAATTGCGTTAAAATTTTCCCCGCCCAAATCTCCAGCCTGTCTAGGTCTCGCTGGATGGAAGCACAGCCTTCTGGCGTGTCAGCCACTCCTCCCAGTTTCGTATCATCAGCAAACTTGCTGAGGGTGCACTCTATTCCCTCATCCAAGTCGTTGATGAATATATTGAATAGCACAGGTCCCAGGACCGAACCCTGGGGGACTCCACGGTTCTGGCTGCTCAGGGGTGTGTGTGCAAGGAGGCCCCGAGAGGAAAGCATCTGCCCTCTTTCAGCTTATAACGGTTACACCCTGACAGGACAAGGGGTAACAGTTATAAACTGTAAGAGGGGAGATTTAGATTAGATATTTGGAAGAAATTTTTCCCTGTGAGGGTGGTGAGGCAGTGGCCCAGTTTCCCCAGGGAAGCTGTGGATGCCCCATCCCTGGAGGGGTTCAAGGCCAGGCTGGATGAGGCTTTGAGCAACCTGGGCTGGTGGGAGGTGTCCCTGCCCCATGGCAGGGGGTTGGAACTCAATGATCTTTAAGGTCCCTTCCAACCCAAACCATTCTGTGATTCTGTGTCCTCTTGGCCTTCAAGGCTGCAAACCTTGTGTGCCTGTTTGTGGGCTTGTGCATTGATTTTGGAAAGTGTCGGGTGCTTGGCTTGTTTTTTTTTTAAGATGTACTTAAGAAAAGAGGAAAGTGTTCAAAGCTATATCAGGCTGCCGCTGTTTAGGTTTTTGTGGGAAACTCGGCAATGAGTGAAAATGACTACTTAGAACTCAAACGATTTAAAGAAAAAGCAGTGACCCTGAGGCCAAAAGGACAAGTAAACATGGTCTGGTTTAGATGAAAATCAGGGAATAGAACGCAGCAGGGCTCTCTGAGATGAAAATATTCTGTCTTCCCTGCTGCAGACATCCTTTTATGAGTGGTTCAAAATGAGCCATTTCAGCCAAGCTCAGGACAAAATTAGCCTAAAAAGAATGTCAAGTATTTCCAGGAGTCAGCTTTTGCTTAGCATCTTTCTCATGGCATATAAACAGAAAATGAGTCAGTGAGTGTGGAAGACACAATGTGAAGTCTGAAGCATATACCGTATTGTAGTATGATATTTTATCTCCTTCACTGTACTTTGAGGCAGACTGTGTGCGTATTTCTTCCTACAGCAGAACTGGAAATGTACAAGTGATAGAATTTCCTTGAAGCAGGTAGAGTGTGTAACGCTGATAAATGGCCCCACAATACTTTCCTTAAAAGGATAATCTATTTTTTATAAAAACACAACCTCCCCACATCCCCAGATTTACAATAGTTAACAGCAAGAGGAAATTTGGGACAGAAAGGAAACATCACCCTTACAGTGTGAAGTCACTCTCAACAAAAATTCAGAAAATAGCTTCCATGAGGATGAATTATCCTCATCTGCCTTCTCTATAGTTTTTTTCCACTTCCTCTGAAGAGCTACATTCTAAAAAAAGGATAATGGATGAGAGAAATTATAAATCTGATCTGATGTGGCAACTATTACCTTTTTAAACCCTACCACAAGGCTAAGTATGCATGAACAAGAGCTGAGAAATAAAATATTCATAGGACATGCCTTTACAGAGAGTTCAAGGAGCCCCATGTAGCCTTCTTTCAAGGAGCTGGTCTGAACTAGGGTGAAAGCTCATTCCAGTTTATTGAAGCATCGTTACTAACTTTGGATCAGCCCTGAATGAATATTCATGCTGCCATAAAGCTACTTTTGTCCTTCTCCTCAGTCTAGAACATGCTGGAGAGCAGAGCACCAGTTCTTGGTTCTTATGCTATGGACTAGCACGGTGCTGGCTTTCTCAAATGCTCTCTATTTACATGTCTTGATAACTGTGGCCAGGACAGGCTTAAAACTTCTGAGTACAAAAACTGAGTACAAAAACTGAACTTTATTCGGAGACCATCTACTCTGATGATAGTGTACCAGCGTCCATCCAGTCCCCTGCTTTAGCCTCCATCTCCTTTTCAGTACCAGTGAGGCAGAAATGGGATGGTTCCTGAGTGACCCCTGTGGCTGCTGAGCCCAGAAAACTTTTTGACTGTGGATGGCTAGCGGCAATGCTGCTGAATCCATCATCTGCATTCCTCTACAATTTTCTGTTTTGCTCATGTCTATAGCTGGTCCGTCTTTGGGGCTGTGGTCTGTGACTTATGTGGCACTGAACACTTGTGTCTACCTCTGTCATGGTTTAAGTCCAGCTGGCAATGAGGACCACGCAGCCTCTCGCTCACTCCTCCAGCCAGTGGGATGGGGCAAAGAAAATATAACAAAACATCGTGCATCGAGACAAGGACAGGGAGGAATCACTCACCAAATATGGTCATGGCAAAACAGACTCAACTTGGGGAAAAAAAAATTATTTGTCACCAGTCAAATATCCAGTAGGATAATGACAAAACAAAACCAGATCTTAAAAACACCTTCCCCCCACCCCTCCCTTCTTCCCAGGTTCAACATCACTCCCAATTTCTCTACCTCCTCCCCTCCAACGGTGCAGGGGGACAGGGAATGGGGGTTGTGGTCAGTCCATCACATGTCGTTTCTGCTACTCTTTTCTCCTCAGGGGAGGACTGCTCACACTCTTCCCCTGCTCCACCATGGGGTACCTCCCATGGGAGACAGTCCTCTATGAACTTCTCCAACATGATTCTTTCCCACAGGCTGCAGTTCTTCACAAACTGCTCTAGTGTGGGTCCCTTCCACAGGGTGCAGTCCTTCAGGAAGACACTGCTCCAGCGTGGGCTTCCTGTAGAGTCATGGCCTCCTTCAGGCACATCCACCTGGTCCAGTGTGGTGTCCTCCCCAGGCTGCAGGTGGATCTCTGCTCCACCGTTACCCTCCATGGCTGCAGGGGCACAGCTGCCTCACCATGGCCTCCAACAAGGGCTGCAGGGGAATCTCTGCTCCAGAGCCTGGAGCACCTCCTCCCCTTCCTTCTTCACTGACCTTGGTGTCAGCATAGCTATTTCTCTCACATCTCACTCCTCTCTCCCAGCAGGTTTTTTCCCCTCTTAAATGCGTTATACAGAGGCAGCTACACCATTACTGATGGGCTTGGCCTTGGCCAGAGGTGGGTCTGACTTGGAGCTGAGGAAGCTTCCATCAGCTTCTCACAGGAGCCACTCCTATATCCCCGTGACTACCAAAACCCCACCACACAAAGCCAGTACAGACTCATGCTTTGTTGAGTTTGACAAGGCTTGCAAAAATGCAAGAGTCTGCTTGTGTGTAACTGAAAGCAGCACAGGAGCCTGTATTTAGCATTCGTATATGAATTGGCAGTTATAACACATATAAGGAAAACACATCTGCGCTAGGCTGTTAACTATTAAGGCTCAACCGTTAAGCCATGGGACTACTTTGTTTCTTTTCTCTTTGCTCTATGTCAGATGTCATGTTCTAAACGCTTGTTTACCAATAATTACCTTATAAATCATCTACAAGGAGTTGCCTCCTCACTTCCCTCTTCAATAAAAGCTGAAAAACATTTCAGTAGCTGTTTTCGTTTGGATATTATGCAATGATTGGTATTTATGCACTTCTTTGAAGATAAAGTCTTGCTGTTATACTGACAGACTTACGGGAAACACTGGATTTTGCTTTTTATTCAATAGTTTCTTTCAGTTCAAGCAGAATGCAAAGCACTTATATTCTGACTCTATGGAATTATAGAAGTGCATATTTGTTTATGAGTATTTTCAAATCCAATTAGGTTCCCCAAAATA
Source organism: Pterocles orientalis (assembly GCA_011057875.1). NCBI lineage: Eukaryota > Metazoa > Chordata > Aves > Pterocliformes > Pteroclidae > Pterocles > Pterocles orientalis. The sequence goes on along the minus strand of WKFP01014769.1, from coordinate 219,461 downwards.
ACTCTTTTCTCCTGAGGTGGAATTTCTTCAACAAAACTTTTAAAAATGACAGATTAGCATTTAAAATGCTTTTTGATTGAGATTAGTGGAGTACCTGAATTTATTGCTTGCTTTCGAGAGAGGAGGAGTTGTGACGTTCACAGATTGAGAAAATATTCACTGTTGACGTCAGTAACTGCAATCCCTTAAACTGTTTAGTTTACAAGACAGATCATTACATAGAGCCTGGTATATAGGTTTATAACATAAAGTAAGAATGATATAATTTGTCCCCCACTGAAGATGCTTTTTTTTTTCTCTCACAAAAAAACCTAGGAATAATGATAGACTCTCTTCCTAGTAGTGCCACAGTGAACATTTCACTTGAACTTTTTTGCTCCTGTGGTGATCTTAAAATTACTCCACTACTTCCAAATAAAGAAACCTAAACCCGGAACTTTCAAAACTTCTCCCTAGAACACAAAAAAAATACAGGAACTGACTTTTTTTTCAAACAAAAATTGTGTGTCAGCTGTTACCAAGTTATGGTTTCATGCACATTTGAGTGGCACATGTACTGCAATAATTGCACATTCCCCTTTAACCAAATAGTTTTCTCCCAAACATTCCAGCTGAGTCAATTTTTCATGCTTTTAATACTCCATTGTATATTTCATGACAGCAACTTCTTGCACAATAATACCCGTAAAAATTGACTGGAAGCATATAGCCTCTAACACTAGGGAGTTAAACAGTCTTGATGTTAAAATTTCACCTTTTGTTTTCAGCAGCAGTTCCTGCTAGATAACATAACACTACTAAAAGAAGGTTTGTGTTTCAAAAGTTAACAACTTATTTAGAAGAGAAAACTCCCTCTGCTGGTTTGAAGAAGCAGCAGATACATTTCATTTAAAAAAATACAAACTGGGAAAATATTCATTCAGCATGCACAGTTATTTTCCCTTCACTGCATACTCAGTGGAGAGTGAATCTGTTTATTCCACAGTATGAGGCAGGACTTCAAAAAAAAAAAAATATCCACAGAGCAGTTGTTTTGTAAATAAAAACTGTATCAAAATGTAGATTTTCAAGGAGGGGGCAATTTAAGCTTGCACAGTAGCATTTAATCCTATTATTTCTTTTAACTTTTTCTTTCTTTTCTTTCTGCCGTCCTACAGACACTCCGTTATGCAGCATCTTAACAGCTGTGCAGGACTCTTAGAAAGGCTGGACCTTCTGCAACTGCAGCACAGCTCCCTCCACCCATGTAAAGAGCAAGTAGGCGTATTCTTTCTTGTGGATTATTGATGAAGAAGGATGAAATACTGTGTCACTATAGAGAGCTGGTGAAATCCGGGGTGCCAGTTTTGAGGCTATCAAAAGAATAATGCACTAGGGCCATATTTTTGAAACTATGGCCTGTGGGTCAGTGATGATCTATGAGAACTCAGGAGCTGGTCTGCAAAATAATTGAAAATGGCTTTGCAAACCAACTACACTTGCATTCCCATACATCGAACAAGCGAGCAACCAAAATGAGGGAAATAATATGGACACTGGAATTTTATCCTAATTTTATTTGTCTTTAACTGGAAATTGTTCTGGCAACACCACACAAATGCCTTGTCATTTATTGGTTAAGTTCTTGGTTGAAAAGGTTGAGGAACATCAGCCAGCAGAAGCAAATTCTCTGTTCTATGTTTCAAGTTTAACCACTCTTGATCTATTTCCTCCATTATTATCGACCTATTTAGTCAATCCCATTCTCTTCTACATAATCGGTTCTAGCCTTGACCAGCAAGTACTGGTTTTTTACCTTATCTTATTCCTTTGCCTCATGCTAAAAACTCCCATGCCTTACTTCATTTTGCTGGGCTGAGCACGAGACAGGGAGCCAGGACAAGTTTCAGTTCTTATAAAATTACTTCCTTCAAATAGGACCCAATGTTGCTTAAAATATTATTAGAGATGACAGCTTGTCCAGTACTAAATACTTTTGATGTCCTGAATGAAGTATTAGAAATGTTATTTCTGTTGCGCAGGTATGAAATAAAGCACTTGTCACTGTTGAATCTAGAAATAAAAGGCTTGAGGAAGAGGAGCATGTATCTGAAATTCAGGCTAAGTATACAGGCAACAATTAGTCATGTTTCTGCCATGAGGCCATTATAACAATAATCTGAAAGAGTAATTATCCTGTTGACAGCTATTGTGTTTTTAATTTGACATCTCTTCTGAGGATTCGATTCCTTTATACTGAGCTATTACAACTAAGTAATACGAAGCTGCAAACAAGAGGGAGTTTGTGAAGAAGTTCCATCCACATCATGCTGATAAAAAACATTTCAGGTGGATATGTAGTCATAATAGTGTAACTATCCGTGTAGTCTCAAAGATATTCTATTTGGTGTAAATGCAGGAGAGTTTCCATCTCCGTGGTTTGGTTGTAGTACATTACACAGTACTTAAAACAAGTAGTAGTAGAAAAACAGCAAACTGTGCTTTTTACTGGCATATTTATATTTTCTCGAATAAGCAACCACCTTCCTCCTTCTCTTTTAGGTTCATTTGGCCTTTTGCATTTGTATTAAGTTGCTTTGTCAGCTACTTGTTTGGAGTTTCGTTATATTAAGATCTAGCACAAAGAAATCTCATCTTCAGGGTCCAATGGGCTAATGGTTTCCTTAGGCATCTGAATCAACAGCTGTAGCCTTCAGTCATTTTGTCTTACCAAAATAAAAGAAACCGAAAAACTGCTTGTGGTTGCAACAGTTCTCACACGTGCTCCAAGAGAGGGATAAGAAGCATAAGAAGCCTTTTCTCTGCAGAGGTGACTTCACACAAAACGCACAGTATTAGCAATGTAATTTTTCCCTCACTCCATCAGTAACAGCAGTGTAATACTAATTGCTATTGTCTAAAGTCTGATCAAAAGGTAGTAAGTTTTATTAAACATTTGTTCCATCATTACCACTGTAATGCACGCACATGCTGTGTTAGGGTGCATTTCTATGCCACAGGTAAGAGGATGGTGTCAGCTGAAAGTGCTCTTGTATCCAAATGGCAGCCACTGATACCTGGACAGCCCTTGTGCGCTCTAAGTTGGGGTGCCCAAGTCACTGCTACCACAGTTGGAAAGTGCCACTCTTTGACACTGAACTTCTGTTTTCCTCTCACTCATCCGATGTTTTTGCTCAGTTAGTTCAGCTTCTAAATCCAGCAGGAAACTTTTAAAGTGGGGAATTGTTAAAGCTTCAGAGCAGCTGGGAGTTGCAATTAAACTATGTTCAACTGTAATTTAAAAAATCCCAAATAAAACCAGTCTACCACCAAAAAGATGATCATGTGCAGAAGCTCTGCACATATTACTTGCACTCAGGAAACTATTTTGAGTATGATTGCCTTGTAGGTTTGGTTTTGGTTTTGTTTTTTTTATAATGTAAATACAGCAAAGCCATGCCCTGCAAACTCCAGGATGTGAAGACCCAATATTCTCTGTAGTGATGTGTTACAGGGGACTCTTGGGAGCCTTTTGGAAAGAGGAATGTGGTGTTGCCTGTATGTTTACATTTTCCTGTATTGATTTTTCTCAGCTGACAACGAGTAGTCCTTTTTCATCAATACCACAGTCCTCGACAGAGAGCTCAAACATACTTGTCTATCACTTCATGCTTTAAGCTTAACACAATGCCTCTTCTCTTTTCATTCTCAAACAGTGTAAGCTTGTCATTCATTTTCTTGAAAGTAGAAGCCTTTTTGTGAGTGCTGTTCAGCCAGTTTATAAATAGCATTCCCAAGGGGCAGTCTGTATATCTGTGGAATAACTAGAGTTGACCAAATACCTACTGTTTAGAAAATTCTATAATAAAATATTATTTCCCCTGACAGTTACACACCCTCACCTTCAGTTACACTAACTGAACTCTAGGATGTGTTGCTATGATCAGTAGATACTTCTGTAAGGTGTATAACCGTTTCCAGCAAGCTACTAAATTTTACAAAAAAAGTTGATTTCCTTCATTTTCAGTTCTGAAAGTTATCAAGTAAATTACAACTGACAAAAGCATTAGGCATGACTGCAGAGAGAATATTGCCCAGATCAAGAAAGGACACACATTTCTCCCTCCCTGCTGCCAGACAAACCAAATCCTATCCATTTTATTTGTTAAAAAAAAGTCAGAATTATGACTGGATCTAATAAATACAAAATACTTTCAATTAGAAGGGTTAGCTCTCCCCTTGGTAAGCTACTTGTGACTGTGAAGAAGGGCCCCTTGGCAGAGCTTCGAAGGCTTTCACTGATTTGTTGTTGTTGTTGTTGTTGTCATGCAGAGTAAGAACTCAGATATTTATCTACATTCCTGCAGGCTTGTATATCCTCTCCCTTGGGGCACTGATTCCTGCTGCCAACAATGCACATCAGGTTTGCTACAGAAACCGCAAGTTCAGCCTCAGAACAGACGGAACACTTCAGAAGCACCTGATTGTTTTTTATTTTCCCTCCTAAGAAGTTAAAGTATTGGGGATTACCCATTCTCCCAGAGTATATTCCCACAAAAACAGCAGAAGATGAGTTTTCCATTTCTCTAACTGGCTACAAGTGGAAATTTTGACTCTGTATTTCCACTTAAACAGTTATCAACATCTCAACCTGCAGGAGGAAAAGCAGCTCCTCTTCTGCTTTCAGAGACAATGAAGTCAGAGAGGCAATCAGAAGGCTGGGTTTGTGTCTTGATAACTAAAATATTTTTCAGTTCCCATTTTAGGTAGCACAGTGAACCTACATTGTTTCTACTTTTCCTGATTAAGGTGCAAAGAAATGTAGGCTTTTTTAATGTGCAATCAGAGGAAGACACCACAAATAAATTAATTAGACAGAATAATTTGTGGCACAGTTTGGACTTTCATTTCATTTGCCCATCAGAAGGTGCAGAGGGGGATGTGTGACAGAAAAGGGGAACAAGCTGCAGCCACAGTATCTGAGTCACTGAAAGTGTATCACCGAATATACTCACAAACCTGAGCGTTTTTTCTAAGGAAGCAGAACGAACTGTCAGCCAATTTGTGAGTTGATTACCCATAGATATGGGTGTGGATAATTCATATTTTTCCTACCAAAAGTTGAATCCTTTAGCTGGCACCCTCCCAGAAACACCCACTCGGAGAACACTTCGCAGATGGGATGTTTTCTATACTTTTTCACTTCTCCATCTGCATTATTTCCAGCCTAGGCTACTTGAAAGTCAGCATCCCTTCTTGAACCTAATTAATCCTTATGACTTGGCCCTTCACAGCAAATTCCTTCCTTTTTAGAAATTCCAGCTTATAATTGTTCCAGAGCTCCTGCTGTTCTTGGGAACTCCCAATCTCACTTCATGACCTTTTGTCACAAACAAGAGCAAAAACAATAGTTTTGTTTTGATACAGAGGACTGCTAAAAGACAATATTTTTTTTTCAGAGTGAACTCTTAGAAGAGAGGGTTGATCTGATGAAAGGATAGATGGTACCATAGGATTGGTCAGAGCCAATTTCCCATCTCAGCCGTTTTCTACACCAATTAATCAGAGCTCTCTTGTGGGAAATCAGAATTCCAAAACTTATTCTTGTTCCAATTTGAAATTACAGCAATTCGTGCAATGAATATTCTAGAAAACACTTGCTTCTGGAAAAGAAATGTTTTAAACATCTGATGTTTTTCTTTTTTTTATTTGTCTCATAACATGTCGGTAATGACCAGATTTAGGGAGTTTAGTTCTTTTAAACAGTTCTCTGCTACCCCAGGTGATGGCTCCATGATCCATTTTCTTCTCAGTGCATGAAAAATCCCAGTGCCAAAGCCTCAGCATTTTTCATGCTTGCTGACTAGCTGTACTTCTGTGTTATACTGGAACATTTTGTTATTCTAGAGCTAGTGGCCAGAAGGGACACAGAAACACCTGTGCATGAAATCCACCCTTGTTCTAATGTTCAAAAGAGTGCTAGTGTCCACCTGTGATTTTCAGAAAAGGGCAGCATGGCATACCTCATGTACCCAGCCATTTCAGTCACTGACTGGAATCTGCTTTTAAATTTTAAGATAAATAGTGAAGTGAGGCCCGTTTCACCTGATTTTAACTGCATGCTTCGGCTGCTCTGCTGGTGTGGATTCATTTGACAATCTGTGGAAAGGAAGAAGCAGGCACTGATAGGAAACAGTTCATCAGGTCCTAAAATAAGTGCCCAAGATATGAGTGATACAAACCCTGGAGAGGTGCCAGCATCTCGCTGGTGGCTGTAGAGGGAAGCCGCACAACTAACTTTGACTTCAGTGACTCATATTTAATAAAGCCAACGCCATCACTAAGAGTAGGTGGATACATATTTCTCTTGCAGCATCTCTGTATTATTTTTGCCTTTAAGTTCTACTGTTAAAATGTCTTCCTTGCAAACAGAAACAACAGTGCCATTTAGACAATCTAAAGTTAGATGTAGTTCATGTTGCTGGAGATTGCTTCATATACCCAAAAGTGAGACAAGACCTAGACACAGCTGCTTAAAGAGGAAGTCTTGAAGTGGAAAGAAAGTAATAAAATACTGGCCTAATGCAACTGTGCTCCCTCTATTTTTAAGCCTCTCGGTGTGAAAGACAGTAGCTCAAAGTGCGAGGTCCTGTACTGGTCCTGCGGTTAAGGTAGTGGTGAGAAGTTCCTTGTTTGAAAGGATGGATGTGGAGAAGAGAAATCGGAGTAGTAATGGGCTGTACCCACTAACACAATGAAGCTACAAAAATGACAAATGTGGTTTTTCAGGAGAGGTGTTTCCATTTTATAGGGAAATGTTGATGCTATAATTTAACTAGTAAGACCTGCTCTTGAATAATGAATGTAAAGACCACATTCAAGAAGAGTAAATTCAGCCTGGAATAGGTACAGTAAAGGGTCGTTTGGACCATATTGGAGTGTGAGCTGTCTAAAAGAGGTTGTTTAGTCCCAAAACAACTACTGAGAAGGGAGGGATTCCCTCTCTGTAAATACATCTGTAGGCAGATCTGAGGGAGAGGAAATGATTAAAGCTTACAGGCAGCACTGCTCAGAATCAGTGGCCACAATATGGTGGTGGATATGCTTAGAGTGGAAATTAGAAAGGAAATATTACTGCAGAGCACAGCTATGATATTCTGGAGCAACATTCTCGCAGGAGTTTGGAGAGAAGTGATATTAACGGTTCTTAGGATGAAGCTTGTTCATTTTATGTAACAGATTATTATTATGGGATTTGCTTTACTAGCAGGGAGAACAACTTTATTACATTATTTCCTAAGTTCATGTATATACACAGACACACGCATACATAATGTATGTTTGTGTGTATGCATGTATGTGCTGTATGTCTACACATATATGTTTAATTTTTAGTTTTATGCACAAGGGTCAAGTTCTTACCATTCCACGAGAAGCAGAGCACACAGGCACCTATGTGTATTTATAGGCTGATACAACACTTGTACAGCACGGACCTCACTGTTACCATTTTGTCTTTGACACCCAAATATTCAGGAGCGATTGCAATATAGCACACAGATGCCAGAGCAATCTTAACATTACCAAATCCGAGTCCTGGTGACAGAGTCAGTATAAAGATCACAATGAGCTAGGTAGCAGCTCTCTCCAGTGGGCAGCATGGTCCCACTGTCACCCTGTTTCTCTCCTTTTCAGGAAGGACAGTCTGTCGGAAGGGCATCTCTAAAGGGGCAGGTAGAGGTGCAGACCTGCAGTACAGAGTGCAACTCTCTCTCCTTCCCTAAAAGGGGAAAAAAATAAAAGACTGAAATAAAGAACTGAAATCTTGTATCAGCTTTGGCTGTGCTCCCGTGATGTTAAGCAGGTGAGTTACCACCCTGGCGCAGAAGTGCTTGAGCGGTGCTATTTGACAGCTGCTGATTAACCTGTGTGGTCTAGCAGCAAAGTGATAAGTGCTATACAGAAGCCAGCCTCTTGATCTGTCACCACTTGTGCAAGCTGGTGGCCTGGAGTATCTGTTTCTGTGGAGCTGCCAATCCAGCATCTGTCACTAGCATCTAGTTCATAGCGAGGAAACAAAGGGAAGTCCCAGTGACACATCTGCCAGCTGCAATCCCAAAGAAGTGTCATAGGAGGGCAATAGAATGCTGCTTCTGCACTGAAAGAGTGGGTATTATTACAAAGCATATAAAATATGCACAGGGTTGAATTTCACCTCTCCTAAAGACAGCCGACAGACACCGAATGTGTCTAATTGAGGGAAACTCTGGAGTTTTGATCTATGAGGTCCTTGAAGAAAGCTGTAGTAGTATAAGCATCACGGCTGTACATGGTAACCGCATTGTAACTTCCATTAGAAACGATGATGCATGAGATGTAGTAATCCCATTCTTCTGTGCTCCCAGCCTTTGTTTGCAGGGAGAGAGACAGAAAATAAAAACAAAAGCCATGATGTCATTTCTATATGGTAAATTCTTAGAACAGATGATCCTTGTTCCTTCTATTTACTTATTTTTTGTAAGTACAACAGCACTGCCCTATGTAGTCCCCCATCTCCTGTTCCTCTACTTTGCCTCCTTTGTTTGTTTGTTTTTTAAATTGAGCTTATTCTCCCTGTCTCATAACACTTTTTCTCCTCCTCCTCACCTCCACATACCCTATTTATTTTTATTTAAATTGTGTATCCATTTTATTGAATTCTGTAAAACCATTTGCAAAAGAGAGCATTAAATCCACAGGTTTGTTCTATGTCTCCTGCCTATTTGTAGGGGATGCTGATCTTCTTTGCAGTAGGCTTTAAGATGGTACTTGTGTTTGGAGCACTAGCTATGTACCTGTTGCCTTAAAAACCACTCATTTCCCCAAAAAGGTTATAACAGTCACTAATGTATTTTAGTTGCCTTTATTTTTGACTGCCTAACTGGCTATTGTATAAATCAACTGGTTTTCCTATAGTAACTTCCGTAGCTGATTTCAGATAGTCTGGACATGGGAGCAGCAGAGGGGCAATTCCAGAGCAGAAGAATAGGAAGTCGGTGACCTGGGAAGAGGAGGGAGTTCCAGGCACAGAGATAAACCTGAGAGAAGATGAAGACAGGATCCTGAGGTCAGAGGGAGGAGAAAGCTGATAGGGAGTTGTAGCCAATACAGCAAACAGGCCAGGCAAACGCCTTTTCCAGGAAACGAGCACAAGTGTTCAAGAGGAAACTTACCTCATGCACAGTCTTTGTATCAGATAGACCTGACTTAAGCCTCTGAGCCATAAACCTGATGATTGAGATCTAAAGGAGAAGGGGAATCCCATCCAGAAAGCTCTAAAAGGATGGCAGCCTGAAAGGAGGGAACCAACAGCTGGAGTCTGGTAGCGGGGAGGAGACCAAGCGAAATAGATTAATGGCCATGTTTGAGGCAGGCATCTGAAAGATGTTGGATTTTCATTTCAGTTTTTAATATTTAGAGCATTTCTGTTAAAAAAAAAAACAAACAACAAAACAAAACAAAAACCCCTCAAGCATGTGAAAATGGAGGAAATTACACAGTTGCTATAACACAAAAAAACCCCACCAGCCGATCAACCAAGACAAAATAGCCTTGGAGTGACTCTGATCTTTCTGTGATATATCTGATCTTTCACATTGCTTGCAGCTTTAGGACATGAAAGTACCTAATTAAAAAAAAGAGAGAGAAGGAACCATAGTTAAGAGGATCATTTGGGAAAATTTGCTCTTGGGGTGGAAATCAGTGAAGAAGAGGAATAATGGTCAAAAAGGGACAGCTTGCTAGAGGAGCCAGAAGAGAGAAGGAGCTCAGGCTGGCTGAAGGGCAGGTCAGACTTGAGGCATCAGCTTTTTTATACTGGGAGGAGAGATTGGGCTCACAGGCTGCCAGTGGGGTGTTAGTACCGGAGACACAAACCAGCCTGCAGTTTGTTTGCCATGAAATTATAGAGGAAGACTTCAAATTGTTTTATATTGTTTATTGTTTGGCTTTGGGAAAAGTGCACCTGGTCATTGCGTGCTATTCTGTTTATCTTCTCCACCTTTAAAAAGCTACTATCATTTTAAACTCTGTGATTCATTATTGTGAGGGGAAAAGAAATTTTCCCAGGTGTCTGGGCTCAGGCTCAAACCCATCTTCACAACAGACCTTCAGAGATAATCAAAGCCAGCCCTTATGGCTCCCAACCAGCACCTTCCAGAAGTGTTGCAGCAAAGCCAATAGTACTTTTATAGATTTACTTGGCTGTTGGCAAAGGGCTGCAGCTGTGCTAAGCACTGTGAAAGCAACACCTGTCCCCAAAAAACTTTGAGTCCAAATTGTGGGAAATTCCATGGGGCCACAATTGTGCCCAGGACCCAACTTTATTCCAAAAAGTACAAGAAAACAGTGCTAATTCAGCCCAGGTAGAGAACCAAAAGGACCTAATGAAACAAGATGGACCCAGCCACAGGCAGATTTTTGAAAAGCAGAGGAGTTTAACCCAATAGGATCTGGAGGCTATAGGTTCTGTTACCAAAAACTGGCCAAGAAACTCTCTAAAACTCAGTTTGAAGATTTAGAAAGCGGCACTTCTTTATTTCAGCACTGAGGGATGTAGGGGATAGCTCCACCCAAGTGTGTCCACTTTACATCAAAATCCATTCACTTTTGTACACTTTTTCTGTAAAGTCATTATTACATCAGTTCTTTTACATAGATATGCATAAAGTGCTCACTTTTAAATTTAACTTTTAATTTTTTTTCTAGTTGCATTACTTTATCGATATTCTTATATTAAAACAATCATTGGCCAATTCTACTTAGCTCTACTGATTGGAATCCGTGACATTTAAATCATGATGGGAAGGGGCAGGGCGTTTAAAAGCAGCATAGCTGGTGTCCATGACAGTCTCCTTAGTGTCTTAAAACAAAACATAGAAAATCTACTGACTTCCTGGTGAGGTTCCTATAGTTTTTTATATCAAACTTAACAGTCCTTATACAGGTGAGGTTCCTATTGTTACCTGCTTCAAACTGAACAATCTTTATTCATTTTGCATTATCAAATTCTAACTCATCTAAATAACTTTTGATTATTTTATCAGAATTTCTGCAACAGTTCCTGCTTCAAAATATAAACCAGCTCAGAGTGTAGATCTTCTTGCAAAGTCCAGTCACATTATTTCCCTACAACAGCGTACCGTTGTTATTCTGACAAAGCTTCTTTTGTGTCCCTGTGTTTTTTCTACACCAGATATTTATAGAAAGTGTAGTCACAAAGCTGCCAAAAGCACTTCCTGTAAATTACATAATGCGTCTGTCTCCCAGTGTCACGAGGACAAGCTTCCCATTACTTTTGAGACCTTTATTTTACATGATAGAAGAGCTCTGACCGTTACCATACGCTCTGCATGTGCTCAAAGAAAACACTGCTGATAGCAGAGGACTGAGGCAGACAGTAACAGGCAGAGAGTAACTGGAAGGGTGACTGTGAGTGGTTTGCATTGTCAAGGGTGGTTTTGTTGTTGGGTTTTTTCAGATCTTTAAATAAAATGTTTTCATGAGCAATTTTTTTCTTCTGAAGATGCTTAATCAGATTCACCAGCATACTGTGTGTTGTGCTGTTGATTTGTCCTGCCGCTGGCTCAGACACAGACCAATATGATCATGCTGTAGCCATTTATTATGCCTCAATTATAAACTTTTATACATAGCTCATGCAAATTTGGTGATTACTAATTGGATACAATGATCTTAAAATCCTAAAGACAAAGTTACTATTGGCTAACTTCAGTCCTGGGAATGGGACCCTTAAAATTACCTAATCATGCTGATTGTTTACCTTCAGTTCCTCCTTATCTCACGCACATTCTGTACAATTGCTTTCTTTCTCGTCCCTTGCAGGTGTTATTTTCTCCTGTAGCAGAAATCAACTACATGAGGACCTTCTTCTAAAAAAAAAGTTCTGACAAACATGAGTATTTTTCTCCTAAGAAGATTCTTACAAACATAAATATTTTTATTCTAAAAAGGTTTCCCACATTGTCCCAGGGCAGAAGTGTAGCCTCTCTTTAGCATGTCTCAAAATGGTGTTTGCTCCCACTTCACCCAATATTTTCATGGTAAAGCAGCTATGCTGCTTTCCCATTTAGATCTGGGCGATGCTCACCTTTATGGATAAGAAGGCCTCGGTGTATTCCCATCAAAATTAAGTAGTTCAGAGCACAAAATATTCTGAAATAAAGTTAATTTGCCTGGGTTAATTTTATATCTGAACAGGCATAAAATGGTTGATTATAGTGTTCAAGAGGAAAACGTGAGATTAAAGAATTGACCAAGTCTGCATTCATCCTGGTTTCAGCTGGGACAGTTAACTTTCATCATAGTAAGAGGCTATGTTTTAGATTATTATTATCATCATTATTATTATTCTCAGTTTTATTGTGGTTTAGTTATTAAATTGTTCTTATCTCAACACAGGAGTCTCTTTTCCCTTTACCCCTTTAATTCTCTTCCCCATCCCCAAGAGGGAGGAGTGTGAGTGAGTGGCTGCCTGGTGTTTGCTTGCCAGCTGGGTTAAACCATGACAGCATTGTAGTTAGTGAGAAAACATCCACTTATTTTAGTGAAAATGGGTTTGGGCCCAAACATGCACATTGTCTGGAGTTTAAAGGAAAATGAGATCCCAGAAAAAGGTATAAAAAATGTGGAGAGCATGTTACATAGTAAAAAAAAAATCCCATGAGCTCATGCTTTGCCCTTTCTTTGCCTACCTTTGATGTTGGAGCTTCTATTTTATTCATACAGACTTGATCCTGCTGCCTTCGAATTTAGCGGGAAGATCTCTTATTGGAAGATCTCTCTTGATTGTGCAAGAACTGGCTTTATATTCTTACATGGCTTTTTGGAGCAACAACAGAGTTTTGTACCTTTATTGTGTGATAGGACCCCAAGTGGAGGAAGAAAACAGAACCAGGGCTGTGTTACTTGCCCCAGCTTTCTGCTCCAGGCAGGCCCAGGGATGGGAGAGGTGCTGCACCCCCATTTTCCATCTGCTGTCCTTTTTCCTCTCTTCACCAAAATATCAAAGCAAACGAGAACAAAGGTGGAAAAGGGATCAGTGGGGGTCCAAGCAAGGGAAGGAGCAAAGGAAGGATGGAGGGAGAGGGCTGTGCTGGTTGATATAGAACCACAGAATCACAGAATGGTTTGGGTTGGAAGGGACTTTTAAAGGTCATTGAGTCCAACCCCCTTGCCACGAGCAGGGACATCCTCTACTAGATCAGGTTGCTCAGAGCCCTGTCCAATCCAGAAAAGAATAGCTTCCTTTGAATTTGACTCTGACTCAGACTCCTGCCAGCAACCACTTGCAATGGTGGCCTCCAGATGAGCAATCACTGACATAAGAGCCTGGGGCAATGATTAACTGAGGACAAAACCCTGAAGAGTATGTGAGATTGCCCCTAGCCTGTACAGCTCATTTTTGATTAAGATTTACAGTCCTATAGTAAGGATTAGAAAGTGCCAGTTGAGGCCAGCGTGTCCCAGCCCTAGCCGTGGCTGCTGCCATCGTGTCCCCACTGGAGACAGAGACCAACAGCAGAGGACACCCAGTGGGAGGGGAGCAGAGGGGCTGGCAGCATCACACAGCTCGTTATGGCTTTGGGACTTTCTGGCAACATCACACATTTCTTATTTAATTTGTAATCAAGGTCATTCCCAACAAATTTTTTTTTGCTCTTGAAACCTCTCCCTTAACTCCTGGTTTTGTTAATTTGTTAACAAATTAGGGTGTTTTCTGTAGCAGACGAAGCAACTCGCTTTCACAACTGCACAACATTGGTTTAAAAATAGTAACGAGAAATTTAATATCTCTCTAATGCAGGGTGTCTACTTGAAGAATAAACATGTTTCCAGTGTTAGCTCAGCTTTTAAAACAGAGTAATAATTGCTTTCAGAGATAAAATATTTGCAAGCTATTATTACAGCACTTTTTCATTAAAGAGAAGGAAACACAGCTGTCTCTTTGGAACAGGCAGACAGCAACAGAGAAAGCTGTTCTCCATAATTAGGCTTCAAGAACTGGCAGGTACCTGTACCTCTGACAGCTCAACATTAAAACCGTATCAGTGGAGCAGTCATCCATGCTGCTGTTTCCCAAGCCACCCAGAAGAGGTTGTGAATTTGTTAATTAATTTCTGGGAAACACTGTTATGTCTCTGAAAGCAAATAGCCCAGGGAGGCGTAAAATGTCTTGAACAGAGGTCACAAGCCTGCAAGTGATTTAAGGGTTTGAATATTGTGTGTTTTTCAAAAGCAGTGGAAGAGGAGGGCTTGTGCCAGCTAGCTCATATCCTTACAGAGATGTGATCGTTTTCTTAAAAATTACTGTTTCACTTCAAAGCATCTCATCCTGCAGCTGCTAAAATCGACAGATGGTGGAACTGCTGCTTCACACCAGGGCAGGTCGGATTGGGGACTGTCTGAAGATAACAGAGGCAGCACGTTGCTTTCTAGACATTTCTTTAGAGTTATGCAATACAATGTACCACTGGCTCTTGTTGTCTACAGAAACATCCCTGATACGCAGCAGCTATTCCAATCATGGGTTTAGTTCAGCTTCTCCTGTTGTCGACAAAATTTGTACCAATTTTGCACTAAAAATAACCTGACAGGAAAAAATAACCCAAACAAAGAACTCAAACAAAGTCATAAATCTCCATTGTTTCCCTCCCAAGGGGTAATAATATTGTGATATGGCAACAGGCCACAGCGGTGAGTTGCCTCATATCTGCACGGCACACATGCCCCGTCGGAACCCCACATTGCTGTCCGCAGTGGCACAATCTAAAATTAACTACCAGGAGGTCCATGCCAGAGCAAGCTCTGTTAAAATCATGATGTTTAAAAAAAAATGAATACCTTTGCTAGCACTTAGGGGGACATCTGAAGTACACAGCCTGCTTCTGAGCTTTTAGCGTCTTCAGTGGGAACCTGGACACGTGAATCCCAGGATTACTCACATGTTTTACAGTCAACACTTGTCTGGATTAAATCACTCTGGACCTAATTTTTGGCCAAAGGCTACTTAGAATTTATAAATTAGGTAACCCTTGGCAGGGCTGATTCTCTCCGGCTGTCTAACATCCATTACAATGTTGTGTTTCTCTGTATGCAGCCAAAGGCAATGCCTGCCTTTTGTAAGAATCCCACTGCCCAGATCTCTTGCTCAGGAGGGAGACTTCATCTTCTAGTTGCAGCTTTTTCTTGAAATGCTTTGAATTCCCACCTTCCCCTACTCTAATTAACTAGATCATCTCAGCAGAGGGTCCTCCTCCGCCTCTGTTAAGGTAAGGCCCTTATGGACCCATAAACATATACTGCATGCAACCAGAACACTTTTTCTAACTGGGAAGTCTTTACCTGGGACTGGGGAGCCTTAGGGAACTGCATGCTGGGTTTTTACTTGAATCTATAAAGTCACCACTTGGTAAAGAGCAAAGAGAGACCTTCAGGCAGCTCTTACCCTCGTTGTGAGCATCCTGCTGGTGGTTACCATCCCAGCATTGATCTGGAAGCTTCCCCATTTAGCACAGAAAGAATTTGGGCATTGTGAATCCTGCTCCTGAAGCATCAGTTGCTACCACCAGCCTTTGCGCATCTGTCTTAGGAACATACTGTGGAAAGCAAGCCAAGATCTTGAATTCCAACTACCTTACCCCCGTTTCTGCCATCTTCTACCCTCTTGTGCTCAGGTTGACAGAAATGAGCTTTTCCACAGATGGTGGAGTGCTTGTAGGGTGATATTCTTCTACCAGGAGCAATACAGGATGGTTCTGTAGCACTTTTTATCATTCAGAAGGAGCCTCTGTACAGAGGAAGGAAGTTTTAGAACGATTGTCTGCAAGGAATTCCAACTATCAGACCTCATGGTCCGGCCCTGGTCTCATTTGTGCTCCTAAAGAGGAAGCTCCGTGACTCACTGTTTGAGGTATAACATCATGATTGTTTGCTGAGCAACTGCCAGCAAAGGAGAGTGTTTAGTGTAAACAAATCAGTTACTGAAGAGCAGGTCTTTGACTAATGTGCAGTGAGGAAGAGGACAGAATTTATTACACTGAATGCAAGCTGGAATGGTTCAATCACTTGGGAATTCAAAACATTCATGCAAGTGTAATTTCTGTAATTTAACGTGATTATTTTATGTCCCTTCGCAGTATACAGGAAGAAGAGTACTTTTCCTCTTTCCAGAAGTATGCAGATGTTTTTATCATCTTCCCTATCCATTATCTTTTCTAGAATTGTCCAGAATTTTCTAGAAATGGATGAATGACCTACATCTTTATTGAAGTGTTTTTCCCAAACCAAGTGCACATATTATGTCTGCAGCCTTAGCAATGCTATTTAGATTGGAAAGATTATTTCAACACCTTACATACAATACATAGACTGGTTGAACAAACTGACTGTTTACAAATCTGCCTTGACTGTCATTATTTAGGTGTTTTCTGCATTTTACAGATACTGTACTGATACTATCTGTTCCGATATTTTTTCAGAAAATGCAGTCAGACTGATTAGTGACCATTCCTACGGACCTCCCTTCCTTCTTTTTTGGAAATATTCACCGTGCTTGCTCTTCTCCAGTTCCCTGGAACCTCATCTGTCCTCACCACCTTCTCAAGGATGATCACTAACATCTCATCCTGCTTACACCAGCTATTTAAGAATTTTAAATAAACTTCCTTTTTCTTAAGTGACTACTGAAGGAAAAAGGCATTAAACCTACCACCCATTATTATTTCTCTCTCTGTATCGCATGTTGAACTAATTCTTTACTATTTCATATCTTTAGAGAATGTCCTCATATTATTCTTCATTCCATTTCCTTGTTGTATTTTATTCTGCTCGTCATTTTTGTCCCTAGGATTATACTAGTGATAGGAATTCAACCAGTACCTGCCTTGTACAAAAATCCTTTAGATACAGGACTTGTGTCACATAGTGCAGTAGTTTAGCTTTGGTCTGTTAGATAATATTAAGCAAATACCATTTAGGCAAAATACCACAGACTTTTGGCAATTACATCACTTCTATATCCTTGTTCTAGGGGACAACTAGTCCTGTTCCCCTTGAGGTCCCGATGAAACTCCTCCTTACATCCAGGGAGGTGGAGTTGTTATCCTCAGCCTCAGTAAAACAAGATGTGAGCGTTTCTCTCTCACACAGTTAAATCACTATTTTCAGTGTGTACAAAGCCAGCAGGGAGATGTCAGGTAAGCGCAGTAAAAGGAGAAGGAATATTGCATTTACTGTGTTGTAATCACAACTTAGTCGATGAAAGAAAATATAGACTCAAGGTTAATTGCCAATGGTGAAAGAAGTGTTTTCCTCCAGGATTATTAATAAACATATAACATTTTGACCATTTAAAGCATATTTTTAGTCTATTTGAATGCCTGAAACCTAACAGTATAATTAAACAGCTGCTCTGGTTAAGGTTGGATACACCCAAACCCAAGTATTTTCTGAATGTTTGCCTGTTTCCCACACTAATCAGGAAACAGTACTTTGACAGTTCTGAAGTGTTTCCTCAACACTGGTTTTCTCTGTTATTTTTCATTTCTACTGTTTAAAATTATTTTGTTTAAACAGATTGAGAACTTTGACAGCAGTTTTTGCAACATTTCTCTAAACATGATTCAAAACACAAGGTGAGCCTGTTCTAAAATATTTTTACTAATGAGCAAAAATGTAAAAAGCCCAGGTGCTGCGCTATGTATGTGAACCGAGGGCAAAGTCTGAACCACCTGGTATTTACCCACAACCAGTTTTCATGCTGCACACTTTCCATCTTTAACATCCTCTTCAATCATTAACTGATCTCTCACAGTTCAGCTATGCAGGTAGTTTTCTTTCTTCCTGTCTTGCAGACAATAAACCCAGACAAAGCAATACAGTGAGTCGAAAAGCCGCAGAGGGAGTCACCGTCAGTGCCCCTTTACATGATGCTAAAAATGGTTTCACCTTCCCTTTGACTCAATGCATGGTCCCGCTCTTTCAGATTTTCTCACCTATATTACACGCCTTTCTCCCCTTGCTTTTTACAGAAGAAATTATTATTTTTTTTTTCCATCTGCTTGGTCTCTTCTTTCCCCATGAAAGCTCTGGCCCAGGGAAAAGGATCCCATGCCTTGCTTTTGGATAATCTCTTCCTTTCTTGGCAGGCAGTCAGGTAGAAAGCAAAGCAGAGAGCTTTGGCACGAGACAGAAGCTGAGTGTTTGGTTGTTTGGAAAATTTTTTAATTGTTTCTATGGGATTTATTTTTCCTCATCTCTTCTTGGGAATGTTTCACTTAGGCTGCCCTTTAGTCCAGGGAGAGAATAGGAACCCATTATATTAAAGGCTGAGGTTTGATGTTACAGCTATTCACAGGAAAGTGGGACTTTCCTTTTATTGTTCACAACAAATGTTTTCCTTTATGAGAAGCATAATAGAAAGGCAGGTCTGAAGTTAGGGAAAAAGATGTTTTGCCCAACTTTAATCAGATATGAATCGCTTGTGAAGTTTTACAAGAAGTATATTGTTTGCGCTAAAGAACACCAACTGATACTTCCTTTTCTTTTTGGATGCATCGTTACAAAATAAATACGGGAAAAGATAAAGTGTGAGTATTCTAATGTTTCACAAAAAAAACCAACAACCCAGTTAAAAAATAACTAGCAATAACTTGCAGTGCTGGGTCCCTGCATATGGTCTGTCACTGCTCTGGGGAGCTGGTCTCTTCCCGAGTCTGCAGCACCTCCTCGTGGGCTGCGCCAAAAATAGCGATTCCTCCTCTCTGGTGGCAGGACTCACTGCTGGCCGGCAATTATTTCCCACCTGCTTGGCATCTCTGGTGTAAAACATCTTAAATGTGTCCATGGTAACTCTTTAACTGCCAGATTCCCACCATTTGATGAAAATAAATCCCTGTGCTTTTTGGAATCAAAACATGACCCAAAACATTCCAAGCCTCGAGTGCTATTAATCACAGACAAAGGAGTCCCCATCCACTGCCACCTTGCAGCCCAACCTGGAATTCACCACAGAGAAGAACGGCTTTTTCCTCATCCTGACAAAATCAGCCTCGACTGACACTGAGAACCTCCTGGGGCAGAGAAGTAATGCAGAAGGATCAGGAAATATTTGGCTTCATGTGCCCCAGTATGATGGGCAGAGTTAAGGCTCTTTTCAGAGTATGTACCCTGCTATTTCACACGTGGTTGGTTTTTGGACAGAATTAGCATGCTCAGTATGTGGTACATAGCACCTGGCCATTCCTATCAGGAATCCCATATTTGCACTATACAAGCACAGAACTGAAATAGTTAATTTTTATCTGTTTGTCAGCCCCCTGTCCATGAAGCCAGTCTCAGGAAAATGGTCAGATGTCTGCGCTGTGCCATGGGGACAGCCTTTGTGTCAGGAGTATCTTGATTGCATTTTACCTTTTCTGCATCTTCTCATCAGTGCACAGGCTCTTCTACCTTGCGCTGCTCTGGGCAAGCCAAAAATAGTGCAAAGCTCTCAACCACCTTCCTTTTAAAAGCTTTCTTCTTCCCCCCTTGTTTTTCCTTGGGGAACAGCTACCAAGACCATGAACTCTTTGAGCCTGGTTAGTATTTTTTCATCTTTATATCTAACAGCATTTCACCTCTGCCAAAGCATCACAAGCTGAATCCCTGGGGTCCTCCAAACTGCAAAAGCAAGTCCAGGGCCTGGCAGGAAAGAGGCTTTCAGGTGCAGGTAGATGCAGCGGGTTGGTATCAGAAGAGCTGGAACCAGCAGGATGGGCCGGGGCAGGAGCAGAGTGTCGGTGGGCCATCCATAGATGCTCCTTTAGGACACGATTAGTGACAACTACAGGAGTTATGAGAGTAAACAGTCACCCTAAGATTCAAGGTCAGGTTGGGTGGGACTTTGAGCAACCTGGTCTAGTGGAAGGTGTCCCTGACCATGGCAGGGGGGTTGGCCCAGGTGATCTTTAGAGGTCCCTTCCAGCCCAAACCATTCTATGGTTCTATGATCCTCACAAACTCTATCCTGCCCATGTGATGCTGCAGGCATCCACATTTTGCCATAAAAACAGCTCTTCACCAAGAGACCTGGTAACAAAACTGACCTGTGGTCAGAAACTCAATTTTCTGTGGCATTGCATCTTGAGGCTTGATCTTATTCAAGATCTGCAAATCTCAGAATTGTAGCATCTGTTTAGAATTTTAAAGAAAAGGTGCATTTCTACCCCAAAGGCATGGAGCACTTTGAAAAACAGGAATCATCCCCATTCCAAGTTCTGCTGTTCACACACTAGTAAAAGAAGTTGGTATTGTCATGGAATAAACATGTGATCTGTTTGTCAGATTCAGGTCTGGCAGAAAAGATTATTGGAGAGAAAGTGTAGCAGCAGGTGTCCAGCCCTCTATCCATATGAACTCTGATGTAAAACTGAGGTGCAGGGGCTGGTACGCATTTACAGCAGATAAAAAACCGCCCAGGGAAGGGACCTGATGTGGCAGAGCAATGTCTGCATGGAAGGAAATGAACATTTCTTGTTGAGAAGAGCACATATCAGACTGGCAGAGTAAAAAAATTCCATTGGTGAGTTGTGTGCAGGAGCAAGACTGTACTTCAAGAAAGCTCTCAATTGCATGGACAGAGTTGAAAAAAAACTACCCATCGGGGAAAAAAAAAGAGCCTTGTCCTGCATCCATCTGTCAGTAGATGGCTCTGCAAGCCACAGTGTTGCACAGTTAACCATTGCATCCTGGAGACAGCTCAGGCTCAAGATGAGTCTGTGCCCTTCTGCAGTTCTTGCTTTCTGCCTGGGGAAATTTGAGGTGCCCCAAAACCTGCGGGCTTTGTCTAACCCTTGTTCTTTCTGACATCTTTCCCACCCTGACCTTGTTGTTTTCTGACAGACATCCATCCCACCCTGTTGTTTCTGGAGCTCCAGCCGGTGATGAGCACCCAGTCATTCAATCATACCCCATCTCCACTGCGTTCCGATGGCTTTAGCGGCACACCGGTGACATTATCTGGGTGAGTACATCAGCACAACAGCTCCTGCAGCCTCGGTTTGGCTTGTGGAGGCAGCACTACATCCCTGCCCTCCTGCCTGCAGCATCCCAGCCACCTCCCGTACATGGACACCCTGCATTGCATCTCTGCTGGCAGTGGGGATACAGCCGGGATGTAGCCGGGATGTACCATCAGGCACCGAACAGGTTAAGTCAGCAGCTGCCATCTAAAGTACTGTAGAAAATACAAGTCGGAACAGAGTGTTTTATCATCTCTTTTCCACGCCTGATGCTGCAAGCCTCTAGAGGTCTAATCTGCTTGACTTTTTTTTCCTATCTGGCAACTCAATTTTGCTGGCATTTCTCTCTTGTGACCGTGCACAGTCAAAAATTGCAGTTTATAGCTAATACATTTAGGTTGGGGATGCAAGCCAATTTAAAAATCACTCTTACGGAAATGTGAACAGAACAGGCTTGGAACAGTCAGGGGAAAGGGTCGTCCTTTCCATCTAGAGCCATTTGCAGCAGATTTCTATGGAGATTTGTCATGAGTGGTGAGCCTGGGGAGTTTAAATCATGTAAACAAACTATTACCTACACAGTAACATCCAGGCTGGGCAAAAAGGGTGGCAGCTTTACCTGAAATCTAAAAAGATGGGCTTGTTCTCTAAAATTCTGGTACTACACCTGTAACAGCGTTCTGTGTCCTCTCCCTTACCACACAGGGTATGATTAAGAAAGGTCTCAGAAGTTGCTCCATTTCTACACACTCATGTACTGAAGAGGCACAGAATTTTTTTTCTCAGGGGGTTGACATATGACTTGAAGGAGGTTGCCTCTGAAGGGGGAGCACAGTCATGCCAGCAGATCTGGGCTGAAAAGACCACCCTTCCCATGCTGAGCCCCATCAGAGCCCTTCCTTCCTCAAGCAGCACACTTTGTTCTGCCTGTGCAAAGCATTTCCATAGCTGGAACCTCGCCTTAAACTGATACTACAAGACTGCCATCAATATTTTGCTATTTTTAAAAAAATTTGTTACCCTTCCTCCCACTAGTTCCACTTTTCTATTTGTTTTCCATGTGTCTGAATGCTTGTGTTCATGAAGACAAAAGCCAGGCAGTAGTGAATCATAGTCATAGAATCATAGAATGGTTTGTTTCAGAAGTGACCTTAAACGATCATCGAGTTCCAACCCCCTGCCATGGGCAGGGACACCTCCCACTAGCCCAGGTTGCTCAAAGCCTCATCCAGCCTGGCCTTGAACACCACCAGGGATGGGGCATCCACAGCTTCTCTGGGCAACCTGGGCCAGTGCCTCTTTCCACAAATGAAAGTCCTTCCCCTTGAGCTGCCAGAGAAGATACTTGCTTGGTGGCAGTGTGCCTGATACCAAAGAGGGACATGAAGGCCCCATCTGTAGGAGTGCAGTGCCCAGCCACTGGTACTCTGTTGTCTGCATCTTCACCTTGGTGGGACAGTGCCAGGCACAAGTTTGGCCCCAGCCCTGCCCAAGCAATTCCCCAGGTGGATTCAGAACTCAAGCCAACAGAGGGCCATCCCCAGCTGCAGACTGGGTGTACCCACACCTTTAAAGGGTAAAAAATCAATAATATCGATGTGGCCTTATCACACCAGGTGACCTCAGGGTCAGAGAAAAGGTAAAGAAGAGTTTTATAAGACAAAACTGTCTCACAGTTGCAAGGGAAATGCAGAGAGTTCCAGCTCATATGCATTAAAAAAACATCTGCATCCATCTACAGAGTCCTTGCCCTGCTTTCATTCTCGGTCCCATGTCCTCACGGTGTGCAGAACACTGTGCAGAACCTGTGTCCGTGCCTTGGCTGGGCTGCACTGCAGTACGGGCATCTTAGTGCAGACCCACCTTCACGGACAAATGTCGTGGAAATGTGAGGCTGTGAACTAGAGCAAGAAAGGCACCAGGTGCCTTCCCTTCTGTCCCACCTGCTCTGCTTTTGCAGGAGGCACAGTCACAGCGAGGTGGCACAAGGGCAGCGTCTGGCACCTCCGGCGGATTGTGCAGAGCTTGTGCATCGCAAGAGCCCCGATTGCAGGATACGACTCAGGAGGTCCAACCCCTAACTGCGGTCGTCATTTGGGCAAGTCAGCTATGTCAGCAGTCACCAGGGGACTTCAAGGGCTGCTCAGATGTCTAGTTTTCAACAACCTCAACCTTTCCATGCCTCGCTTCTTCATCCCTGAGCACAGGGAACGAGACATCCTTGCACCATTCGATCTGGCTGTGGAGGAGGAATAAGGCAGGGCTCAGCAACCCCATAACCCTGTACAGAGCTAGGGCAGTGCTTTAGTGAATAGCAGCCTTAGGAAAGAACAGCAGTTCCTCCCTCCCCATCCATTTCCTTGGCTGTCTTTCCATGTGTCCTCCTGTCACTCCTTTCTTCTTTCTCTGGTCCCTGTCTCCATCTCCCTGAGCTGAGCTGCAAACTGTTGGCCTGCCTTTGCCTTTGCAGGCTCTAAACTGACACCATGGCCAAAACCAGCACTGGGGGCCTTCTCCCCAGCCTCAGACTTGTTAATAAAAACTAAAAGCAAACAGGAGCTGGCCTCCTTGCTGGGTTTTATCATGACTCATCCAGCTTGGGCAGGATGGGACACGGTGAAGGTTGCACAAAGAAGATGCTTGATGCCATATAAAGGGCCGGCCAGGGAGGGACTAAAATCTTTGGCGGATCTGTTGGCTAAGGATGCCTTCATGACTTTTGGCAACAGGATGGAGTCTCACTTTCATTGTTGGGGTCTTGGGGTGGCACAAAGTCATCCCAGAAGTATCCTAGGCTGGAGGGACTTGTAAATGACAAAGTTTCTCAGGAATCTTTGAATGAAAGGAGTGTTTGACGAGTGGGATTCACCATATTAGTGCCTGCTTTACCCTGCTGTGCAGTGGGTTCCACCAGTTGAGAAGTATGATCCTTATTAGCCCTCAAGAGGTGTTTCAGAGCAGCCCTAAAGGATAATACCCAGTGTCTAAAAACCTTGATACGGTGATTTGTCTCAGGACCCCGACTGCGTTATCACTCATGGGCTGAAATATGTAATCAAAAGCCCAGCTGAGCCTCCACTTACCATAAACCACCTCCCTCCCTGAGCATCATCTTCGCATCAGCCTGCTGGTACACAGCAGCAGGGAATACAGCAGCTCCTTCATCACGGAGCAGTGCCAGCCTAGCTCTGCACGGCTGCAATTTTAAGTTCTGATATGGAGCCTTTGGAGCTGCTTGTCTCAGCAGTAAGCCGCCTGTCCTTATTTACCCAGCAACATTTACTCCTGGCAGTCCCCAGCTTCACATTCACATCAGGATACCCTGAGCTTGCGCACAGCAAGGGCCCGCGGGGCGGAGGAGGGAGGCAGGGGTGGTGGTGTGCAGTGCAGGGCTGGATTTCGGGTTTGTGCTAATGGCAATTCCCGCATATGTATTGGATGGTCAGAACAAGACACGTCTCGGAGAGACCCCCAGCAATGCGGGGAGTGCTGTGGGTGTTGGGGCTGGCTGCCCATGAGTGCAGGAATGAAAAAGACAAGCCACATCTGAAAGAAATGTTTGTTCATCAGTTTAGGTCTCATTCCCAGCCTTGTCTGCACCCATGTTCTCTGCTAGCCTCACGATAATTTGGAGGAGGCCTGGCTAAGACCCCTTGAAGGGTGTGAAATTAGTTATTCCCTGTTCTACTAGCCCTCCATCCCCTCTCAATGACCTCCATCACTGTCCTTCAAAATCTGACATCAAATTCAGAGGCTTTCTATAACAAAATACCAAAACCCAGCAATCAGGAACAATTCTCCATGTACCTATTGTACTGAACAGAGGCATCTGCCATGGTCTGTCCTGGCAGCTCCCCCTCCCCTGAGCAGCCCTGAAATCACTGGGAATCCAATTACTTTTATCCAAACGCTGCCAGGTATCTCAGATGCCAGTTTTCAAAAATTGCTGTGTTTCCAAAACAAAACTGTGCAGGATTTTGGTTCCATTAATGTCGTTTGAAGCTTGCCCCCAATTCCACATGAAAATAACTCTGCAAATCCCAGCCTAATATCAAGGAAATCAGGCTCCGCGGTGTGCTCTGGCACTGTTAGCCCTCTTACCTCCCCTCTGCTGCGTCTCCAGTTGCTGACACATGGAGGGAACATCACGATGATTTTAGGGAACACTGCGCCCATTTTCCACAAGATCAAGAAGCAAGGTTGCAGGAGAGGACAGCAAAGTCTTACACTAAGCCAAAGCCCAAGACTTTCCATATCCTTCTGTTTCATTGCTCCCAACAGTTTCCTTCCCTTTTCGTATTAAAGACGGGCTCTTTTTCAGGTCTCCCCCTGAAGGGGCTGCTATAGCGCAGTAGCCCACATGTCAGAGCCTCATGGGGTGTAGGATAACCCACCCCTACAGAAAAGAATGACTTGTGCAGCACCTAGTTAGGCTGAAATGGTGCAGATAGCTCCAGGCAAAACATCATATTTTGTTTCCTTCCCTGGAGACTGGAGGGAGAGCTGCTAATTCCAGTACTGCTCAACTCTGCCCCTAGTTTGAGGGAAAAATTAAATATAGTTGCTGGGAAAAGCTGGGGATTGCAGAAAGATTGGTGGGATAACCGATAACTGCAGTGAGGGTGCAGTTGTACTGTGGCCCGTATCTCTTCCAGCAGCGTAGGATGAATATCACTCCATGCAGTGGGATATACTGGGGAACAAGGAACACAAGCCGTGCTTATAGTGTGGGGACTCAGTGTATCTAGAAAAGGATTTGAGGGATTTAGGGGGATCATCTGTACCAGCTCGCAGTGTGATACTGCAGCAAAAAGGACCGAGGCTGAAGAACAGATGGGAAATCTGTGCTTTAGTCAAACACAAGCTGTTGAACTCAACAGGAGGAGCTCGTTACATGTTATAATTCAGTGTCAAACAGGAAATCAATCTAGATGTTCCAACAGAACGTAAGTTATTGGTTTGCCAAGGGTCACACACGATGTTTACCATAAAGAAGGAACTTGAAGACATGTCTTTGAAGCCCCATGGCCAACATCCATCCTCTGAATCTCTCTCCCTTGGATGAGAAATATCAAACCGTTTTCATTCTCTTTCCCTTCCTTCGTCTCCCCTCTGATAAAGAGTGGGCTGGCTGGGAAAGTGATGGTTGTGTAAGGCTGCACCCAGTGCTGTTAGTGGGAAAGCTGCTTCTGAGCAGAAATTCCGATTACAGCACAACCTTGCTGTCCTGCTGCACCTCATGCTTAGTCCTCCCTGGATCCCACAGTTCCAACCTTCTGCAGATCCCACTGCTGTAGGCACCCATTGCGATGTGAAACATGGGTCCAAGGACTTGTTCCAAATGTTCTCTTGGTCCCCACTATAACTGTCCTGGGTCTCACATGGTTTGCCCCACCTCACTGGTCTGCCGTGGTGGTGGGCCACCAGTTCAGAAGGGCTCAGAGCTAGCATTCCGTTTGGAAAAACATCTGAAAGGGGGAATGCTCCTGGCATGCTGGCAGCTCTTGTTAGCTTAATGTCAGAGCTGCTACTCCAGAGACGTGGGAAGTGACATGCAGTTCATCTGGGAAGCTTGGCAGTACTTTCGCTGCAAGCAGCTCAGCTGTGCTCCTCGGGGAGAGAGTAGGAAGTGTCCTCATTTCCCTGGGAGCACGAGGCACAGTGTACTTGCAGCATGTGTGCATGAGATCCATACCTTCACCTGGGTACTGGGACCAGGGGACATTTCCTTCCCCCTCACAGAACCACGTCACAAGGGAGATACAGTGGTAATACACAAGAGATCGAAGATGGTTTTTGCTAGAGGACTGGGAAGAGAAGGGTTATAAGGTCCTTTCCCATCTGAGCCTTTGGGAAATGTGCTGGAGTTGCAGAGAGAGCTTCTGTGTCCCAGCTGGCGAAGGGCAGAGCTGCCTGGGAGGGACAGGAGGAGCTCCACGGAGCAGTGCTCTGGACAGGGTGCTGCCAGGTTCCCTGCAGTGTGAGATGGACCCCGAAGAGCAGCAGGGAAACCACTGAATCAGCAGGTTTGCCTCTTCATTCGTGACTACATCCAGGTTCTCAGCTGAAGCAATCATCCTCCTTTCCATGTCTTTTCACACCCATCTCTTCATGGCAAGGCCTGAGCTAACACCATCACAAACTCAACAAAAGCCCAGGGAGCTGTGGCTCCCCATGGGGAGATCTCCTGCTCTGGTAGTCGAGGAAGGTGCATCCTCCTGCTTTGGCAGCAGGATGACCTTGGCCCTAAGGAGAAGTGAGAGGAGGAATGAGGCAGGTTTCATGGGGCTTTTCGTTGCACAGGATGTGCTGAATACTTGGTAATTTTGTTCCAGACCCTGTAAAAGCAGATGTACTTGATGAACCTGATAGGTAGAGGCTTGTATTCCCATTGCAAGGTGGCAGATGTTGCTACATGACTGTCATTGCTCAGCGTGGCCTCAGCCATCCCCATCTTTGCCCCCAGACTGGAAGCACAGCCTACCTGTTGCATTATTAGCCCCCTCCAGGGAAGATGCTTCTTTGTCAAGACATCTTGCATGGATGATGAGAAATTTCCACTGGTCTGTGTGTCAGGGCAAGGTGGAACAAGCCAGTTGGACACTGTGCCATGGCCAGGGCTATAGCCATGCCCTCTGCCTGGGTGCAAGCAAAGCTGTCTCTCTCCCCGGGCCAGTTCTTTGCTCCCTGAGCATTTTGTTTTCAGATATTGTCTTTATCACGCACATTTTTGGCATTACTGATGCTCATTCATTTTTAACGCTGAATACACTTTTCCTGCTCAAAGCCTTCCCTAAACATCAGCTAATGAAGCTGCCACACTCCCCTTGGAGACTGGCATTGGGCAGGATTATCCCCATGGCAAGGATTTGCCCAGGAGCATGAAACAGGTCAGCTCCAGTGCTGGACATGAGCCCAGAGCCGGAGAGCCCCAGGGCTGCGCTGAGGCCAAATGGGTACTTCTGGAGCATCTCATCCCCTGGGAAGGGCACCTACAACGTGGTGGGTGAGGCTTCCAGCCAGGGTTAGGATACAAAGTGCTGTGTACAAACCTGCTTTTGGACTGGGTTTCACACCCAAACTGCCATAGCAGGTCTAAAGGGGGATAAGAAGGGTTGTCCTTTCTGTCTATACCAAATTTGTCAGCTACAATTGCAGAGATGTTTTGCAGAAGCCATCAGTCACCCAGTTCAAGGCTACAAACAGCAGTTCCTCAGTGAAGGATGTGTGATACTAGCCCCAAAGCCCCTGTGTCTGGAGGGTAAATGCATTCACCAGCCTGCACAGGCTCCTGCTGCCTTGCTGTGCCTGGCCCAGGGAGCTTCCCAGAACAGGAGCTATCTGCATCCCAGCACTAACTGCCTTCAGCAGTATATTTTTTTTAATGTTATTTCTTATTTTCTATTTATTTTTATTTTTATTATGGTGTCCTCTATGTCTGCCTGCAGTTTCCTAGAAATAATAAGTCATTAAAGCCTTGAAGGAACAGCACACAGCACAAGCAGAGCTGGAGGGGGCAGGGGAACGCCTCTGTGCAAAAGCATTTCCTACTTTCCAGACATCAGCTTTGCTGGCAAGTGGCAGAAGGATCACATAAGACAAAACTGAAGAGCAGGAGCCTCTGTGATCTGCAGTGCAGAGCCAGTGCGTCTCCCCACTGCATCCCAGAGGTTTGCAGGGAGGGCTGGGCACAGAGGATGCTGTGACTGCAGGCTGCCTTACACGTTCACAGTCAGCCCCGCTGAAGGGTGCCTGGCTCTTTATGTCAAGCTATTTCTTAATGTGTTTTCTTTCCTAGGTGGCATTTCAGTGAACATGCAAATGTCACTGGTGTATTAAATGAAAGACAGATGAAATACAAATGAAAAAATGAAAAAAAAATGAGATGTGCGTATGCTTCACCCTCCCTCTTTTCTACTCACATTTTTTTTCTTTCCATCTGAAGCAGAACAGCTACAGCAGGAGCAAAACCAGCAAGGAACTGGGCAGAGAGTGGGCTGGGAACAGGGCATGTCATTTGCCTAAAGCCCCAAAAGCCCATGAGTTAGAGTGGCAAAATGCCTATTTCAGTGCTGGCGTGAGCCTCTTATAAGGTATTTTTCATCACTGGCCCCTCCAAGGCACTGTATAGGGGCCGGCCCTTCCTACAGCTCCCCACCACGTCCCCACACACTCCCTGCTCTCCCCGGTGATGCCCACCCGCACTGCTGAAGGACCGCATCCTCCAGTCCTCTGAGTAAGGAGGGGTGGCAGGGATGCTGCACGTGTTTGCTGTGGTCCTCCAGGAAGAGGAAGGCTGTAAGCATCACTCCCAGGGCTGTCCTGCTGGTTTGCTTTCCAGGTCAGGAGGAGCAAGCCTGTGTGCCAGGGCTTGGGCTGCTTAAAATTCTTCTGAATGGGATGCTGTAGGGCAATATCAGCTCTGATGATGGTCCTCTTACTTACTCCAGAAGTCCTGCCAGTGCCTTGAGTAACAGAATTTATTTGGATCATCAGTGAGAAGAAATAATGCACATAGGGCTGTTTTGGGGATATAGGCACTGCAGTACCAGGAGAGGCTGCAATGGCGAAGTGCAGATTATTGGAAAAACAAATGCAGAAATGAAAAGATGCAGCAGATATTTAGTGTCTAGGTGATGTGTAATGATGCGGAGTTGTGTGTGTGCCTTGGGGAAGTTAGAGGGGGGTCTGTAGCATTGCTTTGCTAGCCCATATGTTCCTCCAGATTTGCCAGAGAAACGGAGCAGCATGCAAGAATGGACACACTTGGAAGACAACGTTTATGCCCTAAAACCTCATCTGACCCTGCAGAATTATGCTGGATAATCCCAGGCTTATAAAGGCAGTGATTTTTGCTTCATCACCTTCTTTGCATCAGCTTTGCTTGGAGGGGAGTGGTTGTGCTACACCCTGACCTCAGCAAAGCAGGAACATTTCTGCTCTCAGACACAGCCATGGAAACAGTTTTCCAGGTTTTTTTTTTCACTCTTATTTTCATTTCTTTGGCCTGAGATTGTTCTTACTGCAACGAATCACTGGGTGCATATACAAGAGATAATACTGGGCTAAATGCACAGAGGAGCACAAAGAAACATCGAAATGTGCCAGAAATCAATAGACACACGCGAGTTTTTGCTGCTGGTGGTTTCAGCCCATTCACCAAGCCAAAGTCCAGTTTCCCCACTATTTACATGAGCATCTATAAAATCAATGTGCACAATGAACAAGCAAGTAGATGCGAGCATATTCCCACGGCTCCACAATTTACCGCCTTCCTGAAATTGTCCCTCTGTGAGTAGAGAACAGATGTCGACATTATACTTCTAATAAATTCATCCAGTTTTGCATGCAGACATGCTGTAATTTTTTTAAAAAATGGGGCAGAATGTAAACAGAGGAAAAAATTAGTTATCATCAACACCCTCCAAAATGGGAGAGTGTGTGAAAAGCCAGAAGGCAAAGTGGAGATGGGAATCTGGTGCTTTGGGAAGTCTGCAAACAGTTTTACGTGTCAGTCATGTTTTGCTGTCTTGTCCACTGTGACATGAATCTCTCCCCAAATCTGCACATTTCAAATGCCACTGCCAAAATATTAGCTATTAATTATATGCTGTATTCAAGCGAGAATTACCATCATGTGCCCCAGTATCCATAAATATGAGATCCAACAGGGGCAGAATGGCCTTTTGTTTCCCTCTGCAGAATTACATGCATGACCCAGTTTTTTTTCTAATACTGCAGGGGCAGGAGAGACATGGCATTGTTTGTTCAACACAAAATGGGGAGGGAGGAAGGGCCCTATTTTGCAGCATACAGTAAATAAACTCTTGGATTACAGAATAAAACCAGAGAAATGATGCGCCAATCTCTTCCTGCAACCAGCAATATTTGCAGCAGATAATTATAATATTTTCCTGAAGTGTTTGGCGCCAATCTCAGACCCCAATTTCCGTTTTAACTACCTGTCTCCTACATCCTGGGTCTCTTGTTTGTGATGCAGGTTGGCTTAACCCGCTGGTTTGGGTGGCAGATGAAATCTTCAGCCTGCGTGATCACTGGGACGAGCGTTGGGAGACACGTCAGCCAGCTCTGGCTGGGGACAAAGATTTTGGTGGCTGAATTTTCACACTGAGGACCCCCCACCCTGGGCAGGGGTACATAAATATGGGAGATGGAGGACGATCCAGTTTTCTTGGAGAAATTCCAGTGCTGGTTTAAGGGCAACCTAATGAAGGGAAAAGGGCAACGCAGCGATTATCTACTGTGTCTCTACAACCTCCCCCAGGAACCTCAGAAATAGATAAGGACAACATGAATTCTCAAGGCACAGCCACAATGATGACCTTATGCACAAAAAACTCAGCACAGAAACCGGCTTACATCCTTACAGAGGTAATCTGGGAAGAGCAGAGGAAAGGAAGGCAGCACTGGGATGTGGCCATGGCAGGAGATGCGAGGAGGAGGTAGAAGAGGTTCTTCCAGTTATCAAGAACACTCAACACGAAGGATGTTATTTTAATTACCCACAACTGGAGATAACAGGCAGCGACACAGTCCTCCAGGTCTCTAGGACACTGGGGACAATGCTTCAGGTCAGATGGACAAACAGCTACCTGGGTTGGACTGTCACCATGAGGAGCTGGCTGGGAACCGGAGGGGACAGTGATTTGGGGGAGAGTGATCACAAAGGGAGTTCCTTTTTCTCCCAAACAGGGAGATGCAAGAGCAAGGGCAGAGGGATGCTGGACCCAAACCGGCTGATTTCGACAGTGGGCAGCTCCTGGAGAAGGAGGACAACCAGCGTGGCAGGGGACAGCCCTAAAGGCACCGGGTGGTTTATCCTGCTGGAAGGAAGCAGAAAATACAACCACCCAGTGATCCTGTTGCAAACCCAGGGGCAGCCACACAGGGCAGAGGGAGGTGGGTACCGTGGGAGCTCGTTACTCATTCACACTGAAAATCAGCATATTGCGAAACCACACAGGAAGGGATGAATGAGTTTCGGATAACAAGGGCAAGGGAGGACCTATAAATATGTCAGAAGGAAAAGAAAGAGGAAAAAAAAACAAACCAAAAGATGACTCAGAAAAGGCCAGTGCTGCGTTCACATAAAAAGTTCCTCGTCACCAGCTGATTCACTTTAATTACATGTTAATCAAAGCAAGGAGTGGAGCAGGAAGAAACTGACTGGAGGCAGTTTAGGTGGGATGGAGGAGATGGAGTCAGCACAGGCAGAGGATGGTCCTGCAGGAGGTGAGCAGAGGAAGCAATGGCGATGCTCTTCCCAGCCACCTCAGGCCAGGAAAGGTCCTGTGGGCAGAAACCGGCAGGGACAATATCTCTCTTTAGAAAGGGGAATTACATACCAGGAGCCTAACTTTGCACTTTGGAAAGCTCCTAGAATAAATTATTAAACAATTGGTATGAAGCCAGAAGAGAATATGGGGGTAAGAAGGGATAGTAAATTTTGTCAAGAATAAATTGCCCAAACCAGAATAAAGTCCAGCTCAGGATCCCTCTTGAGTAGCTGAAATGAGCTGCAATTTAGGTAAAGCTTTTGAAATAGTCCCTCTGACATTTCACAAATTCTCTCAAATTAAGGAAATACGGGAAAGTGAATTTGGGAACAATTGAATAAAGACACTTGGAGTCACTGCTGATGGTTTTCAGCCGGCAAAGAGAAGATTTTGAGCAGTGTCCTCCTGGATTGGGCATAAAGTTGCTTCCATTCAAAATTTTCATTTATTGACTCAAATGATGGCCCAGGGAACACACTTCTAAAATATGTATATCATGCTGGACCACAAGCACCTGGGACGACTGGATGAGAATTCAAAAAGACCTTGAAAAATTGGAGAAAGAACACGAAACCATAGAAGCATAGGTCATCATAGAATGGTTTGGGCTGGAAGGGACCTTAAAGATCATCCAGTTCCAACCCTCCCACTAGCCCAGGTTGCTCAAAGCCTCATCCAGCCTGGCCTTGAACCCCTTCAGGGATGGGGCATCCACAGCTTCTCTGGGCAGCCTGGGCCACTGCCTCACCACCCTCCCAGGAAAAAATGTCTTCCTTATGTCCAGTCTAAATCCACCCTCTTTCAGCTTGAAACCATTACCCCTCATCCTGTCACTCCACCCCCTGATCCAGTGCTCCCCCATCTCTCCTGTAGCCCCCTTTCAGCACTGGAAGCTGCTCTAAGGTCTCCCCGGAGCCTTCTCTTCTCAAGGCTGAACAATCCCAACTCTCTCAGCCTGTCCTTGTATGGGAGCTGCTCCAGTCCTCTGATCATCTTCGTGGCCTCCTCTGGACTTGCTCCAACAGGTACATGTCCTTCTTATGTTGGGGGCCCCAGAGCTGAACACCATACTCCAGGTAGGGTCTCACAAGAGCAGGGCAGCCGTCTGGTCATGCTTCTCTTGATGCAGCCCAGGACACGGTTGGCTTTCTGGGCTGCAAGCACACACTGCCGGGTCATGTTGAGCTTCTCATAGACCAACACCCCCAAGTTCTTCTCCTCAGGGATGCTCTCAATCCATTCTCTGCCCAGCCTGTATTTGTGCTTGGTATTGCCCTGACCCATGTGCAGGACCTTGCACTTGGCCTTGTTGAACTTCACGAGGTTTGCACAGTCCCCCCTCTCTAGCCTGTGAGCAAGATGAAATCCAACAAATTACAGGACAAGCCACGGCTCTTAGAGGAGCAATACCCAATGCACACTGCCCACCGACAAGTTCTTACCAGGTGATGGCATAGCAGAAAGGGAGGAGGTTCAGCTCCATCTCCATTAACCTCCCCTCCAGCACACCCGCTTGGGCTGCAGAGACTGCAGCACCACATGGGTGCACCAGCGTGGAATACAGCAGCAGAGCAGTACCCACTGCCGTGTTCTCCATCTCCCTGTACCCTCTCCTGCCCGGGGTTCACAGGCCCTGGCAGGGACACCTCAGGTGGAGTGACTCAACCAGTAGCACAGATTTTAGCACTGCTGAGCACAGAAGCAACGAAAACTGTCCCCGTCTCTCGCAGCAAATGAAGCAGAACAGGGGTCTGAAGCTGGACGGTCCAATTTAAGCACCAGCTCACGGGTGTGTGGCCACCCTTGGAGTGGGTCTTCTAGCCCCCTGCCTCAGCCCTTTGAACCATAATCTGGGGTCAAGCTGTTGGACACGTATCAGTTGAAACTAAACTCAGCAATAATTAAAACACTGTGTAATGTCTTTCCCTTTGGGGGAAAAAAAAAAAAAAAGAAAGAAAAATAAATCTGTTTGTATTTTTGGCCTGGGTTTCCTTATTTTTTGCCACAGAAAACAATTCTTGTTAATGATGACTGTTCCATGTACCCGCTTGTGTTCCCCGCTTTTGTTAATGTGAAGATGTAAATGCACCATTCAATACTGACATGGGCCAACGGTTACGTTCGCACTCCCAGCCTGTGAGGAGGATGCACGATTCTATGACAGGCAATTAAAAACCCTATTATAACATCATGGAATAAGAAGTAGATGATCTATTAAAACAAGGAGCATGTTTAATTTATAAACCCAAGTAACTGCATGCTGTGAAGTGCTGGAGAGAGAAATGAATAAAGAAAGGACTTTGTAGTATTGCTCATTATTAAGTATTATAAACAGCAATGTATGTCTGACTGACAAAACCTCCCGGCAGCTTTGCAACAGGCAGCCCCAGTAACTCCCTCCCCGCCGTGGGGCAACTAGTTTCCTGTATTTCCAAATCCAAGAAGAATTTTTCTTGCATTAGCTACAAAAACCCCTAACCTCATCATTAGGGACTCTTTGATGCCAGCGATCTGGCCCTGGGGCCGGGATGTAAAGTGGAATTACACCGTTTATTAAAATTCAGCCCCAGTAATTAAAAATTAGTAATAAAGACCAGCTCAGCACCCAGATGCTGCAGGGATGAGTTTTTTGGGCATGCTCCTGTCCCACGTGCGGTGGCCCAAGGCACCGCTCTCCTGGCAGCCTGGCTGGGAGAGGGTGGGCTGCATGGGGGCCCTGCTCCCCACTTAATTTTTGGAGGAAAATAGAGAGTTATATCATGCAAAACACACAAATGATTGCATGGATGCAATTGCATGGATGGCTCTGTCCTTCCAAGGATTGATGCAGTAGGGTGCAGCCCTGGTGTGAAAATCCCTCTGAGGAAGGCTGTTTGGTCAGATTGAGCCAAGCCCCAAGGTCCTGGAGAATTGCCTGATCCCCCTTTCCCTCTGGATGGGAATGGTGAGGCTTTTCCACTCCATAAGCCTGTGTTGCAGCAGTAAATTATCCTCTGATGGGCAATGCCTCCAGCCACAGCAGCTCTGGTGACAGAGGGATGTCAAAGGGACACTAGCCTGGGATGACCGGAGCCCAGCAGCTTGCTGAAGGGGGTCAGAGGAAATCCCAGAGAGAAGTCAGGGTGAGAGATAACGTGAGGGCAAGACATCTCTGACCCTCAGGGAGGGCTGGGAGAGGAAATGGTCCATTAGCAGCTCTCTGTCTGGGGGAATCAAAGAGCCATTGTGCATTGGGCTTTGCATCCAGCTTTCTCAGTGTGTTTCCACCTCCCTGGAGACAATGCTCCAGCCTCTCACCTACTTCTTACGTCAATGCATTTCCCAGCAGATTTCCCCATCTGTTTATCATCTCTGGTGGTGAAGGATCTCATGGGGAGCTCTGCCTGCTCTGCATCTGCTCTTCTGACAGGCTCTGTTCTGTCTTCAAGAGATGAATGAGCAGCCCTGGGGCGGGGAAGTCCTGGGAATAAATCCTCTGGTCTGGGGAAGGGGCCTCTCTGTGGTGAGGACAAGACATGGGAAGAATGGGAGCTCCCTGTCAAAGGAGCCAAGGGGGTCTTTGTCTTCATCCACAGAAAATAAATGGCATCTTCCTACATGCCTCACTTCACATGGCCTTCAAAGATACAGTTGCCCCATTTTCTAATTAGTGGAGAGGAACATTATTCTGCCTTCCCTCTACCAAATGCGATGACCATCTTCCCAACACTCTTGTTGGCCAAAGGACTTGCACACAGCAAAGGAAGATGACTAACAGTTCCTGGGCCAAACATACCCCACACCACGCTGGCTCTGCAAGGTCAGCTCAGGACCTGCGTAACAACAGGAATCCAACCAGCAAGCAAGGACAGAGAAGTCCAGACCACCCAAAGCCCAGCTCCTTGCCATACACAAGCGTGTGTCCCCTGCCTCCTGAAAACGGCTGTGCAAACAAGAACATATTGAGGGATATCTCACCCAAGAGACCACAGGACTCCCAAAGCCTGACAGGACAGAGTTTCCCTTCCCTCCTGACAGTGCCATGGCCCCCAGAGGACACAGAAGCCCCTAACTCCTTCTGAGGGTTTTGCAGTGAAGTGCTGGCAGGAAAAGTCCTGTCTTAGGTCCCCCAGAGCTCCCACAAGTCCTCCCTTTGGCACTGGATGACGCAGAATGTTTTCTTCTGAGACGTGGTTCTCCTGCTCTTGGTTATCTCACTGGCCCACATGGCATCACTGTCTGAGCTTTCAGCCATCACACCATCCCAAATAAACAGAAGTGAAACCAGACATTTTAGACCCCTGCAAGCTGCAGGTAGGTCCTGGAAGAGACTTTTCAAACTATTTCAAAGCAAAAATCCATGTGACTAGGCCAAACCCAGAAGGCACCTGCTGGCTGGTCACTCTCTTTGACTTGATATTTCAAGGATATTTATGAACTTAATCAAGGGCAAATGCCAAGTCTGGCACCTAGGAAGGAGTAGCCCCCATGCTACAACACGGGCTGGGGCTGACCAGTGGGGGAGCAGCTCTGCAGGAAAGGACCTGAGGGTCTTAGTGGACACCAGGTTGACCATGAGCCAGCAATGCATCATCACAGTGAAGAAGGCCAACAGCCCCTTTGGGTTACATTAGGCAGAGTGCTGCCAGCAGGTCAAGGGAGGGGATCCTTCCCCTCTGCTCAGCCCTGCCGACACCATGTCTGGATATTACATCCAGTTTTCAGCCCCCAAGACAAGAGACACAGGGACACATGGGAGTGAGTCCCAGATGGACTGGTGAAGGGCCACCAGGATGCTCAGGGCAGTGCAAGCACGTGGCCTGGGAGCAGAGGCTGACGGTGCGGGGTTGAGAAAAGACAGTCTTGGTGGGGAACTGATAGCAAGGTGGATATGAAGATGATGAGAAGAGAAGGCTCCAGGGAGAGCTTAAAGCAGCCTTCCAGTACTTGAAAGGGGCTACAGGAGAGATGGGGAGGGACTCTTGACCAGGGAGTGGAGTGACAGGACAAGGGGTAACGGTTTTAAGCTGAAAGATTAGCTATTAGGAAGAAACATTTTCCTGTGAGGTTGGTGAGACACTGTAACAGGTTGCCCAGAGAAGCTGTGGATGCCCCATCCCTGGAGGGGTTCAAGGCCAGGCTGGATGAGGCTTTGAGCAATCTGGGCTAGTGGGAGGTGTCCCTGCCCATGGCACGGGGGCTGGAACTCAATCATCTTTAAGGACCCTTCCAACCCAAACCATTCTGTGATTCTATGGTGAAGACAGTCTCTACACAGTGGTGCATGGTGGGAGGACAACAGACGCCAGGCATAAGCTGAAACAAGGGAGGTTCAGGCTGGATATGAGGAAAAATGTTCCCACCATGAGGACAGTCCAGTAGTGATACAGGATGCTCAGAGAGGCTGTGCTGCCTCCAACCTCAGAGTTTTCCAAGATTCAACTGGCTAAAGCTCTGAGCAACCTGGTCTGACCCCAGAGCTGTCCCTGCATGAGCAGGAGGTTGCTCTGGAGACCTCCCGTGGTCCCTTCCCACATGAGCTATCCTGTGATCCTAACATGCCCGAGGGCATCCTGTGTCCAAGTCACACAACCCATCTGTGGCCAAGTCAGTGCCAAACACTGGCCTCCCTGTCTAGGAACAGCACTGGTGACTGCTTCTTCTCCCTTGCTGTGGGACCTCCACCAAACCCACAGCTACCAGATGGCTGAAAGCTGCCTTCCCCCCACCAGCACTAGCAGAGAGAAGGGGGAGCAGGGAGCCTTCCAGCACTCTCCCAGGCATCCCTAACCACAACATATTGTTCTGGGCATCACACAATAACCCCAGACGGAGCAGGGCGTCGTGGGGGGGTGGGATCTGCAGTCACATCCGGGACGCTGTGTGTCATCCCTAGGAACAAAGCCTTGCGGGAGAGGGCAGGGGGTTGTGCCTGGTCCCCTCCATGCCTAGCATGGGGTGCAGGAGGGACGAGGAGTGCAGCCCTCCTTCTTTTGTCACAATCAGCATTTGATTATCCAAAACCAGCCATTGTAAAAGTCCCCCACTCATCTGGCAACAATAATGAGCAGGGGAACAGCTCATTCCTTGCTCGGCACCACATCACTCATCAGGCAATGTGGCCAGAAGTGCATCTCCCCATGCTCCTGCTCATGAGTATCTCCTCTTCCACTCCTGCTTGAGCACACAGTGAACCTGGAGATGGAAACTGGAGGTCCACAAGCACTCTGTGGGTCAAATTTCTCTCACACCATGACCTTGAGACCTTAGTTTAACACAACTGCTATCAGAAATTGTGCATAAAAAATGGGCTGCCCTTGGGTTTTGACTTTATTTAGGAAGTTTTCTTCTGAGAGAGGACAGTATGAGGTTCCTCCTAAGAACATCACTGAATAGCTAACGATGGCTAGTGGCTAATCTGGGGATGGATGGATGGATGGATGGATGGATGGATGGATGGATGGGGGGGTGGGTGGATGGATGGATGGGTGGATATTGGATATCTGCTGCCTAGGAGAAATGCATGGCTTGAACAGCGCACAGCGGGAAGCTGCAGGATGGAGGCAGTAGCCAGTTTTCCTAGGAGGCCCTGGAAAAGCAAAGAGAAAGGGAGAGATGAACATTTCTCTGTGTACTTTGGATGAAGGTTGTTTGTTGTTATATCATCTGATTTCCTGTTTCCCTCGCCTCTCTTCCTTTCAGCGAAGCACTGTTTTGTTAAGTTCCTTTGTTAACAAGCGGGGAAGGAGAGCTGGGAAGGGAAGAAGGGGAAGGAGAGCTGGGGGATGGCAATGGGGGAAGGAGAACAGAGGCAGGACGATGGAGAAAGGCTCACAGGGCAGGGTAGTACTTTGAATACTCAGGCTGGTTTGACTGAATTTTCATAGAATCATAGAATCACAGAATGGTTTGAGTTGGAAGGGACATTAAACATCGTCTAGTTCCAACTCCCCTGCCATGGCTGCAGATTAGTGATGTGTTTGTAAGGACCCATAGAAATTAAGGGTTCCTTAATTACCCTCTTGTTCCTGCCAGAAAGGTTGAGTTTATTACAGCATTACCCCTAGAGAGGGCAGCATCTAGAGATTTTAGGGTTGTGCCCTTGCTCATTTTCAAGGACTTGCTCCATAGACACTTCAGAGCTTGAAGAGAAGGTTCCCAGAGGTGCAAATGGAAAGAAGAACTAGGCTGAGCACAGGAATGTGGTGGCTACACATCCAGCCCTGTGCTACCTCTAAACGGGCTTATCCCATAGGCATGGCACTGGTCACCCCACCATCCTACTGCTACTTAACCAACAAGTGCCTCGCAACTGGTGCAACCCCAGAGCTCCCCCGCACCTCCCAGCCACCACCATGCCATGTTGGGATTGTCCCAGCAACCTGACAACATCTCTGTCCAGTTCCCCCAGTCTCAGGCCTTTCCCCTCAGTTATCACTGTAGCCCGAAAAGACCACCTCTGCTTCTCCTGTGATCCCATATGACCTGGGAATCGTCTCTGATGGCATTCATACCCATAAGGATCATCCCCCAGCCACAGGCAGCCTGGGGCCATCCTCCACCACCCTGCTGTCACTCTCCCTTGCATCAGCTTTGGTGTTGCAGAGCCTCCACACACCCAAACTACTAATCTGGCACAAAAATAACCAAGTGAGAAAAGGGAACAGGTTTCTGCTAAGTCAGCACTGAATCTGCCAGCACGAAGGCTGAGACAGCGCAGGGGACAGGGACTGGTGGCTTGGAGCTGTGGGAGAAAGGACAGGAATGAGTCCTCCATGGTTGGCAGTGGCAAGCTCTTAGGTAGGTTCAAGCCACCGTGTTTAAGCTGTGGCTGAAGGTGATTTGAGCTCAGGGAGTGGGAATTATCCTCCCTTCTCCTTCTTATCCAGCCTGAGTATAACTCCCTCAAGTGTCAAACAGGACCTGAAACCATCACAGGAGAGCATCTGAAAAGCTGATGAGGCTTTGAGCAACCTGGGCTAGTGGGAGGTGTCCCTGACCATGGCAGAGGGTTGGAACTCAATGATCTTTAAGGTCCATTCCAACCCTAACTCTTCTCTCCTTTCCTCTTCTCTTCTTTCTTCTCTTCTCTGTACAGTGCAGGGTCAGCAGAGCCCCGGTGAGTTACTTCACGCTCCCCCAGGAACACTGTTATCTGGCGGCCACAGACCCCCTGGCACAGCCACATCCACAGCCCTGTGTGCCCTCAGCCCTGGGGCAATGGAGCCATGGGGTCCCCCTTGTTCTGGAAGGGTGGGAGAAGACCTTAATCTGTGAGTAAGATTGTCCATCATCACTTGGTGATGAGGTCCGTGCTGCTGGGTGCAGCTGGGGTGGCTGAGCAAGGTTACTTGGGAAGTGACATTCTCATGGGGCTCCAAGGGTGTACAGCTGGCTTTGAGCTCTCACTTAAGAAAAAAAAAAAAAAGAATGCTGTGCTGAGCTGAGTGAAATGAAGCCTGCTGGGTTAGAGGTGGTGAGAGTTATTTGCTGGTTCATCTCTGTACCAGGAGGATTTAGGCTGGATTAGGCAGTGGCTGCCTGTGCCACTCTGACAGTCCTTCTGCAGGCGACTCGAAGCGTAAAACCATCAGCATCACGTGTGCAGGGTAAACTGACCCAAAAGTGATCTTGAGTCCACAGCTGACATAACTCACAGATTTGCAGGGAGGGTTGTTCAGTGTCTTTTTGTGCTGTTGAATCTCCAAGAGCATACAACCCTCCCAGGGGTTTTACTTGGTTTTGGGAGACTCATAATAAGTTTTGCAGTGCTCTGAAAGCTCTGCAAACACCACCCTGTCCCCTTTGCCACCTCCCTGTCCCCCTCAGGCTGTGCTGGGCTCTAACAAGCAAGGCAAAACGGGGTCTTCTGCTTAGCACAGAATCATAGAATGGTTTGGGTTGGAAGGGACCTTAAACATCATCGAGTTCCCCCCTGCCGTGGGCAGGGACACCATCCATTAGACCAGGTTGATCAAAGCTCATGAAACTCTCAGGTTTGCTGCCAAGTGTCTGATGGTGGCTATACCACTTAATTCGCTGCTTTGATTTCTCCAGTGTAAACTTAGGGACATAACATGACATTCAGATACATGCAGAAAAAACATCTTCATAATTTTTCATTTGCAACTTCATGACCATCAAGATGCCCCAGCCAAGAGCAAGGCTTCTCTTTGTTAGGTGTCGTTCAAGCCTCAGCCCTGGAGCACTTACACCCAAGGAGCAGAAGGAAGGTGAACCAGGGCACTCCATGTTGTGCCCAGAGACACTGGTTTTGGAGAGGTTGAGATGAGCCTCCAGGCTTCAAAATCTGAGCCTTGCTCCCCAGCTGAGCCAGAGACCCTTCTGCAAAACAAGACTATATATAATCAAAAGGATAAAACCTCCGAAAAGAAGAATCAACCTTACATACGTACATTATTTTTCCTCTGAAGGGTACAGAGATGACTGCTGGGCTTGCTCCGCCTGCACCGAACTCAGCGTGCAGGCAGCTGTGGCTTTCAGATGGAGGTAAAACCGTTCTGCTTTACAGCACCTGCGTTACTGTACGGCTCTGGGGGCAGAAGGGAAACTTCTTTACAGCAAGTCACTGACCTGGAAAGGATTGGACATACTAGCCCCATGTGTGCCTCTCCTGTTTCTTCCCAGGAGTGGAGATGCAATGCCAGCTGTGCTTCATGTGCAGCCTCATCTCCCCATCTTACCTGTGGTTATCTCACCGCCTGGACCCTGGGCACGGGTTTAAAGTCATGTTTACGCACCTTAAGCATTGCCATCAGCTGCTGAGCTTCTCCTTTCTTCAGGTCCTGTGGGAAAACAGGCTCTTCAGCTGTTATCAGGCTTTTCCAGAGGAGAGATCACCTCGGGAGTGATGGCCACCAAACCCGCATCCAACGGTGCTGTGGTTCATTCCCCAGCTGCCACCCCTGGCTCCCTGTCCTGACACCCCCTGGGGTACCATGGCAGGAAATCCATCAGTGATCCAGCAGACTTTTGTTAAGGAAATCTCTTTCCTTCAAGATGCTTCTCAGTCAGTGGAATCAAAATAATCTATAAAAGCAGCTTGCTGCTGGCAAAAAGTTTAAGGCAGGAGCTGGATTCCCTGCTGGGAGACCCAGACTCATCTGAGCTCTGTAATGGAGAAGGAGTTTGTTTTCCCAGAGCGTAAGGTGAGAAAAGCTCATTTAATAAGGAGATGGCAGAAGTGCAGTCTGTCCCGGTCAGGACAAACGGCCACGGGGGAGCTGCTCTGACTGCTGATCGGGAGGACGTTCTCATGCTCTTTTTCAGTTACCACCTCACACTGGAAAACTAAAATTTTCTCATGTCACCTCAACCACCCAAAAGACCTTCCTGCAGGCAGTCCTGCATTTGCCATGGATCCTGCTAGAAACCGCTGTGTTTATATGTACATGCGGGTGCATATATATCTCTCTATAGATGGTCCTGCTGGGAACATCTGCTCTGGGTAGATGTTTCCCTTCCTGATTTCCTGGAGAGCCAGAAGGGTGAGAACTCCCACCCAAACTCTCCCTCACCCAGGGAAGTCTACGGGCTTTGTTGGTTTAACTTCCCAATTTATGTTAATGCAAGTGGTAACTGTGGTTTCTATATGAATTGGAGCTGCAAATTTTCCCAAGCAGTGGCTACTTTCCTAGAACATCAACAGAACATAGAAATGTTCTGTTTTTACAGGAAATGTGGAAGCAATGGTCTGTGGACAGACAATGAGAAAGTCCAAAAGTAAATTACATCTGCCCTGTTCGCCTGGCTTCTTTTATTGCAAACAAGTAATGAGAAATCACTTCCCAGAAAGCTTCTGGTTTCTGCATGAAGCAAGGAATGGTTCTGTTGCGTATTCTGTTAACGTTTCTCAGAAAACTTCTTTTGGCAAAACAATTCCTCCCATTTCATGACCGTGCTTTAAACAGCCTCCGATGACTAAACAGGACCCTTGGCCTGAAGAGAAGAAGGTTTCTGGTGGCAAACTAGGTCAGTGGATGTCCCTCCATCACTCGCTCGGACTCCCACCACCATTTTAGAAAAGACCGAAGGGTCTCCAGTCAACATGAGCAGTGAGGTTCACCAACTCTGGTTAAAAATACCTTCCTTATTTTTTTTTCAACAGTTCACTGATGTGGTTGAACCCATGGGCCTGTATTTGCATGATTCACAGGGTGGCACAAGGTGGGAAAAGGAACCGAATGCAGGGAGGTGAGGAGGAACTTCTCGAGCCGCTGCTGCCACCAAAAACACTTAACACGAAACCCCAACCTCAGTTACCCGCTTCCCTATTTTCCTCCCAAAGAGGGAGAAAAGTGGAGATGCAGCTTGTTGGACGTTAATAAGCAATTTATGTTTCAGGCACTCCGAACCAGTCCAGGCAATGTGACGGGTGTTTGTCATTACCAGCGTGGCAAGAGGGGGTGGGATGGATAATCTGCGGACTGTCTTTAGGTTCTGTATAAATAATAATAATCAGAGGCGGATGTAACTAATTGGAATCTATTCCACGGCAGTAACACGATCCGTCTTATTGCCAGTCCCCTGAGTCACTCCGTCCTCCGGATGATGATTTTTTTGCTTTTCCCTAATAC
>WKFP01014769.1:97941-164319 GCA_011057875.1 Pterocles orientalis | reverse complement strand
GAAACCCTGCGAACTGCCAATGATTGAGAAAACTCATTGTACTGCCTTGACTGACCGCGAGTGCACTTGCCTGTCTGGTACGTTCCAGACGAACGATACCTGCGTCCCTTACACGGTGTGCCCGGTCGGTTGGGGCGTCCGCAAGAAAGGAACCGAGACAGAAGACGTTAGGTGCAAGCCGTGCCCTCGTGGTACCTTTTCTGATGTGCCTTCTAGCGTGATGAAGTGCAAAACATACACTGACTGCTTTGCGAAAAATTTGGTGGTCATCAAGCCGGGGACCAAGGAGAGTGACAATGTCTGTGGTTCTCCAGCGTCTCTTCCAAACACATCTTTGACTTCGTCAAGCACCGAAGTGGGTGAAGACCCCTATGAAGTTCCACCAACTGCTCCTCTTCCCAAAGGTAATGTCCACCACTGAAACACAGACATGTTTTTGGTCATGGGGTTGCTTTTTTGCCTTGGTCAGGGTTGGCTTTGGGCTGTTAAAGGACAGCCTGGTCTGAAGTGTGGATGTTGCTTTTACTTCTTGGTCAGAAGGCAGCTCCAGAGTGCATCAGGTTGCCCTCCCTTGCGTTGAACCACACTTAATAACACTTTCACTGAGAGTGTAGTTGTGATTGAACTCTTGGCTCTCCTACTGTT
Source organism: Pterocles orientalis (assembly GCA_011057875.1). Taxonomy (NCBI): domain Eukaryota; kingdom Metazoa; phylum Chordata; class Aves; order Pterocliformes; family Pteroclidae; genus Pterocles; species Pterocles orientalis. Next base: position 163,674 of record WKFP01014769.1, on the reverse strand, counting down.
GGGACTGAAAGGACATGTTCCCCCAGCTTCTTTTCCCATCTGTGTGTTGTGCTGGCACAAGTCTTGGTTCATTTGTGGCAAACCTGAGTTGGGATGCAGCAGAAAAACACAGAGTGGGGAGGAGCTTTGCTCCACCAGTCTCCTTCTCTGATGGATTCATTGCTCTTATGCCCGTGCTTTCATAGAATCATAGAATGGTTTGGGTTGGAAGGAACCTTAAAGATCATCTAGCTCCAACCCCTGTGCTATGGGCAGGGACACCTCCCACTAGACGAGGTTGATCAATGCCCCATTCAGCCTGGCCTTGACCAGGGTGGTCCAGCCTTCCCTGTTGCATTTCACCCTGTACTGTGCCCAGCGTATTGGCTTAAATGGGAACTGTTGCCAAAACAGCCCTCCAGGAGCCTAGGCTGTTCTGTAACTTCTTTTTCTGCAATCTTTAAGATTTCCATTAGTTCTCACTGGTGGGGAGAATCAGGTTGAGTTCCCTATTTGCTCGCTTAATTGGAAAAGATGCATCACTGCAGTCTTTACTGAGACACTTTAGCCGTGGCTAGTTGCAGTGGTGCTGTCAGACCCCATTTGAGGTGGTGCTCAGCACTCCCTGGGAAGCAGCTTCCTTACAGTGTCTCAAATGGGGCATTTTAATTAAAAAATGGAACTTTTGGTAGCCTGAATGCTTGAGTTGGTAAATCCAATAGCAGGGAAGCGATGACTCTCAGTGCTTCCCCTTTAGGTCTCAGAGCTTGATATGACATTTGTTTTGTCATTGGGAGAGGAACGGAGGGTGTTCCCTGAACTTTGAAATTTGCTGTAGACAATTAGGTAAAAGTTGAAGTGTTTTCTCTGTTTGTATCCTGGTCAGAGTGTTTTGGGTAACCAAGTCACAGGCGAAATCAGATTACAGATGGTTACACCCACTCCCTAGCTCAACTGGGATGAGACATGATCTTCAAAAGCCAGGTTTCTAAAGTACGTTCTAGTTTTTGTTGCAAGAGCCCTTCCTCTTCTCATCAGGCTTTCGTCACGCAACTGGCTGGGACCTGAGAGCTGTTGGTTGATAAGAAAACTCAATAAAGATGGAAAGTGGCTCTTAGGGGGAAGTTGGGTTGCTTCTGTTGCTTCAAAAAGCTGTTTCGTAGTTAACACATCCACAGCTGCTTGCAGTGCTGATAAAAAATTTTGTGCTTCCTTAATGAAACCCGGTAAAGAGATATTAAGCCCCCAAATTTTCAGATGTTTCTAGCCCAAATACAACACTTCACAATCAGAGTAAAACCAATGTTCATAAACCTAAGAAAACCAAACCCTCTCAAAGTTGTAGGTTTTCTGAGAAATGCTGAATATGGCACAAACACAGATTAACAACATGCCTTTAACTCCTTTTTTTTTAATGATCTGCCACTAGCCTTAACCACCAAGGGTCAATTTTACCTTGAACCTACCACTGTAACCATACCCATCTGTCCCCAGAGTCAAACCTCAACTTCACCTCTTCTCTTTGTCGCTGCCTGGCGTTGGGTTTCTGTCTGCTGGCCAAGCAGATGCTCAAGCAGGTCTTAGACGGTGACAAGATGCCGTATCATGTCTCCGGTGCCGTGACACTGAACTCTCCTCTCCTTTCGCAGGTCTGAACTCTTCAGTTCCCAGTTCTGTCCCTTCTCCTGTGCCACGCACATCCAGCGTCACAGTGGAGCTGGCGGGCTACTACAACGAAACCTCGGCCAACGAGACGGATGGTGCTGGTGGGACCCCCACGGGCTCCAGTGCCACCAGCCAGGCACAGAGCTACCGGCACAAGCAGACCAGCAGAGCGCTGGAGAAGCAGCCGCCGCTGGAGATGGCAGGGGGCGAGAAGTCCAGCATTCCATACAGACCCCCCCGGCGAGGTCAGCAGAATGTCCACCAGCACTTTGACATCAATGAACACTTGCCATGGATGATCGTCCTCTTCCTGCTGCTGGTCCTGGTGGTTATCGTTGTCTGCAGTGTCAGGAAGAGCTCACGGACTCTGAAGAAAGGACCCAGGCAAGATCCCAGTGCCATTGTGGAGAAAGCTATCATGAAAAAGTCCACCACCCCCACGCAGAACAGGGAGAAGTGGATCTATTACTGCAATGGGCATGGTGAGCAGTAGCGACCGGGGGCCGTGGGGGGTTGTGTCCTCTCCACCATCCCACATTGTGCTTTGGAGGGGCTGCTCTCACATCCAGTGACCAGTTGCTTTTCTGACTCACTGGGCCTTCTAGTGAGGACAAAGCCCATATACTGGTTCCTCAGCTGTTTCTTGATCCATGGCTTCTCCACGTACCGGTTCCTGTGGTGTATCCCTGCTCCTGAAGGAAGGGTTAGTAGAGGGAACATCACCTGCTCACCTCAGCTCCTCTCCTTCCCACCCATACTTGCTACAAGGATCTTGAATGAAAACTCCTTCCCCCCACCCCTCTTCCTATCCCCTTCCACTGTTCTGTTTCACTCTCTTCTTGTTTTCTCGGTGACTCAGGCGTGGGTCTGGTTGCCTTTCATGCCATCCTTTTTCCCTCACCCCATCTGTGTCTGGAAAGCTGAGTCATTCTACGCCTTTTGGCAGCACCTAGATTTTAGATTATTATACCTAAATCCCAACTGCTGGCTTGTCCTCAGCCCTTCGCCTACGCTGGAGCCAGGAAGGTTGTCTGTAACAGCCATGTTACAGAGGCGTACAACTCTGTGAGTGTCGCGAGGTCTTCCTGGAGGCTCTGTTTTGCAGTGTTTTCTGTTCTTGTGGTCCATGAATTGCTGTCAGCTTTTTGGTGAGGCTTAAAGATGACCTCTTGTGGTCATTAAATTGAGATTTGTAAAAAATCTGTGATAAATTAATGGTGGCATGAAGACAAGCACCAAGCAGCCATGATCTTCATAATACGATGCATGGTTCTTCCTCAACAAAGCTGTGTGGTAATTTTGTCTTCCCCTGTCCTTTGAAGACGACATTGGTGAGCCCTTACTTGGGGTTGAAGTTGCTCAACCCTAAACAGCTGTTCACCGTTAACCTTTAGAAAAGCACATTTAAGAAGAGGGGGGAACCAAACAAAGACTGGATTGAAAAAAGATTGTAAGGTTTCAGAGAGATTGGTGCTTGATGACTGTCATCCTTGAGTGCTCAAGTGCAAAGCAAAGAAGGCTTTGAGTAGGGCGTCTTCTGTCATGTACTCTCTTCTTCCTGCTGATTAATAGACCCACACTTTGTTTGCCTTTGTTAATGCATTTATAGAACCAGTAAGGTCTTGTTGGAATTAGTTTTGTGCCTTCACTTGCATTTGTGCTACTTATCTGTTTCCTTTTAACTCTTTTGAATTCTTGGGGTGAGGTTTCTTGAGCTTCTTTCCCTGTGCGATAACTTTTTCCAACCAGTAACCCCAGCATTCCATTGTCCTTAAGATCTTTGGTACCCAAGATATGGTCCTTGGGCGATGGTGAGTGATCTGCAGTGGGGTTGCAGAACCTTATTAAACATCCTTATTTGTGGGCACTACCAGAAAAGCTACCTGGCTTTGGCCATGGCTCATTGGCCAAAAGTGGCTGGTTGTTACTAACTTGTAGTAACTTTTTTCCCCATGACCTCAATTACCAGTTGGTTGAATTTCTCACTTTCCTGTTTTTTGGAGCAGTGAGTGTTGTCATCTCGGAGCAGGGGCTGAGTTTGTACAGGGCAGGGAGTGCTCGAGTGCCGGAATCACACCAAGTTGCTTTGAGCAGGTGCAGCTCTGGTTTCTAATCTGGCGTTTTGGACCCTGTGCCGAAATGTCTGCACTGCAGCTGGTCCTTCTGGAGCCAGCATTAGAGCCGCCTTTGCGGGCAGTGTTACGCATGTGGTCAGCAGGCATGATTCAGACTAAAAAAGCCATGCAGGCAGAGAAAGTGATACGTAGTGAGCAATGAGGCTATATTAGCCCACTTCGGTCTAACCCCACCTCCCAAATATTGTCATCCTTTGGGGGATAGTCATTCATGGGTCATCCTGTGCTTCGCAAGACGAGTTATTTTGGTCTTCTCTGTCATCTTTTAACAGCTGAATTCAGCTCCTGCATCAGATTCACAAGATATTTGCAAGGTTTATCCCTTGTCTTAGGAAATAAGCTGGATGTAACAGCAAAACCGCACTTGGCTAGTAAACCAGTATCTGACCAAGCCTCTTGGGTCTGGAGGCGAATTGCCCCGGTACTCCGGCCTCATGGTTCAGCGGCTTTGCACACCCCTCCCGGTCATTCTTGCAATAGTCACGCTGGCTCCGTGTTGGCATGGGTGGCTTCATGACTTCCTCCTGCCTCCGAATGTCCTCAGCTGAACTCTGTGCAATGAAGGCTGGCAGACGAGCGCAAGCCAATTAACGCTTTGTCTGGCGTTTCGCGCAGCGCTGGTGTTGCCTGAATCGCATTGCGTTTAGCTGGAAGGGCACAGCTCATTAGTTCTTACCTGGCGATGGTGCTCTGCTGTGTCCGATATGGAAGTTGTTCTCCTCTGTGGTGGTGTATAAGTCCCTCTTTTGTTTTCCTGTTGAAGCGACTGGCTCTTAAGACTCTGTTTACTTGAAACCAGAGGAGATGTAGGGACGTTTTTTAATAACTGGCTGTACAGCTAAGATGTACTGCAGAGCTGCAGCGTCGTGGCTTTGCCTTCTGCTGCTCCAGCAGTGTTTGTACCCAAATCATGCTTCATCCTGAAGCAGCATTTCAGATGATGGTGAATACAGCCAGGGACGAAGTTCAGGCTGTTGCAGAGAGATCTTTCCCCTCCTGTGCTGCTAGTGCAGATTCCTCCATGGGAGGCATCCAGAGCAAAGCCTCCCTAGATGTGAGCACCACAGCTGCTCCCCAGGTGCCAGCCTGGTTTGGGGTTGCACTGGGGGTGTGGAGGGCAAGCAGTTAGACTTGAAATCATCTTCTGAGGTTGGGAGTGAAGTGTTGGGGTCTGGTGCTGGCAGCATGCCAACATCTGTATGACCTCCCCACCTATACATTTGCTGCCCATGTCAACAAGGAGTTGGGGTGTGTTTATGGCCAGGGTGAAGCCCATGTACGTAGGTGTTGCGCACAGTCTACCCCCGCTTCCTCCTAGTTTACCGCCTCCTCCCTCATAATCCTTTCGGTAAACAGCTTTAACCTTTGAAAGGGAAGAGCAGGTCTGACGTAGGTGCTGCAGGCTCGGCTCGCAGGAGCTGTGCTTGGGCAGCCACCCTTCCGATGGCACCCCGTCTGTGACACTGGATGGGAGCACAGCTGGCATCCAAGGCTTTGCCCATTTGGAGGATTTTATTGTGGATTTTTATTACCAGAGTGAAGTGTGATCAGGGTGGCACAAGCACTGCTCAGTTCTGGAGCAAAGTCATCTTGCTGTGATTAGGCTTCTTCCCAAAAGAGGAGGATTTTAGGGTGGAAGCCATTGCTCAAACTCTTGCCTGGTTCCCGATGGCGCTTGATGTACTGAATTGCTTGAATAGTTGAGACACGTGTGCAATCCTGAGCAGTGGTTATTGTCATGGGGCATTTTGCCGATCCTCATCCTCCTGTGAGCTGGTATTTGTGCCCCGTTCTCTCTCTGGTCATAATACATGCCTTAAATAATAACCCAAACCTAAAAATAGCAGTAGCATGGGAGGCTGGTGTTAAAACAAGACCCATGTCCTTAATGTAGACTTGTGCCAGCCAAGACAGCAAATGCCAATGATTCTCGCTGGATTAAATGGTTCAGAGGTCTGGGAAGAGCTTGTGATGACTAATGGCCTGAGCTAGCAGCCAGCCTACCTCTGGGTCTGTCCCCATGTCCGTCCGTCCCCCCCATCAGGGGCTCTCCCCAAAGTCCCCAGGTCTTGTCCGTGAAGGATCTTGAAGGTAGAGCAGCATCAGCGGTGTAGCTGTGGTTGGAGGAGCTGGACCCCTTGCTGCTTCAGCTGGCTCTTACTTTCTAACCCTGCAGGTGGGAATCCAAAGGGGAAAAGCAGTTTGCCAAAAATTTCCAAATAAATTATTGCTGTAGTGCTTGAATGACATGGCTACTGGACTGATAGTGCTCTGTGGTTTTAACCTGGGATGACTACTTTAGAAGATCAAGAACAGCCTACGCACTGGAAAGACTTTTTTCTAAACGATCCCTTTATTTTAGCAAATACCAATTTTATTTCTTCAGCTGTTTCCAAAGGCATGGAATTGAGCTTGTAATAAAAATGGAGAATAGAAGCCTGTCTCATGAATGTCTTGGAAATACCAAATTTGGCTTCAGTCTGTGTCAAACATGAACATGGGCCTGAGATCATCTTGCAGAAATTGCTGATAGCATTGCCTTTGATTTTCACCCATTGAGTAGCAGAAGATGAAAGGCAAGAGACTCGTTAAATGTTACATTTTGGAATAAAACCTCCTGTGTATAGAAGCTGCCTGCCATGATGTGCCAAGAGACAAGAAGAGAATTTTTTTTTTTTTTTTTTTTTTGAAAGACTGAAGAACAGATCTTGGCAGCCGTGGCCTGGCATGAGATGCCACTTCCCTTTGATTTTTCTTCAAGTCTGGTAATTGCACATTATTGCAGTGGGTGGTGAAAGCAAAGCCAGGAAGCCGCTGGTTAAATATCAGAGTTGTTCTGCAAGAGGTGTTTGCAGCCAAGATGGAGCCGAGATCACCTTGGTTGGCAATTTGTAGGGAATAGTCCTTGGCTTGCAACTCAGTTGCTGTAGGACCAGGGCTAGGCTTGAGCTTGTTCTGCTCCAAATGAAGCTTGTGAAGCTGCCATGAAGAACCTGACCCTGTGCTGCAGTTCTGAAGCATCCCCGTGTGAATATAACCAACGGGTGTGTTGTCAGTATGCATCGGGACATCTTGGGTCATCGCAGGCTTGCCCTCACGTGGGATCAGACACTCATTTATGGTTAGTGGTGGAAGATGCTTATCAGAGTAAAATAACTTGCTGCTTCTAAAGAGACAGCATATTGACTAAAAAATCCCATACATAACTGTAATCTTTTCTATAGATCCATGAATCCAAGGTGACACCAAGCCTGGTGTCACTCCCTGCTCAACTGCCACCCTAGATAAGGAAAATCAGCTGCAAGCGTGGCATTCACGGGTCTGTAGGGTGACTGCCTGGCATGGGGTGCTGCTTTAGGACCCCTCCTTAGTGCTCGTGTGGGTAAATGAGATGAAAGCCACGAAGGGGTGGGCTGCTTTGGTAGGGTTAGCTCCTGAGCTGGTCACAGCTTTGTGGCAGGGCGAGGATGGAGGAGATGCTGTGGGAAGGCAGCCCTGGGGACTCGGTTTCTGCTGCACATCTGCAGAGTGTGGGGAGGAGTGATGGGGTTAAAAGCTTCACCGGTCTCCAACTGCGGTGGCCTCGAGGTTTTCTGCCAGACCACAGGTAGGGCAGAGATGGCCAGCAGCATTGCATGAGGGTGGGTGTGCCCATGTAATTTGCTAACTGCGGTTACACCTGGAGAGGATCAGCCCTGTGCTTGTGTGCAAACCCTAATATGACTGGCAGGCAGAGCATGAGGTGAGGGATTAATGTCTGTCAGCCTGCCAAAACAGTGAGGCAGAAGGTGTTGGTTTTTTTGGTTGTTGGTGTTTTTTTTTTTTTTCTTTTGTGGTGTTTTGGGTTTTGTTTTGTTTGGGGGTTTTTTGTTTGTGGGTTTGGTGTTTGTGTTTTTGTTTTTGTTTTTGTTTTTTTTTCCCTAGAGCAGTCTCTCTTCTGGCATCTGCAGCTCAATGATGTGCAGATGACTGCTGATGCTCTAGCACCAGCCTGCCCACAAAATCAGACCCAGGCAGAAAGGGAGCTTGTGAAATTGGAAGGGGTGGGTCGGTGCCGAGCATCCCGAGCAATATGGATACTGTGGTACTGCTAAGCCTTACAACAGGGATGCTCGGCCCTGACTGGACCTCGTTCGGCTGTGCAGGAGCTCTGTGTTTGCGCTGTGTTTGCTCCAGCGTGGGTGGGATGCTCTGAGGAGTTCAAAACACCATCTTCCTCAAACTGCTAGACTTATAACTTTGCCTCAGTTTTACCCCAAACTCATCCTTGACCTTTTGGGAAGCTGTGTGGTTTCCAAAAGGCTTATGCAAGGAGCTGACCAAGGCGTCCTGGTGAAAGGGAGCCTTGGAAAATGCAAACGAAGGAGACTGCTGTTCTGCTTAGAGAGAAGGAAACCTAATCATGTGCAGGTTTATCATATCTTGCTCCCGAGCCTTATTGCATTAGCAAGCCTGAAGGCTGATGCTTAATCACTTTTGATGTGTGTTGCTGCACAAGCCATCTATCTACAATGTATGCGGGGCTGAGCCAAGCTGCCCTGGGAAGCTGGAACATTTGCTTCCAAATTTACTTTAAAAAAAAAAACCAAATTCCGGTGCGGCCCCTGGATTAATTTAATAGGGGATGGGGATTTGTGCCTGCCCATTAAGGTGTAGGGCCAAATGTCAGAAGCAGAGCAGGGAGAGGGGGGTTGTCCTTGTAGAAATGCACACCAAGACAGGGTGTTTTTTGACAAAAACCCAGCACTGGTTTCCGCACTGGGAGGGCGGTGATTTCTCACATTGGTAAGGCTCTTGCACATAGTTCCTCGAATAACAAGGCCATTTTTTTTTTTTTCCCTTGCTCACCAAGGCTTTGCCCAGGGGGAAAAAAAAGCAGAAGACAAATTTAATCCTTGGGTTGGCATCTGCAGGTGTCTGGGTATTTATATGGCCCTGCTTGCTCAGGGTTACCAGCTGTCCGAGAGGGTTATAATGAAGATTAACTCTGCAAAAGCCATTTAAAATTTAATAATTACATAAAATGCTTATGCTGGCCGTTCCCTTTTAAACCAAAGGAAGGGCAAGTCCACTCTGCAGTTCCCCAGCACCAGCGTATGGAGACGTGCAGGGAGAACATCCCATGGCGGTGGGCAGGAGCTGGCGTGGGTCCTGGGAGAGCCAAAAGTGCTGTTCTAGAGGTGACCTCCACGTGGAGAGTGGTGGGAACGGAGGTCTTGTGCTGACCCTCAAGTTCCCAGGTCTGAAATATGTTTGTAACCACATATGGCTGATCACAAGCTTTCCTTGACTGCCTGGTTTGGTTGAGTTATTTTCCAGAGAGGGTGTGGGAGGTGTTGTCAGGAGTCCATTTCCTGCCCTGCAAGGCTTCTTTTTTTTGGTTTTTAAAAGAAAAACAAACACCACCATTTAGTGGTTTGTTGCTCAAACAGCACTTAGTGAGGATGTGAATCACTGGCTCCTGGGAAGGTCTGATACCATCAGTGTCCTCCATGGGAAAACTGGCAAATCACTGAAGTCTTCATAAGCGTGTCCTGTCTTCCTGTCCAGACAAAGGGTCTTGTTAGAATCATGGAAAGCTTTGGTTTGGAAAGGATTTTCAAACGTCGTCTAGTTCCAACCCCCTGCCATGGGCAGGGACACCTCCCACTAGCCCAGATTGCTCAAAGCCTCATCCAGCCTGGCCTTGAACCCCTCCAGGGATGAGGCATCCACAGCTTCTCTGGGCAGCCTGGGCCACTGCCTCTTCCTTACGTCTAACCTGGATATACCCTCTTTCAGTTTAAAACTGTTGTGAAATGTTCATGTTTTGGGAAGGTATTTGTGTCAGGGATTTGGGGTTTCTAAGTCCTGGTTTGCCTGAGCCGTGGCGTCCTGTCAGCTGGAGTTTGGATGTGTCGCATCATGGCTCCATTGTACATGCAGGCTCTTGGTGTGCGCTCAGAGGTAAAAATAGGCTGCTGTGGCTGTGTTTCGCGTGAGTCAGGAGGATATTTGGAGGAGGTAGGTGGGATGAGCTCAGGAACAGAGCTGCGTTAGCAGTGATTTGGAGCTTTTATCTGAATGTAGGGGAGGGTTGGGCTGCATCACCACTGTTCTTCTGTCTGACTTGCATGTGCCCTTGGGCTGTGCTCTCCACCCACAGTGTTTCATCCTCAAGGTCTGTGCACGTGTCGAAATCCAGCCAGCCTGTCACCATCAGGATTTGTCATTCCGTGTGGCGCCATATGCTCTGCAATGGGCAGATGGAGAAAGTGATGAAATTGCAGCACTTCCAATGTGGGATGAAGACCCAGTAATGACAAATAGTAATCTTTCTGCAGAGAAAATGTGAATTTCAGTAGTTCTGCTGTGGGAGGTCTGGATTGTGTTGATGAACAAGCCATTGGTCTATGTGTTGGGTGGGTGTAGTAATTAACATGGTCCACCTCTGGGGTACCTGTGTCAGTAAGCAGGTGGTGGAAGCTTCAGGTGCTCTTGCTCAGGTTGGTATTGGGATGGTGGAGGTCAGTTCCTGCAGGCGTCATGGGTGTACTGGTGGGACCCCTCCTTGTGAATGAAGGGATGGAGCGTGGTATTCGCTGAAATCCAGCCTTTCTGAAAATTTATGGAGCTGCCTCTGGAAACCTAGGCAGATGGTCTGCTTGCTAGATGAGACCATGCATGCCACAGGTCGTGGAGGATCTCCTGAGCTTTGGTTCCCAGCTAGGCAGCCTACTATTTGAACTGGTATTGTGTTAACCCTTTTCTCAGTGCTATGTGCTTTCGTTATTAGCAGAGTGGGAGGACACGTCTTGGGAGGGCTCTGTAGACCTGAGCATGAGATTTCACTTTAAGGGCAGCAGCTTCTTAACAAGCACTCTTCTGAAAAGTACTGAATGATGTTTGGCTTGAGCTCCAAAAGTGAAAATAACAACGGCTTTTTGTTTGTGAGAGGGTGGGGAAAGGAAGGAACTGAAGCTCCTCTGTGGCTGGGCTGTGGTTAGACTTCACCGTATCTGCTGCCAGGTGCTGGGTTGTGTCCTTCTGGCGGGATAGCTCCTCTGCTCCTCTCAAGTTTGTTGAAAGATGTCAAAAAACAATGACAACAAGGAGAAATGGACTCTTGCAGGTATTGTACCTAAGTGTGCCAGCACTGCTGGTCGTGGCCCTGCGCCATGCTGGCTTCTTGCCCTGCTTGAGGCCAAACGATCGTCGAAGAACTCTGTTCACGTCCAACCTGTAAATAGCAGGGTTACAGAAGATGAGTGAGGCTTGTCCAGAGCAAGCTCAAGAGAGTTGTTAGAGGTTGGCCAAGTCCTGTTCGCTTGTGTGATGTCCATGTCAGTGATTTTCATGGGTGGAAGGAGTGACTGCTCTGTCTCCATCGAACTACGCACACCACAGCGAGGCGAGGGACATCCAAAGGAGTTGGAAACGAGTGGGGAAAAATGTTGAACCAGATTCAAAATAAGCAAATGGAAGCTGCTGAAATAAACTGAGATGTTGTTTATGGGGTAGGTTAGGGTGGAGGTGAGCAGTGTGGGTGGAGGCAAGAGACCTGTGTGTAGACCTGCCTTGCCTCTCCAGGAGGGTCCTTCCTGCAGCTTAGCATCGTTGTAGATGAGCTGGACCTGCATTCAGCAATGCTGTTAGTTTGTGCCACTCTGCAAACGTCTGTCCATCTTTGGCCCTGTCTCCATTTGCCTCTGCTTGCTGTGGCTGTAGGTGTGCCTGGTTGTGCCCGTGTTCCCATATGTGTGCATCCACCCTTGGGCTTTGTGTTTGCCTGTGCACATGTTGGCTTTGTCCTGACTTGAAGGGAGTTCTTCATTGCTCCAGAGTTGTCACCACCTTAAAATAATTCCTGCGTGGTCCCTGATGGTGATGATGGAGAGGGTGCTGGTGCCTCCTGCATTAGCAGTGGTGGGTGGTGGCAGCTCTCCCAGGCTGTTCCCATGGCCCGTGTTAAAAAACGCAGGCTGTTCTCTGGTATTTGCAAGCTCAGAGCAGCTTTAGTGTCATGCCATCGTGGCTGTGACCAACTTGCCAGGGAAGTGTGGATTTGATGGGTTAAAGCACCGTCCCTGCTGAGCTTGGCCATTTCACTTGGGGTTGCTGGGGTCTGAAGGGCTTTGAGTGTCATCTCCAGCCATGGCGTGAGGATGAGCATGGTGGGAGAAGGTCCACTGGTTCACTGGGCGGGGAGGACACCAGACCCGAGGCAGAGTTGGGTTTTTTTGCTCCATGCACCCTGGTGGGAACGTTCCCATCCCAACAGGATGCTCCGGCACTATTAGTGCTCTGCAAAGTAACTTGTAGGGCTTGTGGAAATATGGAAATAGTGGGACAGTAAGCTTATTATAAGCATTAACATTTTATTTTCATTCTGAACAAGTGAATTAAGTTACTGTAAATGGCTTGAGCAGTAATACTTGGCAGTGTGCAGCCGCAACTTGTCATGGTTTTAATCTTATTTTTTTAAGAACAGAGGGAGCAATGCTTTTCTAACCGACTGGAGCCAAATCTATGCTCACGTCTGGCTCTTCTGTATCTTTGGGCTTTTGTTTGCACAATATTGTAGTGGATGTAGCAAACATATGGGGCTTAAATTCATTTAATAGTTGCAAGAAAATGAGTTTAAGGTTCTTATAGTATTAAGGTAGACATTTCCAAATTCATTTTTAATGGAACATTTGTTCTCCAAAGATTATTAACGCGCCATTAAGTCCTCTGCTGCCTGGTGCCTTCTCATGCCGTGGGATATTATTACCGAGGGACATAAACATGTTTATGGGGCTGCTTTATTGAACGGTGAAATTAAATATACTAAACTTGGAAATGTCAGCAGGAGCATGAGCACTTTGTCATAGATCTTGTGCGAGAACATTAGGACGTAAGTGTCGTGCCACCGCATAAAACTGGTGCAAATCAAGTTGCAACCGGCTGAAAACTTCTCCCTGGTACAGCAGCTGTAGATGCTGGGATTTATCAGCATTAAATACATAGATGAGAGCGCATAGTAAATGGGTTTTTCCTTTCCTGGGAGGACTAGATATGCCACGCAGGGGTCATAAAACGGCAAATGATGTTTTAATGCTTCTCTGTGTGACTGCCGTTTGTGGGAGTGGGCAAAGCTCCCATCCAGTTGTAATGCTTCATCTCGCTGCAGGGCATCACTATTGGGGGGACCTGTCTCTGCTTGTTTTATATGTAAATGGGAAGCATTTTGTTTTTTTATATATATAAATGGGCAGCATTATTCCTGTGCCATCCCTATGCCATCATCTCGCTCAACCTGGGGGGAAAAAAAAAATTAATCCTTGAATACGAGGGTAGAAGAAGTTCTGATAAAATGACTTATGCACTGAGGTAATGACTTACACACTGAGATATATCTCCATATAGATACAGGTACGTAATGGGCAGCACCAGACCTGCTCGTCCGTCTTTGCATTGCTGTCGTTACCTTGGTGCACAAGTCTTGCAGAGTTTTTTGACCCTCAAGGTGAGGGATTTTTACTTTTTTTTCCTGAGTTGAGTGGTAAAATTAAGCATTGGCTGCATAAACCTAGTGTTATGCCAAAAATAGTTGAATTTGGTGATTTAAAGGGTCTGCCTCCAAATCTGAGCCGGCTTTTGGGCTTCTTACACTGGTATGTGACATCCGAAGGTGTGGGGCTTGGCTACTGTCATGGTCTGGGCTGCATGTTCTTCTGCACAGGACCGATGGCCAGCCCGGGCAGACACAAAGATCGAGGGAGAGGAATTTGTGTGGGTAATGGAAGGAGTTAACAAGACCAGGCTTAATTCCTGCTACTGTGTTGAAATGTGAAGGGCAATAGCATATATTTATGTGCCTCGGTTAATTAGCCACATCATAAATCTCAATAGCATATTTGCAGCCTTTTCTTGTTCCTTGATGCTGGGGAACATTGTCTTTGTCTTGGGCTTATTTTTGAATAATGAAGAAGGGGTTTTCACCACCCCCCCCCCCCCCCCCCCGGACCCCTTTAGAGCTAAAAAAAACCCCTGTAGTTGGTTGGGGTTTCAGGGGGCTGCATCCCCCCGCACTGGGCTTTTATAGTAGGAGAAGCCCTGAGCTGCACATCTCCATGGGAGATGGATGAGGCTTTGAGCAACCTGGGCTAGTGGGAGGTGTCCCTGCCCATGGCAGGGGGGTTGGAACTGGATGATATTTAGGGTCCCTTCCAACCCAAACCCTTCTGTGGTACATGCACATTGTTGTAAATCAGCTGGGGAGGGAGGTTTGGCGGTTATGGTGGGAGGTTTGGTAGGGATGTGCAAAATGCAGTTTGTTCTTTGGTGTTTCTGCTGTCGAGCAGGTTGAATGCTGGCTGCAGATGCTCTGAGCTTGGTGGGGTCATGGCTACGTCATCTACTTGGAAATGAAAACTAAAGTCTTTATATAGGAGGTCTTAATAAGCTTGCTTTAACAGTGAGAAGGATTTGGGGCAAAAAAAGAGATTTGAGGCTGCAGACCCCCATGCCTCACCTGTAGCTCTTCTGCTCCCCAGGCATTGACATCCTCAAGCTGGTGGCAGCCCAGGTGGGGAGCCAGTGGAAGGACATCTACCAGTTCCTGTGCAACGCCAGCGAGCGCGAGGTGGCGGCTTTCTCCAACGGCTACGCGGCCGACCACGAGCGCGCCTACGCCGCCTTGCAGCACTGGACCATCCGCGGGCCCGAGGCCAGCCTGGCCCAGCTCATCAGTGCCCTGCGCCAGCACCGCCGCAACGACGTGGTGGAGAAGATCCGAGGCCTGATGGAGGACACCACTCCGGTAACGATGGGCTGGGGGTCTCACGCTCTTGTGTGATGCGATGCACGTTTTGTCTGGCCGTGGTGAGCATGTGGGTGTGTGGGACCCGGCTGTGGCCTCAAGCTGAGCTAATAGACGAGTAGCTGGACTCTTGCTTTTGTTTTTGGTTTGTGGTGGTTTGTTTTTTTTTTTTTTTCAATTTGCACCTTTAATTAGAACTAATCCAAGTTTGGCTCTGGGTGGTTTATCCATCCAAATGCAGACAAATGGAGGCAGTTTCTCTCCGTGCTGAACTGGTTTGATCCGAAGGAGTGGGTCACCACCTTGGTGGCAGGCATAGGTGCTGCGCTGCACCTCTCCAGCAACCAAAAATACCCTCAAAAATAATAAAAAGAGGGGTTTTTTTTGCCATGGACAAAGTGAAGTCGTTCATAAGCCATGCAAACACATGTGTCTGCCCTACAGCGTGATGCCCTTGGAGTGACCCAACCCAGCAGCAAGCATCCAACGCGTCCTTGTGTGTCCTAGATGAGCTGGGATGGATGCTTGGGTGGCTGTGCTGTCCATGACACCTTTGGCCCTTGCCCAGCATCCCTGGGTGCAAGTGGGAGCTCCCTCATGTCTCCCCATGGCCCTGTCTCATAAAGTAAGCTCTGACCCCCCGCCAGCTCATAGGTACAAATTGTGTTATTAGGTGACATAGCTCTGACAGCACATTGGTACCATAAACCCAGCCAGCCTGCCTTTGCCATCACATCCTTGTCCAAAATCCTTTATCTGGCATCTGGCTTCAGCCTATGAAACCTGCGGAGGCAAAGCAGCTCTCTCCCGTAGTGCCTTATTCCCTTGGCAGCTTTTGGGCTCCGAAATCCAAATATTTACAACCCCTTATAGGAATAGAGGAATTAATGGGAGTCTCTGGAGCGTTACATGGCAGGAATGTTTTCCTTCGGGTAGGGAATGGCTCAGCTGAAGGCTCGCCAGCATTTTTAGCCAGGGAAGATTATGCTGGGTTTGCATCGTGCTGAATGAATTTAGGTTAAAACGAGATTAGCCCTCTGAATCGCCTTGCTAGGTTGTTTGTGTTGGTTTTTTTTCTTTTTTTTTTTCTTTTGCAGCTGATCCAGAAAATACAGTGAGTGCAGCAGCTGAGGGGAGGCTTTTTTGGGCAGGGCTCCTGTTAAGGGTTGGCATCGGCTAGGAACACCTCTCCAGCTCGACGTTTGCAGAATCTCTGCCCTTGCAGGCAGGATTGCCAGGCAGTGGGGTGCGAGCCCAGGCACTGTTCAGCAAGCATGGGCACACCCCAAATTAATGGTGCTGACAGCATCAAAAATTGCGGATAGAGAGGGGGAAAGGGAGAGGTTTTTCACTGCTGCCTCAGAAAATTGCAGTTCCTCATTTTGGGGTTAAAAGCATAAAAATTTGGTGCAGCACGGGCACTGAGTAATGGGATTTTTTTGGGGGTGTGTAACGCATTTGGCAGATAGAAGGGGGTGTCAGTGCTCGCCCAGGGTGGCCTGGGGCCGTTGCTGGCACGGCTGGCCATGTTTGCCACTGTAAGTTTGCCATGAGCAATGCTTTAAGCTCTTACCTTTTTATTTCTGGCTCTGCTGGCATCGGCTGCAATATTTCAAGGAATGGATGGAAGGGAAGCAAACAGCCTTGCTCAGGGTGCTCAGCAGTGCAGACTCAGCAAAGCTTAAAAAAAATAATAAGGGAGATGTTGAAAATGGAGGGGGGGGTCTGTAGCCCTGAGTTTGATGAGATTTAGGTCCATGGCTAATTGCATGCCGCAGATAATCCCATGAATCAGCAGAAATGTCAGGGCTGAGTCTGGTGTGAGGTTAAGCCGTGGGGTTTTTGTGGGATGCTGGAGGAGAAGAGGATGTGAAAGCAGCCCCGTGTCCAGGCATGCGGCTGTGGCAACGCCTTTTGGCTCCTTTTCTTCCTCTTTTGCAGGTCAAAACGCTGGGAGGGCGGAGTCAAGAGCCTAGAGCGGTGTTCCCCAAATTCAGCTCCTGCCCATCCCCTTCATTTCCTCTTCTGGCAAAGCAGAACTGGGCTGCACCCAGTAGTTAGCAATGAGTTTTGCACGCTGTCTTAACCTTGCCCGTCGGTGGCAGAGCGAGGGTGAAGCTGCTGGGTGGGTTTCCCAGCTTGGGGGTTGTGGTCCAAGGGCTGAGAAGTACCCAGGCAGCCAGGAAAGAAAACAAAATTGCATGTGATTTTTTTCCTCTGGGCTTGCATCAGGTTTTATTTGAGGCACAAAGCTGTAGGATACAGCCCTGGGAAAGGGGTAGGGCTGTTTGGGTTTTGCTGAACTGGTTTTCTCCAGGTTTGCTCTAAAGTGTGAGGTGGTTTTTGACAAACTGAGGTTGGGTTTGAACCAGGCTGGAGAACATGCAATAAACAAAAACGTAATAATATGTAAAGTAATGCAAATACAAATAGTATAAACTTTGTAGTAGATGTGGTTATAATTGAGGTTTCCCTGCTGTGGTAGCCACATCTCCTTGGGTTTGTGTATTTGTAGTGTATTGGGCTCCGGAGCATAAGATGAAACTAGAAAATGGTGGGGTCAGAACAAGCTGAATTTGGTACTGACTTAGCCTGTAGTTGAGTTTGGAACTCTTCATCAAGGCTTCATCAACTCTCCATCGTGGTTGGAGTTGAAAACATGGGTGGGCAAATCTCTAGAAAGGAGAAGCCACCAGGAGCTCTCATGGAGACACCATCTCCTGCTTGGAGAAGCACTTGGCCCGTGAATGGCTGGGGCTGGTGGGGAAGAGCTGGTTCCTCTGTGGGTGGCTGCGTTTTGGTCTTGGTGTCTAAACCCTTGCCAGACCCACTGTTCTCCATCCTGGGTCACATGAGCCTTGGCTTGAGTAGCCCTTCTCCAGGGGTGGAGGTGGCATCCCTCAACACAAGGAGAACTACTCAAGTCAGGAGAGCCAGTTTTTCAGAATAGCACCAGTGAGGTGGAGGACATCGAGAGGACATTTGGATTTTCCCACCCCAGGATGCTGAGCACCCTTGTGCCCTTCCCATCCTGGCTCAGGGCTTGCCTCCTGCTCTGCAGCACCTGCACACCATCGCTGCATACCTCTGCCACCTCGATGGGACCTCATGGCCTGGCCAACCGTGTGTCACCTTCCAAGCTCTGCTCTGCCCTGAAGGTGGACCCCCAAACACCACATGCACCATGAAACCGCTCATCCAAGCAGATCCTCCCTACACTTGCAGGGGCCATAGCGAGAGCATCCATCCCTGACACCACCCTGTGTCAGCAGCCCAGCCCACCCTGCCTCATATACTGAGGTTTCTCCCACCGCATCGCCTCCGGAGATGTAGCAGACCTGGGAATGGAGCTGGTGTCAGCTGGGGGTCATCTTTCAGCCGGGAATCTGGGAAACGGTGGCCTCAGTACTAAATTTATCCCCAGTCCCGAGAGGATGTGTACCCACCCTCTGCTGAGGTTGCTTCTCTGAACCCAGCTGCCTGCCCAATTTTTTTTTTTTTTTTCTTTTTTTGAGCACTGCAGCAAGAGGTTTGCAATGCCAAAAAAAAAAAAAAAAAAATTGGCGGAGCGCCCCGGTACAACTGATCGGTCGCGGGAGGCGGCTGATGCATCAAAGCTGCCGCGGCGCCTTCGGTTTTTCATGCCGGTCCGTGCGTCTGACAGTGTCCATGTCTCTGTCTGTGCAGGTGCAGATGCAGCCTCAGTGGCAAGCGCAGGACCCCTGCCCCAATGACGGAAAGGTGAGAAATGCGGCAGCTCTGGAAGGGCAAAAGGGCTCCAGAGGAGTTGTGTTTTTTGGGTTTGTTTTTTTTTTCCCAGCAAGAGCTTGGTTTTGCTCAAGGATCGCCATTCTTAAAAACAGGAATGACCAAGGTGATCTCAGCAGATGAGTCACAGGCTGTGAATAGTGTATTTTTACACCTATTCCACAGGCTTCACCTCGCAGCAACCTTGTGCTTTCCCCAGCCTTTCAAAACCCTCATTCCCACTCGCTTTCTTCCTGCGGTTTAAATATTAACACGCATCCCAGCATCCTGTTGACTTTGTCTCATAAGCTCACAACGGTTCAGTTATTTGGAAAGCTTTGGGCTCCTGGGACGCCTACAGTCAAATAACCTCGGGTGATTTTTTTTTTTTTCCTACTGTGCTTTAGCAGCTGTTTAATTAAACTCCAAATGACTCGCACGCTTCTGGGAAGAGATTTTCTCCTCTGCTGGGAAGGCAGAGCCAGGGCATCCGGCTGCTCCCAGCCATCCCTGTAATTGCTCCTCAGCCGTCGGGCCCCCTTTTTTTTTTTTGGAAATCGGGAGGTGGATGGATATAAAATGGATGAGTTGCATAGGGAAAAACTAACCCCTAAAGCCTGTTTGTTGTTTTTTTTTTTTAAGGGGAAATCGGAGTATTTGCAATTTGGAAAGCAGCCAGCCGCTGTTCTGGTCCTTCCCTTGCTTTTCCCCTGTTCATGGCCATGGGCTGATTCTCGCTGATGGGCTGTGTTGGGAAGGGAGATTCGGAGGAGAAGGCAGATTCTTTTAATTAAAAATTAAAGCTGACTTTTATTTTTAACATGCCTATTGCATAACATGCTGAGCTAGAACAAATCCTTCCCTGTTTATTTTCAAGGGGGGGGGGAATAAAAAAAAACCCATTTATTCTACCCAGAACAGGCTTCAATGTTAATGTAATGTGAACTAATGGGCGTCTCAGCAGACATGTGATTTGTGGGTGGCGAATTCCTCGACACAGATGAGGAATGCGCAGGCACATCCATGCCAGCGCGGAGGTGGCTCAGCAGCTCCTTGTCCCACAGCCTTTAATCCAAATTTTACATTTTAATCCCTGGGTGGTAGGCAAAAGTGTGTTAGCAGGAATAGTCTGGTCTTCCCTCTGTAGAAGGAGAAAATGGGGCTGCAAAATGCTTTTGGGAGAGTTGCACATGCACAGGGCTTGCGATTCTGCACTCTGGCAGGGTGAGCAGGGATGTGGGCTTTGGGAAAAAGTTAAATGTTAGGTGGTCCTTAAAGCAGCCGCTTTGGGGAGACCTGGTGACCTGCAGAGGTGCCTGAGCTGCTGGCCAGGGATGTAGGGATGCTTCCCCAAGCCTCTTGTCCCTGTGGGAAATGGAAACCAGAAATGCTCAGCTTCAGGTTTGCACACCGAGGGGATGCTGAGAGATGGAGGAGGGTTGATAATGTTGGCTGCCGCTGTGCAGGTAGGAGGGAGATGCAGGAAGGAAGATGTAGAGTGTGGTCAAGTTAGGAAGCAGGTTCACACTGGTCCCCAAATGATGATGCTTACCAGCGCAGCATGTCCCAGAAGTGCTTGCTGCTCCCTGTGTCCTTGGGACCGTGGAGCCCAACGCTTGCCCTTGGCTTATATCAGGGCAACAAAAAGCAAAGGCACTGGGGTGATGCTGGGGTCAGTGCCAGCCCTTGCTTGTCCTTCCTGGCCCTGGACTGGGAGTCAGGTGGGATGGATTTCTCCATCATGCATTAATGGGGTGCTCACAAGAGCAGGGGCAAGATGGGGCAAACAAATTATTAACTTGAAATGTTACTGGTGTAGCTGGTCACAGGAGCGTGGAGGTTCCTGAGGGGTGCTGCAGCTCTTGCCCTGCAGCCTTGGCACCGGCTGGAGGTGTGGAGCTGGGCTATGCCTTGCTTTTGGGAAATGAGAGCTGTGGAGCAGGTTTTTTGGGGGGCTTACCTGCTTGGGTATTATGTTTAACCCCCGAGAGTGGTCCTTTGGGCTTTAATAACCTGAGAGTGAAAAGGAAAACCGAGTTCCAGTGCTCTGCTGGGGATGCACGCACCATCCAGGTGCTGGGGATGCACGCACCATCCAGGTGCTGGGGATGCACGCACCATCCAGGTGCTGGGGATGCACGCACCATCCAGGTGCTGGGGATGCACGCACCATCCAGGTGCTGCGGTTGCTCCCACTGAGAGTGGGGGTTGCATTACCCCTCCTGCTTGTTGGGCTCTGGGGTGCCAAATACCAGCGCTGATGTCCACCCCTGGTCACATCCAGTGCCTGTTCTGGGTCAGCAGGTCCCTGGGAGGAGGAAGCCACCCGAACACGGGGACCGCTTGCTGAGGATGGGCTGGGATGTGTCGACAGCCAGGACACAGATGGTTTTGAGTGCGAGCCCATTGCATAGCATCCCCCTAAGTTAATTTTTTCCATTTTTTCCCCTTTTTTCCCCTCTGAAGGTGGAAGCTGACAGACTGGCACTGCCAGCGAGCCCCAGCCCGCTCAGCCCTGCGCCCACCCCCAACCCCAAGCCCCCCGAGGCAACTGTCCTCACTGTGGAGCCCTCTCCTTCGGAGAAGAAATGCTTCTTCGTGGATGAAGCGGAGCCCCTCCTGCGGTGCGACTCCACCTCCAGCGGCTCCTCTGCGCTCAGCCGGACAGGCTCTTTTATTACCAAAGGTACCAAAATCCATCCAGGAGGGGGAACAGGAGAACTGAAGGGATGCCATGGCGTGTCCCTTGCGGTCAGCTCACATGGCAAAGCTGCCCGATGTGATACCATAACAGTGATTAACTGGGAGAACTGGCTCTCCAGGATACATGTATCACATCCTCATTCCAGACCAGAATATCCTGTTAGCAAAGATGATACACATGTGAAAGGGGAAAACACCTTTCAAGGCTTTTAACTCTTTGAAGTGCTGACAGAGAATTTGTAGCATCCTTGGATGTTTGGGAGGAGTGGTTCTCCTGTCTTTTAAATGCCATTTAAAGATTGATGTGTTTTGGTTTTTTTTTTTCCACCCATGGTCCAGCTTGCTTCAGCATGTAGCTTGAGATGTAAATCACTGTTAGTCAACCCCCTTTGTTAGGCGGTTTAATTTACTGGATTTAACTTGCTGCATTTAATCTTCCAACTTCTGGTGAAGGTGAAACACTGAGCTCAATCAATCTACCGAATTTATGCTTGGAGGTGGAAATGAAGCTGACCCAAGGAAAACAGCTCAAAAGAGCAGAATTCAGCTTTTTTGGCTCCCCTTCCTCTTCACTTTTCTGCATTGGCCATTCAGCATTTATAAATGCTGTGTTTGCTCTAGCAGGATCCTGGATTTGGTGCCTCAGCATCACCGGCTTTCTCCATCCTCTCCCCTCCCCATCACTCATTACCCTCCACCTTTTCCCTTGGTTGTCCCTGTGATGTGTCCAGACATGGTAACAGGGGATGGACTGAGGTCTCCAAGGAGAACAAGCCCTGATTAGCAGAGGTTTCTTGAGGGGTTTCTTGACCTTCTTCTCCTTTCCTCCTACAGAAAAGAAGGACACCGTCCTGCGCCAGGTGCGCTTGGACCCTTGCGATCTGCAGCCCATCTTCGACGACATGCTGCACATCCTCAACCCTGAGGAGCTCCACGTGATTGAGGAGATCCCGCAGGCTGAAGACAAGCTGGACAGGCTATTTGAGATCGCAGGAGTCAAGAGCCAGGAAGCCAGCCAGACCCTCCTGGACTCTGTCTATAGCCACCTTCCTGACTTACTCTAGGCACTGGGGTCACCACACACTCTCCGAATATCTGCTAGAGCTAGCTTGGCACTCGCTAAGACGACCGACAATACGCAGGCAGGTTTTGTTGTAGAATATATGGCCAGTATTTCCATTGAGATGTCCTTGGTTTTTGGAGGGGGAGCAGTTTGCACCCCTCCACCCCTTTCCCCAGCATCTCTTCTCCTTGTGCTCATTCCAATCAGATCAGTCAATGCACTTTAAAAAAAAAAAAAAGAAAAAAAATTGCATTTAACAGACTAAAAGACCGTGAATCTGGTGTAATTTAACACATCAAATAGGGGATTGCTGGTAACTCACTTCTGTCAAAGCTGTCGCTAGGAGTGACTGTCTCCCACCGCCTCCCTTCGCCTCGGAGTGGTAAATGGCAAAAACACACAACAAATCCCAGTCGTTGCTGGTTCCCGTCTCTTAATGCAGCTGAGCTTCCCACCCGAGCTGACTGTTTGTTTTTTTTTCTAATGTACTATTGTATAGCTCGTACCCATTGCTGAGATTTTACTAGCACGGTTATTTATTGTATGGTTTTCACCCGGACAACGCATCGCGCTCCTATAAGCTAAAGCAGAAGCGCTTTAAATGCAAAGGAAAAAAAAAGGTCAGTCCCACCAACCTTCGAGGCGATGAAAAAGGTCCTTTGCCTTCAGTCAAATGTCAGCAGTTCCCTTGCCTTGCTGCTTGCGGGAACGATGGGGCCTCGAAGGTGCTGGACTTGGGGAGGCGAAGGTGGCCACCGGTGGTCCCGCTCTCCCCGCGGTGTAAGACTTAAACCAAGCTGCGCTTTTACACTCGTGTCTCTTGGGTTGGTTTTTTTTTATACTTA
This sequence comes from Pterocles orientalis, assembly GCA_011057875.1. Classification (NCBI taxonomy): domain Eukaryota; kingdom Metazoa; phylum Chordata; class Aves; order Pterocliformes; family Pteroclidae; genus Pterocles; species Pterocles orientalis. Next base: position 140,754 of record WKFP01014769.1, on the reverse strand, counting down.
CGTGGCCGATAGGTTCTCTAAAGACCTTACCTGGTCTTAATAAGTCTCTTCAAATCACACTTCACTTTTTATTAAGAAAAAAAGGGGAGGGGGGGGGAAGCTGCATCGCAAGAAGTCTGTCTGATTATATTTGCAATTATTATGCTCCCATAATGAACAGTCTGTACTACGCTCAATTTGAAGAAATCGTAATACGAGGGTGGCACGTGCCACCCCGTGGGAAGGGGTGGGAGTGGGGCAAGAGGGGAATGAATTGAAAAATTGCCTTCCAGTGTACTAATTTATTAATAAATACTAGGTGTTTGTTACTTGACATGAATCTGTGTTAACCTCCTCAACACCTGCCTCTGCTCAGGGGTACCTGGGCTGGAGCAGGGGCTGCTCAGGGTGCCCATGGGGGGGTGAAGAGGGAGATTTGGGGGTGGTGAGGGGCTTGCCTCCTTTTAGCTTCGAGGCTGATAAGTGATTGCTTTCTGCCTTCAGTCCCCACAGTTGCTGCTGGAGCTCTCTGCAGCTGGGGAGGGGGATGCTTCCTGAGCTGGGGTGGGGGACATGTGTTAATCCCCGTAGGGGTGAGCAGATCAGATGGCTGATGAGGCTTCCAGGGTTGGTTTTTGCAAGCTCTCCAAGGCTTTGCAGGCATTTTGGGGGGGCTGAAGTATTAATTTTCCAGGATGCAGCTGCTGTGCTGAGTCACTCCTGAGCAAAGCTCTTGCAGTCGCAGCTTTTCTCCTGCCCTGGTACGTTACCAATGTCCTTAAAATCACCGCTTCCAAATAACTCATCCCTTGTTATTCTGTCTACAGATGGAAACCTTAATGGGACAAATGCTTCTGGTTTATAGTGCTGTCATTTTGTGTACTTAGCTCCAGCGTGTTCTCTGCTAACTAGGGTGCTGTGTTTTCCTTCTGCCTGGCATTGAAATTTGCCGTTACAGGACTATACATAGGTACGGGATTAAAGCTTTTCAACACATGGACAGATGAAGTACAGTGCAAAATAGCAACAGCCTTTCTTGAGAGTGCTGGGCTGGGGTTCTCCCTGGCTGGCAACGAAGTATTGAGCTTTTGGTGGCTGTAACATGTCTTCAAAGCATCACAAATAAATGGTGAACATGGCTTATGCCAGGCTGCTAAAGGTAGTATTTTGAGGTGGAGCCCAGTACCACCCTGTTGGTAAGTGGGTTTTTGTATCTCTGTGCTGGGAGCGGTGGTGGTTGGTGTCGATGTGCCTGGGCAAGAATTGGTGAGGGGAGGGCAGGTGTGCGATTGTGGGCTGGATCAGCCTAAGGCAAGTGCAAACTACTGGCTTTAAATTATCCTTGGCAGGTTCTTGGAGTGAGTCCAGATGGGAAAATGGGGATTTGCCCTTTTCTGATGGTCCAGGTGCTCCCAGCTAAACCTGTGGCTTGTAAATGCTGGAGCCATTGAAACCACCCACCCAGGGCACCGCCAGCCCCATCCCGCAGCTCTGCTTTCCAGCCTGGCAGCAGCTTGCATTTTCTGGTGGGGTTTGAAGGTAAGAAAAAACAAAACAACAAAACCCACAAAAACCAAACAAAAAAACCACCAGTCCTGAGCAGAGGGTTTAGGGTTGCTGAAGAAACACCACAAAGCAGGCATGTCGTGGAGGTGCGTTGGCCAGGAGATGCCGAGGAAGCATGAGGAAGCTGTTAAAAGTGGGCGCAGGTGGGTCCCTGGGCTGTTGGGACACATTTAACTCATCTTGGTGGCAGGTTGTGGGACAGGCCAAGATTTGGGCAATCCTTGGCTCCATCTGTGCTGTGCAAACTTCCAGCATTGCTCCCTCCTTTGCTTGCACCTGGATGTTGGTCTTGTCTCTGGCTCCATCCTTTCCTATTTCCTAGCTGTGGTCTTTAAGCAGCCCTTTGCTATATACGTATGTATGTGTGGGCTATATATTTGTTATATATATTTAATATGTACTACATATATAGTATATGTGTACGTAGATATACAAATATATATACTACAAATATATACACTACATATTCTATATTTATACGTGTGTATATATTGGAATTATTTTTGGTTTTGTATTTGTGTATAATATCTATATAAATATTTTCTGTATCTGAAGGTGTGGAGGGGAAATGTCAGAGAGCAGCTGAGCTACACATCTAGGCAGGGTATTTCCTGGGCGTGTGGGAGGTGTGAGGAGCTGCACTCCCACCCTTCCTCTGAGCCAGCTCTCTTACACCTTAAGAAAATAAACCAGCCGTTCATGGGTTTGTGACCCTGAGATATAGCTCCATGGAGGAGAGACTGTCCTTCTCCTCCTACGTGGCTTATTCAAGGGCAATGCATAAACTTTGCACGGCGCCAACACCGGTTGTGTGCAACTCAAATCAGTATCACAGCATGGTTTGGGCTGGAAGAGACTTAAAGATCGAGTTCCAACACCTCCCACTAGCCCAGGTTGCTCAAAGCCTCATCCAGCCTGGCCTTGGACACCCTCCCCCAAATGGGTGACGTTTTTGGCTGAAAGGGTTTAGCAAGGCAAAGCTGTAAATAGGAAGACCTTCATGAAGATATACATACAAATGCATTTTGCATTTTATGCAAAATATGTATTAAAAAAAGCACTCTCAGGTCTACATCATAGGGAAGAAGTGCAGGTTTGAAGTGTGCAGCTTGGCTTTGCCCCTTGCCTGGCCTTGCTCGCTCTGTCGTGTTTGCTCCTTGTACACTGTCCTCTGCCCAGGGACAGCCAGGAGGAGAGGGACTCAGGTGCTGGGGTGGCAGTCCTGGCTGGCAGAGCCTGTTAAACCAGAGGGGACAGGAAGCAAGGTGACAGTGCCACTGTGCTCCCCTGCCCTGCCTGCTGTGGGGCAGAGACCAAAATTTCTCGTGAAGGTCACACAAACTACCAGCTGCTCCAGTCCCACTTGCTGTGGGCTTGGACACAAAGTGTGAATATTGCATCTCCCCTCAAGGTCACAATGTTTGCTGGGACAAACCCTCTGGAGATGCCTCCAGCATGGCCTGACATCCTCAGGATGGGATGGCTCTTCTGTTCCCAAGGTCTTTTAATGCCTCCAAGCACAAATAAGGTTTGGGATTTTTTTTTTTTAATTCTCTTCTTTTTTTTTTTTCATGACTTGCAGCTGCTCCTTGCAGAAGAACAAGGTATCCATGCACTTGCCTCCTACCCCAAGCCCAACTGGAATTTATCCTAATGGGGAATTAATTGCAACCCTCTGGCACAGCTGCTGGCATTCCAGGTTGGAAAAGCACCCAGGGTCTAGCAGGAGGTTGTTCAGCCCTCCGGCTCCTTTGACGTCAACTAATTGCTGGTGAATTACAACACAGTCTCGGTGTAGGAGGAATCATCTGTGCAGCCTTTGTGCTAACCTGCGGGGAGACGGGTGGTGATGCCGCCCAAGGATGCCCCGCGGGCTTGTGTAGGATGGGGATGGTGTTATCTGGGGGGTCCGTGCGTGGCACAGGGATGGCTCGTGCCAAAATCCTCCTCTGGAATCGCTTTGCTGTGAGCTTTAAGTCATGAAAGCTTCATGGCTGGTGTTTTTTTTTTCTCTCGGACTTTACTCCTGTGCGTTCTGCCATGGGGAAGTTTCCAGGGCAGCTGGTAGGAAATGGGAAGATGGAGGAGAAATAAGAGGAGCCATCATTTATGTATTCATGGAGTGGTGGCACCCCCCAACGTGTTTATCAAAGCAGCCTTTAGGACACAGCTGCTGGAGGTTTACAGTTTCCTTTGGCCCAGCTTCCCTCCCTTTCTCAAGCGTTTTCTTAACCAATATAATCCAGAAAAAGGGAAAAAAACCAAAATTAAACCAAAAGCATATGAATAATGTTGGATCAGCTGCTGATGACGATGCTGGCCAGCCCCTAGGGACTTTGCTGGGGTTTCCTAAGCTTGCCCCAACCTTTCTGCATATTAGGTGCCGTTACAGCTGGGCAAGGTTCTTGTCTCTGTTCTTTAGGTGCCTAAAATGCTCTTGGAGTCTGGCTCTGATGTCACTTGAGCAATGCTGGAGGTGTTCCTCTCTCTGCATCTCAGATTTGCTTTGGCTGCTTGATTAACCTGTAATAATGATCTAATTAAAAATCAGAAGCTACTCTTTCCGCTGATATTTTTGGGGAGAAAAGAAGTTTATAAGTTTATAAAATGTTGCAATCCTGCGGGTTTTCTTTTTTTTTTTTTTTTTTTTTTTAATTTGATTTCTCTTTGTTGCTTTTTTTCCCCCCCTCATTTCCCTGAAGCTTAAAAAAGGGAATCTCTTGCTCAGGCATGACTGAAGACTTGCAAACCCCCACATAAACTCACAGTGGCTGATTTACAGACAGAAAAGCACAAATTAACGACACTTTCCCTTTGGGTTTTTCTTCCCTGGGTGCACGTGAGCCCCTTTTTCAATGCAGGGTCAGCTTCAAAATTGACTCTGTTCTCAGATCAGGCTGCTCATGGCTGTGCTCAGCTGAGTTTTGGACATCTCCACATGTTCCCTGGGCAGTCATCCGCAGAAAAGGCAGAATTTTCCTTTTTTATCCCCATTTTTGCTAAAAGAGAACCAGATTTATGTATCACAGCACAAGAAACAGTCTCGGGGAGGGGTCTGCTGTGTGAAACTCTGTTGTTGGAGCGGTCCCAGGCACAGCCTGGGCTCCCCAGCAATTCCCAGGCACAGTGCTAAGACTCGCCCTGGCCACGGACCACTCCCCACAACAGCCTGGATGAAACCACCCCATCTAGGATGACAAAGAAGGTCAAATGGGGTGGCTGTGGCCAAACTGACAGCTGCCCTAATTTGGACCCCATGGAGCACCTTTCTGCCGTGTCACACAGGCTGTTAGATGCTGAGAACTGCAGATCACTGGTAGTGTTTAAATATCCATTGCTCTAAATCTAATGAATTTGCTTCTAAATAGCTGGCCCAATGCACCCTTTTATCTCTGTGCTCCTGCTCCCCCATTTCTGCTCCAAACCCCACAGGGACCCTTCAGCTGCAATGCTGGCATCACTTGTCTGCTCCATTCCCGCTACGGACAAGATTAACTTTGCTTTAATTTAATTGGAAGGTATTGAGTTACTCTGCAAGCATGCTAGTCTCAAAATACGTTTCTGGGCACAGGAGCTTTTGCCAGGACCTGCCAGGCTCAGCAGGAACGCAGGACTGTGGGCAGGACGTTAATCTGCCTGACTTTGTTTCTGGCAGCTCAGAGCTTTCCAGGCTAATACTTGGTGAGGACTAGATTGATTAAGTAATTGATCTTCCAGGGTACTTCGATGGGCTTTTCGTGGTGACTGCTTCTTCTCTTTTACTGCTAATATGAATTTGTTTTAAGGATAACTAGTTGTCTTACAGCTCTCCCAGTGAGCAGAGGCTGGCAACGTTATCGTCATTTTACAGGTGGGGAAACTTGAAGGGTGGAGATGAAACTCCCCATCAGCAAACTGATCAGAAGAAAAATTGGGGTGAAATTCAGAGAATTGTCCTGCCCTATCAGACCCTGCACTAGCCTCCCTCGGGGAGGATATGGGTAAGATTTAGGGTTTGAAGAGCTGAGCCCCAGTGAACAGGAAGGGTTAGAGACTGTTCGCAAACCGTGCTTTCCATTAATTTAATTTGCCCATTAAACTAGTTTTTGAGCTGGTAATAAATCTGTGGCTGTGCTGGCTCCCTGGTTAGACCGTTTGCCTTCCTCTACAACTGAGTAACAGCAATTTTTCCTCCTTTTGTGTTTTTTCTCCTTTTCTTCCTTTCTCAAGGACGTGACCGCTCCCCCATGAGGATTCCTCCCCCACTGCATGTGGCCGTCATTTCTGCAGCAGGAGGATGGAGGAGCAGGCACTGGCACTGATGGGAAGAGGCTGGACTGGTGCTCTGCAGCCTCCAGGACAGGGGGACACCTCCACACCCCCCTGCAAGGAGGGAGCACCCACCTGCCCTCCACCCCTGCAAGCTCATTAGCAGCCTGCAAGTTGGCCTGGGACAAAATCAGGCATGGAGACCACCTGAAAAATTCAACAGACTGCACAGTAAAGGTGAATTAACCAGCCTGCATGTTGTCAGACCACCTAAAGGAGGTGTGAGGATGAGGTATCAACCCTTTTCCCCACCCCTGCTGTTGCCATCTTATAAAATTTTCTTTTTATAAAAATGACATTTAAGCCTGAAAACAGCTTTCCTTTTTTTTCTCACCTCTGCTTTTTGCTGCTCTAATAGCTAGGAAGTTTCCTCTAATTAAATGTATCCCTGCACAGATAATCCTGTTTTGCTCTAGTGTCAATATGGTCCTTTAGCTAAATTAAATATTTTCCCTGCCTGATGTTTATCCTTCGCTGTCTGCCCCTTGGCTCCCTCCTGGAGGTGTTTGAAGACTGTGATCCCCTTCCTTCTCTTTTCTTTCTTCTTCTGGGTTCAGGAAGTCAATATTTTACAGGGTTTTGACTCATGCCTGATCATCTAAAGGGTTCCCATCCTCAGGAATCAGCTCTCCCCCTCTGAATGTTTTCACCCTTGTAGCATAGGTGGGGAGAAGGAGGCAGGCAGCTCCCCACCTACCACAGCAAGACCCAGCAGAAATCACAAGCCAGAGCCCCTTTTCCTTGGGTGTGCGAGTCCATCCTTCCCTGTTGGACCCCCTCCATCGTAGCCCAGCTGTAGTGCTGGAAATCAGGGCTGCAGCCGGTGCTGCTGCTGCTCCGGACCTCAGGGTCTTCCTCAGTACGTCCAGGGCATGGAGACAGCCATGTGCCATCAGGACCTGTTGCTAACGAAAGGTGAAATAACATCCACCTCTGTGCCAACCTCAGGAATCTTCTTGCAGCTTGCCCCCAGATTTCCTCAACCGAAACAATAGTTTTCATCTTCTTGCATGGGTGGTCCCATCCAAATGCCCCCAAGGAACAAGGTGATGTCCCTGTCCCCCCACCCCAAGCAGTGCACAGGACATCTTTGGGAGGGTGTGAGCTCTCCTGGGCCAAAACTGTGCCAGGGATGGTTCTCACACTGCTGGCATTTGCAGCCAGGCTCTGGCCATGCTCAGTTTGTGAGCTTTGCCCTTTTGCAATCAGGAGCCTTTATTTTGGCCCCACCAGCAAAAAAATTATTCTGGTGGAAGGTGTCCCTGTCCATGGCAGGGTGGCTGGAACTAGATGATCTTCAAGGTCCCTTCCAACCCAAACCATTCTATGAGTCTATGATTTGCTTACGCTTTTGCTTCACTTCCATCAGCCGCCTTGTCTGGACTAATTCAGCCCTCCTCTCCTCTAACTCTCCGTGATTGTGATAAATAATTTATGTAATAGGCTGAGTCAGGATTTGTTGCCTGGGATAAAGCGCACAGGCTTCAGCAAAGCACGCCTTGGTCTTACTGTTAGCTTAGAAATAGGACCACTAATATAATAAACACGTAATAGTACTAGCTCTTCTCCCTCCGACAGTGACACAAATTGGGGGTGGCACTCGCTCGGTAACTGCAGCTACTCGGTTGTGCCATGAGTGTGCAGGATGAAGTGCCAAAGAGATGAACCTACAAGGTTTTCTGGATCTGGCAGGGAAACAAAAGCTGGTTCAGCACAGACCAAATCCTGGCAGGTCACCGACAGACGTAATCTTTGAACTCACGAGTGTGGGCACATGCTGTGGAGGAAGCTCAGAGTGTCCTTAGGATACCTGAGCAATTCTGTGCTGGGGCAGGGGGGAAAAAGCTGTTTAGATGGGAAAAAGAAAAGTAACCTGGGTTTTCTACACTTCATACTGAATGTCCCCTTGGTCTTTACTGTCCTTTCCCACTCCCTTTGTTTTGCTCCAGTCCACAGGTGCTCTGGTCCATTTGAGACCCCTCTGGATGAACCAAACTCAGATGGTTTGCCAGATTTTAAATGAATACACTTGTATCTTGTATCCTACAACAGCATTCAGCTTCCCTGATTTCAGCATGCTTGCCCCAATGTACAAGAGCTGTGGGGGACTCAACCCTCTAGTTTGGGGTTCGGGTGTTTGAAGGGGTGAAGATGCTTCCTCTGAGGGCAGCAAACCCTTCATTTGGGGTTAACACCTCTAATGCTGCCCTGGCACTCGGTGCTGCCCTGGGGCTGGGTCCCCAGGTCAGATCCCAGCTCCTTTCTCAAGTGTCACCCATTGGGGTCTCACCGTGAAGCCCACAGGACCATGGTTCAAACTCTGTGAGTGTTTCCCAATCAGACTTAATGGGTTAGACATTGTAAAAGTCCAGCACTGCCCTTCCATGGCAAACCTGCACTCACTGGGGATGAACAGACCCGGGGAAACTGCATGGTGGACAAGTCACCCGAAATAACCCCTCGCTTGTCTGGAGTCCCAGCCGCTCCTGGAAAACGAGCTGCACCATGAACACTGCGGCATCGGCGCACGCTGACGCAGCTCTGCTAATTATAGAGCCCAGGCTCAAACGAGCACAATTAGCATTTCTTAGACGAGGCTGCAAGAGGCAGGAGTGCGGCTTGGCTGGTCCCAAACCTCCTCCAGGCTGAAGGTGACAGCACGATGGCCACTGAGAGCTACCCTGCTGCTGTGGCTGTCCCCATGGTGAGCAGCACAGATTTACACCCACTGCTCCGAGGGTGATGTTTGGGCTCATAGTCCAGCCCTTAGTATCGGAGCAATAAATTGCACATGCTTTTTGGAGGCAGGCCAGATGCTCTCCAATGGTAGTGCCAGCAGGCGGGAGGGAAGTGGCCAGAGCGTGACATGAAGGTTTGCAATGCCCGTCATCTGCGTCATTCATCCACATTGCTTCCTGAGGTTCTGTTATAAAGCACAAGGTGTAATTGTCAGTGATGAAATGCCAGTGTCTTACCACCACCCATCTCTAAATGTACTGACATTTCCTTCCAGAGGAGATATTTTTCTGAAGATAAAAAGAAATCCAAATTTTGAATAGAGTGAGCAGTGATTTTCCTGCACTTGCTTGTTTTTTGGAGCATTTGGCAAGCTGGGGTTACCATGTTAAAATCCTGTTTTCAAAGAGGGTCGATTCAGACTAGATATAAGGAAGAAATTTTTTACAACGAGGGTGGTGAAACTCTGGAACAAGTTACCCAGAGAGGTGGTAGATGCCCCATCCCTGGAAACATTCAAGGTCAGGTTGGATGGGGCTCTGAGCAACCTGATCTAGTTGAGGATGTCGCTGCTCGTTGCAGGGGAAGTTGGACTAGATGACCTTTAAAGTTCCCTTCCAACCCAAACCATTCTGTGATTTCTGATCAAAGGGTTGAGCAGGACTTGCAGGATCTCTTCATGGGATGTAGGTGCTCAAGTCCCATGCCAGGGACCTGCACCCGCTATCAGCTGCGGAGACGGTGCAGGGGAAATACCATCAAGTGCCATTTGGCTCTCCTGGGACACGGGGATTTGGATGTCATTCATCCCCATTGCCACAGCGAGCAAGTTCTCTGCTGGCCCCCAGCTTACAGACCAGGGTCCCCATGGTGTTTCCCTGGGCATTTCAGATGAGCTCAATGCCCAGCACATCTCCGCATCACACCCCACACCCACACATTTTCCCACTGCTTCCACCCCAGCAGCTCTCAGCAGCATTGGAGCTGGTTAAGCAGTTCAGCTGAGAAGTTTGATATTTAACTCACATCCGTGGCCATGCGGAGCTGGGAGAGGTGACCCAACAAGGTCTCGCTCTATTTCAGCCAGGAAAATCACATCCTGTTCTTTAGGCAGGAAAGAAACTTGGCCATGAACACGCTGTGTCTTGTGCACTGGAGGCATTTGCATCTCACCCAGGCTGGTGTCACCACTCGAGCTGGTGTCACCTCCTCTGACCCCTGCTATGGTGGGCTGGCACAAACTCACCAGCATCATACTGATGCACATAAGTGCCCAGGCTGCTGGGAATTTTAGAGGGTGCTCATGTCTTCAAAACAACTCGTCGTGTGCCTGGGATTGGGCTTGCTCCCATTCTGGGTTTGTGCCTGCCTGCGTGTGCAATTGCACATCCCCATCACAACTGGTTTAATGAATCTGAGCAAATAAGCACAAAACCATCCAGCTGGACCAATTTTATGTCACTGCCAGATTTTGCACTCAGCTCAGGTAGTGGGAGCTGGGGAGGTAGAATCCAGCTCATTTTGTTGATGTCAATGAGGTTTAAAATTCAAGACAAATTAATTGCATCTGTATTTTTTGATCAGTGAAGGTAATTCCATGAAGCATTTTTTAAAGACGCCACTTAAGGAGGAATTTCCCAACTGCAGAAGTTAATAGCTTTAAAACCGCTACTCAGGCTCCCTGCGAACGGGGCTCTGTGCTGCAAATCTCTTTGAGGCTCATAATTCAATCCTATTTAGTAGCAAATTTCTTAGATTTAGAGCAATGAATATTTAAATGCTACCAGTTGAAACATGTTCAATTTTGAGATCATTTCAAAGCCAAGAGAGTTTAGAGCATTCGGCTACTCTGGAACACTTCAGAGTCTGAATTGATCTGAACCGTAGCTCAATCTTAAGCAGCTTAAACAGCTATAAAGGGTTAGAGTAGTTTAAAGGGTTAGGGTAGTGTAAGCAGAATATCATGTTTTCAGGGCTTTGGTTGAAGAAACGGGAGTTCACATGCTGTCAAGCCGAGCAGCTCCAGATGAAGGATGTGACAAGCATCGCCAGAAAAACTCTCTGAAGCACTCAGCATGTTCTCTGCTTTCAAACCTTGTTTGCTTTATTTTTTCTAAGGAAAAAAAAATAAAAAAAAAAAAGAAATGAAACAAGCAGATTGAACGTTCACACAAAACGCAGAATAAAAGCAAAACATTTGGGAAATTTTGTGAAGGTGGGTTTGCGCTGACAGCAGGCTTGTTGCTTCTCCCTGTGTTTGACACTCATTTTAATTCAGTACAAACCACTTCAAAACACACTAACACTGAAAAGTGGCAACGAAAAAAACACGAGCTTTGCAGGGCTTGCTTTAGCCCCTTTGATGTCAGATATACGTGCAAATTAAAAACCGAAAGATGGAGCTTTGAAAAACTCTTTTGAGAGACTGAGCCAAGCGCCTGGCGAGGATGATTATTTCAGATAGGAAAGAAGACAAGCAGAGATATATTTATGCCATAGGAAAAAAGCGTCTGTGTGCCATTATAATTTATTCCTCTCGCCTAAAAGCCATGCATATTCCAGTATAGCTGCTCCATCTGTGCTGTGAATGCCGGACTGTGCAAAAAACCAATCAGGATTTATTGGACACAAGAAGCAGCCGAGGCAGAGGGAAGATGTCTTAGCTTGGTGTAAGGCAGATGGATGAATGTGGGGGCTCTGTTTCCAGGTGTTTCTCCAACTGGACTGGCATAAGGACAGCATCTGTGCTGGCACAAGCCACTCACACCTGTGCTACAAAAGCAAGGTGAGAAATTAGTGCAAGTGAGGTGAGCCTGCAAGGGCTCTGCCCAGGGCTCGCATCAGCCAAGGGGGTTATAAGAATGGGACAGGACTTCTGTACCAGGTCACCCGCGTATCCCAGTCACCCACCGTCCTGTCCCTGGCACTCACCAGGAGGGGATGTCTGGGAAAGGCATAACAACAGGTAAGGACATTTCCTCCGCAAACCCTCCTGTCTCTGACCATTTGTGGCTTGGGGAGCGCCCGCAGCAGCTGGGGGCTCTAGGTGCTGGGTGACCTCCATGGGTTCCTCTCCTGTGACCACCCAGGCTCCCTCGCAGAGAGCAGGACCAGCCTTTGCCACCCAAAACCTTCTTACTGGACTTTGTACCAAGCACTGGCTGATTTGTGTGTTTTGAGCCTGGCAACCTCAGCTGATGCCCTTATCTCTTTATGTGTTTATTTTTCACTGGATGAAGCAGTGAACAGCCTGTCCTCTCCCAACTGCGTAAGTGTCACCATGCTTCCCCTCCAGCCATTTCTCTTCAAATGTAAGGATGAGTGCAGGAGCTGTTTGATCTTCCCTGCATCCCTTCTGTGAACTTCTCCCCTTCTGCCCATGGTGAACTGTGATGCTGACTGAGGCAGGACCACATCCACATCAGGATTGTATTCCAACAGCATTATTGCTGTAGAAGAAAGTGCCAGCCCTGAGCAAATGTGCCCTCTGAGGTTATTGGCAGGGACTTCAGCAGGGATGGGATATTTTGCATCACCACTGCAGGATCCAGGCAATCACTCAACCAGAAAAATAACTCAGGTGCCGTGTAATGAGATCTGACAGAAATATAGCGGTGAATGATTTAATTACACAGCTTATTTCAGTGATGGTGCCAGGATGGATACGTAGAGGTGCTGGATCCCTCTACCTGACAGCAGCATCCTCCCATAGCCCTGCAGCAAGCCCAGGGCAAGTCTGTGGCTTGCAGCCTCCAGTCTCACCATAAATATACTATAGAATTGAGTGATACTATGTAGAGTGAGTATACTAATATTATCGCTGGTATGTATGTACATAAACAGTGAAATATTCATACACTGAGGCCCCCAGCAGTCCTATCTCTCTTTCAGTTGCCTTTCTCAGCCTCATTTCCCATCTTCCTACCCTAAAACTGCTTTTAACTCTTTCCATCTTGTCTCTGTACCTTCTTAAATCTATTTTTTCAGCTGGGGGCCAGCAATATCTTCTCTGTCCATGAATATGATATTGTCACCAGTTTTAACGTTTCTACTTCCTTCGGAGACATACACAAAAGACCTGTTTTTCAGAGCAGATGCTCAGCATTTCCCAGGAACTCAGTCTCTTCAACAAGTGGCAATGTGTTGTCCTCAAAAGCATCAAACCCTTGCTTTAATACTGGCTGTCCTGGGACCCATTTCTCCATCCCTTTCAGCTCTGGCTTAGGGTTAGAGCACCAGGATGCTCCGATCTGGCAGGATTTTCTATCTTCTGCTGAAAAGTGGCAGACCCTCTTCTTTCCTAAAACACTTTACAAAGAAACCGCTTGTATATCACAGAATCACAGAATGGTTTGGGTTGGAAAGGACCTTAAACATCATCGAGTTCCAACCCCCCCTGCCATGGGCAGGGACACCTCCCACTAGATCAAATTACCGTATTGAAAAGGAACAGAACATCTACATTGGCAGCAGTAGGACTTGCCCGCATGGCCCAGGATTTTTGGCTTGTGAACCAGCTCCTGGGGCAAGGCAGCGAAAAACTTCGCCCCTTCACGTAATGCACCAGCCAATTTCATCATCTCGAAAGCTTTCCAGGAAGCCCTGAGTCAGGAGTTCATGTTCCCCTTCTCTCACCCACCCCATCACCCTGACCTCCACAGCAGTGGTCAGGCCTGGAGGCTGGAGACGTCATCATAAAAATGGGCTGAAAAACGCAAGACTGGGGGAAATTCTTCATCACGGGTCTTTCCGCTGCTGTTTTGCAAGCAGTTCAACTCCACCTTGGCTGGAGCTCTTCCCAGCGTCTTTTGAAGGGTTTTCGCCCTCTTGAGGCTAAAATTAGGAAAGCAAATGCAAGAGAGGAAAAAGAAAACAAGGGCTGGCTCAAGTTTTTAATTTGCAGAAACACAGCCCCCATGAGAATAAACCTGCAAAGAGCTGGTGGGCTTCGAAGAGGTTCTCCTGAAAAGCTGATCACAGGCAAGGTCAACTCCTGCACGGCATGGACAGCCTCAGTGGGCGTTCCTGTTCCTGCCACAACAGCACAGAAAAATGGAATCATCCTGTCATGACAATTCCAGATAAGGCCTTCTGATCTTATTTCTTTCCTAATTATTTTATTCCCCTTTTTTTTATTGTCCCATCTTTACCATTGGTTGTGCATTATTATGGACTACAAAGTCCAAAGTGTTTTGATATATTTTGAAATTCCATTCACTTCCTTGCAATCAGAATCAGGGGAGAAAAGCAGTAGTCTTTTCCCTGAAAAGTAAACATTGGAGGAAAAGGGTCCCACTGAAAGCTTGAGCTTAAGTTTGGTTTGCACTGGGCTTGGTCTAGCAGCATCTCCGTATCTGTCTGATTTTATTTCCCTGTGTCTTTCTGCCATGACTCAGTCCCTGTTCCCTGGAGACCCCGATAGACTGTGAGGTCCTCCTGTTCCTCTGCGTTCTTCTTGCCAGCCTTTAGTACACCCTCTCTCAAGCTAACACACAGCTCAGCCTCACGAGTCTCAGGAAGAACACAGAAAGTGCTGTGCATGGAGGCACGATGCCAAGAACATGCCCGATGAAGGCTGTTTTCTAGGCGTGGGTGTTGTGATTCAGTGAGCTGGAGGCAGAGAGGCAGAACGTCCCCTCTCAACCAGTGCTCCCACGCAGGACATCTTGTGTTTTGTGTTTGCTCTCTTCCAGCCAGGCCAGGTCCTTGCACGTCTGCCAGAATGACAGCTTGAAGCCAGATGTATGAAAGAGCTGCAGGCACTCAGCTCCTACCAGTGGCATAAACATGCCAGGTGCTGACACAGGTTAGAAGCGTACGTAGGAATGATGCTCCTAAACGTCTTTGTGGACTTGGATCTTGTTTCCAGGACACAAAGTACGTAACAGATGTGAGGGGCATCAAGGACCATTGTATTTCCATAGCCTCAGAAAGATTCCCTCATTGCTTCTTACATCCACCCTACTGTCTGTTCCTCTGTGAGATGGAGTTGCCCACCTGTGACCTATACACCTCAAGAGCTCAAAAAGTTCCCATATTCCCCCAGTATGCCACAGGTCTATAGCACCACTCTTGGTTAGAAGAGAAGATGTGCAACACCATGAAGCAGCCAAGTGCCCCACTCTTACCCTGTCCAGTTTAATGTCCAGTCCCAATGAGGTGCCCACCTCTACCTCTGCAGCATTCAACACTTCTGCCCGGGGTCAGCTCCATCTCACAGGGCTGCCAAAGGGAAAGGCACGAGCCTTTTCCAAGGGGAAAATCAGAGATTATGGGAAAACAAAGTCCAGACAGAGAAAGATGTCAAGGAAAACCTAGATGGGATTGGCCACATTACTGGTCCTTGACCAAGAAAAGTGACAAAGGTTTGCCCAGTGCCACCTGTCCGGTCTTACAGACTAGGGCTGGGATGGCCTTTAGCTTCTCTGCAGGTCTAATTTGACTTCCCATCACTGAGCTTGTTGAAGTCCCGCTCTGCTGTTACTACAGGGTCCATAGGTCACTCAGTCATCAATAAGCTGCTCTGGGCCTGTAGCTCATCAGTTGCCCAGGGCCACCACCAGCCACCATGATTCCTCGCTGCCAGCACCAGTGAGCCCAAGCTTTGATGGTGCTTGGTCCCTCAGCACCTGAACCCATAGCACCCTGGATCTTCATACAGAACTTGAGGAGATGTCTACCTCCAAAAGTGACTGTTCCCACACTCGAATAGGTCTGAACTTGGAAAAAAGCCTCTACAAAAAGGAGAAAAACCCAATTCATTTCCAGCTCTCTCAAACACAATAAAGAAGAGGGACCATTTCCTACTGGGCGCTATTGGGGAACCGTGTGCATTCGTGAGACCTCAGGGGAACTCGTGGCCATTGCGGCCAGGTGGCAGTGGCAGTAGCTCCTCCATGGGACCTCTTTTGGTGTGTAAGCAATGATTTAGTGTGAGGAAGCATGTTACTTAGTTGGGTTTTCTCTCAGTGAGTCCCAGTACAAGAACTGTGGGAAGGCAGGTCCGGGTGGGAACCTGGAGGTGGAAGCAGGTTGCTCAGCCTCGATTCCTACGTTAAGTGTTTTGGGGTGATTTCACAGGATGGCTCCCTGGGCATGGCACTGGTTGTGGGTGAGGGCTGAGAAAAGAGATCCCCCCCCCCTTTCTTTTCAGGGATATTATGTGGTGTCAATGTACCAGGTTGCATTTTAGCAAAAGATTTCACACATTTTGATGCATCTGACTGGAGACCTCTCACCACACAGCAGAAGGACAAATCTGGGACAGGAGATGCTTGTCACAAAACCCCCAGCAGTTCTGGGTGCCACTGGAGCAGGGAGGAGGACAACATCAGTTAAACCTAGCTATTGCAATCCCTGTGCAGCCCAGCACCTCCTAATGTCAGCAACACCATTCCCAGCTCCTGTAAGGAGTAAATACATAAATCATTTAACACTGTGCTCTACGATAGAGGTAAATACACTTTGGTGGAGGCGTGGAGGCAAATGCATTTTGGTGGTGGAGTACATCTGATGTGCACTGAAGTTATCAAGCCGAAGCAGAATCCAGAAGAGCCCTTTCACAGCGTGCAGTGGGAGGGGGACAGTCACAGGGATGTGATCATCACTGCAGATTTGGGGCTGGCTTTGTCAGTGCTTCACAGGGAGCCCAGGAAGGCGCCAGCGATGTTTTGAATTCAGTCTGCAGGGCTGGGATTTGTACAGCTGAGCAGGTTTTAATGGGATGTTTTCCGAGGCAATAGATGTGGAAGCCCAAAGTGCCACCATGACAAAGCTCCCGTCCAAGCAGAGGCACATTTTAAATAAGAAATAAAGATGCAAGAGCAAGTCAGCACTGAATAGCAATTCCACCGAAAGACCACAGAGCCGTGACCAGGCACAACCCAATTTTTATGCGCGTTAAAGTAGCTGGAAAGTTGCCTTGTACCTGTTCTTCATTTTATTAGAGGACTTGCTCCTCTGAGGACGCGTGGGGTCACTTTTTGATGTGACTAGCACTCTGTATGATTTCTTGGCCAGGTTTCACAGTGTGCCAGTAAACAGTTACCTGCTTGTTTACTGGAAAAGCAAGGATTTCGGATCTTCTTTAGAAGATGATTTAATCTTCTTACACATCATTTTGCACTTGGATAAGCAGCTCAGCAGCCAAGGCTTCAGCTAACAGTGGGGTCTGCCGGAGCTTTACCTTCCTCCTCAGCCAGCACGGGTGTGCAGGAACAAGGAAACCAAGGAGCGTGCACACATGGCTGAGCCTCTGCAGCTTTTGCATGTTTCCTCATGCCTGATGTGCACATGCCATATTAGCAAAATGTGAAAAATTGACTCAGCTTGGCCTATGCTGAATATGAGTCGGAGCTCTCGCAAGTAAACAAACCCATAAGTCATTCTCCAGCCGAGCTGCCAAGAGACTCTTCAATACCCAGGCAGAATTCAATGGGTGCCACACTGCCAGGCTGTGTCTATAGCCTGCCGCTAATAGGGAAAAATCATCACAGTTGAGCTCTCCTTTGGTTCATCTCAGTGTCCATGGAGAGCTAATCCTGCAGACTGATTCTCAGCTGTCCCCGCTGCAGGACAAAGAAAGGCAAGGTCATTTTAGAAAAACCAGCATGACTTTGTCTTGCTCAGCCAGCGGTTGCTCACGAGGCGGAATTGCACCATCTCACCGTGACCCCAGCGGGTTACACCAGTGACACAGACATGCCACGGGACATCCAGTGCACTTCAGGAAGAAGTCAGTACTTCTACTTAGTCCCAAAAACCTGACTTTGCCACGCTCGTGCTAAGCACTCTGTTGTGCCTGGTCATCACCCGCTGGATAAGTGTACAAGTATCTCTGAAGCCAACCATTGCTTGTGGGTTAGGAACTCCAAACCTGGCTTTTCTCAGCCAGACAGCAATCTGCCTGTGCAAGAATAAGAGGAATAAGGCCTGTGTAACAAGTGAAATCCAATACCAGGAGGACAAAATTATGTTCTTCCCCATTTCTAGGCTGGCTCTGAACCATCACCATTTTCCATCTCAGTCCCTACACGTCTGCTGTGAAAGCTGAGTGAAGGCAACTACCTCCACCTCCACTGGGGCGTCACGGCTGACCCAGCTGCCATCATCCCTCGGCTGAGAGCTGCAAGAGTCAATACAGCTGGGCAAATGAGGATTCTTTGTGAATGTTTTACCCACGCCTGCCGTCCTGCAGAGCATCTGCACATCACGTGTGTGCTGTTTACATGTGCCATGAGTGGGGCTTGTGTGGTACTCAACACCACTTGCAGCGAGAACAGGGACAGGAGGAAAACAGCACAAGAAGGGTCAAAAGGCTGACGGTGAAGAAAACAAAAATATGAAAGAAATCATGAAAGACAGCAGAAGAAAAAGAGAACCCCTATAGAAGTCTACAGTAGAGCTCAGCAAGAAGATGGCACGTGTCCCTCTGGGTTCATTAACCACTAATAGGATTTATGAGAAGAATTTGTCACACTCTTAGGAGTATTTAGAAAAATGAAAAAAATAATCTGGAAAGAATCTTACACCCTATAAACATCTATCTTTTCTAATGAACACTTCATGCGGGTTAAAGAGTGGAGGAAGTTAAAGGAGCCAAATGGAAGTCGAGCAGGGTCTGGTTTGAGATGAAGCTCCTGAGGTGTGTAAGGACCTGAGTCCATGGTTCACACAGGTATTTAGGGCTGCACGAGGTACCCTGAGCATCTGGCCTGGCCTCCAGCCACCGCTCATGGCTATTGATGTTCCACGTATTTGTGCCTCCAATGCCCATGAGCATCTCAGTGGGCCTTCAGTGAAGCAAAGCAATGGAGCTTCCATGGTTTCTTTAGTACGGGCTCTGTAAATTATGGACCAGGCTCAAGGGCAAGAAGGGTCACATCCAGTTATGGGGGATGCCACAACTTGAATGGACCAAAATCCTCCACTGTAGAAGGAACAATCTAAAATGACTGCTGGGGATCCAGGAGATGCTCACCCTTGCCTGAGGGGAGAACACCAGGCAATGACCTACCCGAAAGCAACTGTGCCACCAAAGCTAGGACTGAGGACCCTGAGGAGATTTCTGTTGTACCCCTCACTCCCTCACAGACCTGACCTTCTCAAGGTCTTCTTCGTTTCTTCTGGGCTTTAGGAGTCCTAACTGCAAACCATAAGTGATGCTTGAGGCATTCTCAGTGCCCTGAGCAGAACCACCCTGACAATCCTCATCATTCAACACAAGGTGGCAGGCTGTCCCCAGGATGGGGACCAGCCAGGGTGGTTGAAGTGGCCAGAAATGATGCTTTGTCACCACAGAAAGGAAAATGCTGCTCCTTCTTGTCACCTCTTAGAAGAGGGAGGAAGGGCACAAGGTTTCTGTGGGACTTGTGGTGACTTAGGGAGAGATGTACATGGTGAATGAAAGCTTGTTGGTGTGACAGGCTTCCTCCGAACCTGAGCTCTCAACCAAAACAACCTACCAGCTTGGGAGGAAGGTGGCTGAGGAGTGCCCTGTTACGGCTTGGCATTCTCAGCTCATCCTCTTTAGTGGCTTGGCTGCTAGCACTTGAGGCCAGACTGGAGATGGCATAGCTGAGGGCTGGTTCCCATCCTTTGGACCTACCTCGCTCATGGACTTGTCTAGTGGCCACTGGCCTGTCTCCGAGCCTGATTACCCTCAATGGGCTTGATCCTGAACTGTAGGCTGACTTTGTGGCTCAACCTTGGACCTGCCTCATCACCTCATCTTGCCTGAGGACCTGGACTCTTGGTTGAAGCTGGCCACCATCTCCAGGCCTGCAGCAAACCTGCACCAAACATCTTAATAGGAAAGAAGTGAGAGCTAGGGGAAGTGTCTTTGAAGGCCTCCAGCTGGTGCAGACGTAGCCCTGGCCCAGCTGTCCAGCACTATCCCAGGGGTTCACATCCCTACGGATGTGGGGCACTGCCAGGGACATCTACCTGCTCCCTGCCATCGGCCCATGGAGGAACGCAGCACCTACACAGAGCACAGAGCTTCCTGTGGAGCAGAAGCTTCACACCGCTAACGGGGCTCCTTGCTCTGAAGTTTATTCATAGGGTAATTTAGATCATATTGCAAAGAACGACTAAGCACAGCAGGATCATGGAAAGAGCAGTCTAATCCACTGAGTCTTACATCTACAGTAGCTGCTGGCACTAGGTGGCTTCTTTGACACGGGTGTCAGAGCCTGAACACACCACACTAATGGCTCGATGCTCTGCCTTCCCCTCACCCAGCTGAGAGCATCCCCAGTTCATTAAGCTGATTTGCATACAGCTCTATATGAAGCCATTTAGAAGTGCCAGACACAAGAGTAAAACTGATGAAATCTTCACCAGTGGGAACAATCAAAGGAAATCCCAGTGCTCGAGCTCTAGTTTGCCTCAACAGAGGGGAATTCAATTAAGGGCTGGTTTGATTTGTGTAGCTCAGAGCAAATCCAGCTGACTGGGTGTTGGACATATTTTTGGCTCTGAAACAGTCATAAATACCAAGGATTGTTTGAAGCAGACTGGAACAAACATGCTGGACCAAGCCCACCTCTGCCTGCCAGCTGGGGAAGTTGGAGTGGGCAGCAGAGGAGGCAGAACTGCCCCTTACTGGTGGAGAGCTGGTGTGTAACTGCTCGCAGGGGTTGTCTTCTCCACGAACCTACGTCCTCTCCAGGAGGAGACTCTGCAGATTTCGGCTGTGTTGGATCTGTCCTTCCCTCCCGTGCAGCTTGCTCATGCCCCAACAGCCACCTCACACCACAGTTAGTCCTCAGAGACCCGCAGAGTTCATTGCACTGGAAATGCACCTTCTCGCTTCAAGAGCCTTTGATCTCGCAATTGCCTCCCTGGGGACACTGAAATAGGGACAGTCGCTAGTTATGATCAAGCTTTGCAGAAGTGTTTAGGTATCCTGTGTTACTCATTATCTTCCTGATATTGTTTTCTTTTCCTCCTTTGATAAACTGCTGTTTGTTAAATCAACCGATTCATCCTTTGCCAATGCACCGGACAAGCAGTGCCCAGTTTGGTTTACTTTTCCCAGCTTTCTGGCTGGGGACACTCAAGATGGGTGTTTTCTAGTGGCTACATCTCAGCCCACCTCTGGTGGGTACCTATTAAATACTATTAACCACTGGCTACCCTAAAGCCTGGGGAAATTCACTCGCCCTGCACACAGGGAAAACTTGTTCTTGCGTGCAAAGAGCTGCTGCATTAATAAAATTAATGAGAACTTTGCTTCCTAAACATGAGGGCTCGCGTACAGCTGTGCTGCTGCATAAACACGGGACAGCTCGCATGACTCACATGGGGCCCTTGTCTGTCCCCAGGGTCTCTTTGTGCCTGAAGGTGCTTGTGGACTTGTAGCACCAGGTAAATGCCAGTTCCTGCTCACGCTGGGAGCAGAAAAGCTGCACTGAGCTGCCCACGGCTCCCCATGAGCTACATCCACAGAGCAGGATGAGGACTGGAGGTGTGACGGGAGCTGTTGCTTGATCGCTGCAAAAAGCAGCCCTGGGTAGCAAGAAGCAAGCACACTCAAAGACTAGAGCAAACAAGATGTTCATTAATTCCCTTAATATTTCCCATGTGCATGGGGACTTAGGGGGTCCTTCCTGAAGGAAAATTATTTGCAGTACAAAGCAGCCCATCGGATTGACAGAGCATTTTTTCATTTGCTCAGGGAGCAGAATGGAAATGCACAGCCCCAAAAAGGAGCAATGAACTGATTTAAAAAGGATTTGCCCTTCGCATCTTAACAAAGTCATTGGTGCTGTGCTTGAGGTCACATCAGAAGTGCCTATGTGAGCTTCTTGCTTGTCTGCATAAAACAAGGACTTCTTGGTAGACTGTGAAAAATTCCTCTCTAAATAAAATATTTAATTTGGAAGGATACAAATTTTCTGCTGAAACATCTCAAACAGGAAAATCCCTATGGGTGGGTTCATTTTACTTTTTTTCCTCTCCTCTGTATGAGACATGAGGTCTTGAACAGAGCTGGTCATCTCTTCCCCTCACACTCTTAGCCGTGTCCCCTCCTTGTCCTCTGCCCTGTGGCATCTCAAGTGCTCAACCAGTTCCTCCATCTGCTGCTTTGCTTCACCCCGCTATGCTGGCCAAAAACCATCCCAGCAAATATCCATGAGGTTTCCTGCCAGCTCTGTGAGCTGACTCGGGGCATCCGCAGGGAGTCACGGAAGGCAGGCAGCGAGAGCAGCCGTACTCGCTTACAACAGGGGCAAGCTTCTAGGGCAGCTCCACTGGAATGTGCCACATAGTCCTTCCTGCTGGAGCTTTTGGCCAGTTAGAAGTTCTTAAAACTGGGGAGGGTTCCAGGAAGCACCGAGCAGTGATAGTGTTATTCAGAAGTGTGTTCCCCAAAGACTTTGAATATTGCTGACAGCTTCGTGCTCCAGGTCTTAGCTCCCCCAGTTAGAAAGGATGCCAAAGGCTGGCTGGAATTGCCTGGGTAAATTTTGAGTCTGGTACAAAATTTCCAGGATTTCTGTAGTAATTCTAACATAAAAGTGGACAGACAGGCTACTGCTAGCCAACTACAGCAAAAGCTAAACCTATTTTTTTCAACACTTGGCAAAGACTGCACTAAATACTAAGTAAATATTGCATTCTTGGAACTATTTCCCTTTGAAATGAGCAGGCTGGATGAAAGGCTTCCCTGGCTCTCCGAACGGCATAAAAAGGCAAGATTTATTTTCTTGCTTGGCTGAGCAAAGCTGGTGGACAACCATACCTCAAGTTTTCCTTCCTGCTTCTATCACGTCCTTCTTATCAGAAAGTCTCACCTGTTTATTCAAGATAAGACAAACAGAGTTTGCTCATCTGACGCCTCTTAGAGACATCCTACGAGCATCCTTTGTAGTCTGAACCGGACAACCTGCAACCGACAGCCCCATGAGCACGCAGCTAAGGCTGGCCCGATTTGCCGGTGTTTTGAGCTAGATCAATGTGTGTTTTTAAGCAGAACTGATGTGAAAGCTGGGCTGTGCTCCACAGGGAGCATCTGACCAACTTTAAAGCTTTGAAATGGAGAAAGCAAAAGCTGCTCTTCCCAGAAAGCAGTGAAGACTGGCGCCTGTCCCATCTGACCTTGAATTTTGGCCATGGGAATGAACATTGTGGCCATGTGTACACGACTGGTGTTGTCTCACGGCAGTTGGATGTGAATAAATGGGTAAGCATAGGCTGACAGCAGTGTATAGTCCCTTGGCAGGACTAAAACCCACCAGCAGCGAGTGGCTCTGCTCTGTGCTGGCTGGTGGGACGGGGGATGATGCTTTTTCTTTAGGACGTGTCCTGCAGCAGACAGCATCAGTGGAGAGAGGTTCCATAGTGACCACAGCCCACCCATCTACCCCGGGAGCACAATCAGCAGGGCCAGAGGGATGCGTTTAATGAAGCCTGTGCTCAAGGCACTTGCCCACACAGCTCTCAGGGTCATGCCTACAGACCAGCAGCCTCCGTCATGTGTATCAGCAGCACCCCATCATATTGTCCCCTCCCTCATAGTGCTGGGACCATGAGGATGGTGGACTTGGATGAGCCAGCAGTGTGCTGAGACACCTACTGTGCAAGGGATCTGGGGAAAGGAGAGAAAACAGGGGATGGGCCACAGCCACCCAACAAAGTCCCCCCACGCTGGGTCTCCTTCACCTGCTGCCAGCAGTTCTGGCTCACCCCCTGGCAGACCCCTCTGAGGTGTGCCGGGTGACGGCACGTGTCCTGCATTCCTTGCTGGGGTTAGGATAGGGCCAGTGCTTTCAAGTGCACACTAGTCCCAAGAAATTTATCTCGCCAGCTTCCCTTTCGTAACAGGAAGGATAGTGGGCAAAAAATAATAGCAGGAAATGTACAACTGACCCAGGCAAAGGTGGAAGGTTTGCTCTGGATCAACCTTGTGTACAGACGGGAACAAGGAGAAAAGCCAGTGCTGAAATCTTGTGGGCCTTCTTCATGTATTTTTTTTTTTTAAATGAGAAGTGCTAATGAAGTCTTGTGGAAATGTGTCTGACTCCGTAAAACTATGGATGAAACACTGACAGGGGTATGTGTGCTCGAAGCCCACTGTCTTCCCACTGCCTGTGAGCCCTGGCTGCCATCCGTGATGCCTCCAGAGAAACCCTGCCCAGTAGAGCTCTCCCATGCTGAGGGACCCAGGGTATCTCAGACCCTTGCTAAGGAGCCAAGGCAGTTTTCTCCCCGTGCTCAAGTTCTGTAAAACTTAAGTATTCACTGATTTGGCTGATGGCTAGCAAAGATGAGAGAAACCATCAAAACCCATGGATAAGCCTCTGTTTCAATCCCAGTATCATTTATCAGATAATTAAAATGAAGTGTTTTGTTTATTTCTAAATATTTTTTCCTATATTTCCTTCTCTTAGAGACCCTGCTACAGATTCTTGGTCCCAGAGCAGGATATGTGTTTTACAGTATGTGATTTTCGGTTGGAGGAAAAGTCCAGCTTTCAGCAACCTCTAATCTCAGGTATCTTCAGCCTCTATTCCCAGCCTCTTGGACAGACTGAACACTCCAGAAATTGGACTGAGGAGAGCCTGCAATGGATTAGCTCTTCTGCAAGGATCAGCATGTTCAGTGACCTGGAACTTGAGGAGGAAGAGTCCCAGAGGAGGGGCTCCATCTGCCAGTCCTCAAGTCCAGTCTCCCTTGGAAATGAAGGTTTTACACTGGTGCCAGTGAAATCATGCTGGGCAAAACTGGCATGAGAGGAAATTCAAGCTGAATACTTGCTGTCCTTTCTGTTCAGCTGGGACTAGTGAGAAGGTCACACGTGTCCAGAGTCAGCTGAGCTTGCTGAAGGCACATCCTAACCTAAGACCAGGGTTTATTTTCATGTACAGAGCCCACTGTTGATATTTCTTATCCATTTTGTGCTAACCATTAAGAAAGAACCACCTTTGTGCTGCACTGATAAAAGGACCAGGTGTGCTGGTTAATAAACAAACACACCTTTTTAATCCATAAAAGGCATTTTCAGGATGTGTTAACCTGATGGTTTGGTATTGCCCTGTCCCATGTTCCCCTTTCTCTCTTGGAGGGGTTTTGGGATGTGCAGCACGGGTTTTCTCTCTCCAGACCTGTTCTATAGGTGATATATCTGTACTGGCCCACAATCCCACAGGCTTTCCAGTCATTTCTAGAGGTGAGATCTGAAAGGCTATTGCGAGAAAACAAGTCTGGAAGAAATCATAAAAAGCATGTGCAGCCCAAGATCTTTGGCTTGGCCAGGGACAGCCTCTAATCCTCATAAATGCCTCCCTACGTGGATGATGTCTGGACCTGGTCCAGGCTGAGCTCCTCAAGAAGGGACCCTCCGAAACATGCAAAGCTGAACATGGATCTACCCAAATAAATACTGAGCTGGCAGAGGTTCCTATAGGCTTAGGCAATGGCTGATCAGGACTTTCAGAGTATTTAAGAGGGGTATTGATAATGGACACGGAAATTGGCACCTGAAGTGGCAATTAAGTACTCACATCTCTGTGGGTGCTTAGTTTTGGCTAGTCTGCTGTCTGCTCTGAAAAGCACAAAGACTTTCCAGTAAAGAGTGTTGTTAGACACAGCACCTCACACCCATACCTGTTTTACTTCAGAAATACCAATGCCATGCAGCCTCAGCATGTCCAAGAGACGCGAAGGAGGCTGCCACACTATGTTTATCCAGCCCAAACCCTTTCAGGTTCAGTTTGCAGTTGCTCCGCAACACCTACCTCAGCTCTGCATGGGTGGCAGAGATGTCAAGCTTAGCCTAAGGGATTGGACCAGTACGACTGCATACCACAGGGGCATTTTTGGTGTGGGCAAACGAGAAAGCTCAGGAGCCGAACAAAAGCCAGACTTTGGTCTCATATCTGGGGAACTGTTCTGCAAATCAAGGTTGTATCTGGTATTTGATCCCTTTGGCAACTACCCCTTTGGCCTCTAACACTGAGGTGAGTTTTTTCCTTGTTAAGAATTCTTTTTTGGCTGCTCAGCTCTGTCTTTCCGTATTCATCTCTCTCCTTTTTTTCCTTTCATTTTCAACACAGAAAGCACAGCAAACTGAAGCTGTTAGTGCAACCGAGGCCCCCCACCATGGGAAAAACCTCTAAGTGAGGCTGTTGAGAGAACAGTCCCATATCTAGCAGGGCACAAGAGTTTTGGTTCTCAAATAACACCCTATTCTCCTGAATTTCACTCTTACCTCAGCTGGATCTGAGCCTCAAGGCAACCAGTCCTCCTTGTGCGTGATGGGAAGTCTGGACACTGAACTGAGGGCAAAGGATTATGGTAGGAGCAGATGCTCAGAGGTAAGGTATTGCCTCTTCGTGTTGCATCTAGGTCCAGCCTTGTACCTTTCTAATCCCAACATCAACTCACTGGAGTGACCTCCTGGGTTTCACCTGGGACCTGTGCTTTTGCTATAGGCTTCTCTGGGGATGGGATTGTGGCTGAGCCTGGTCACTGTCACCATATCTGCTCTCCTTTCCTTATTTAGGTGCCACAGGACTGTGCCCACCAGTGAGGGCACTGCTCTGCCAGCTCCCAGCTCCTGCCATGAGGAGCAGACAGCTTTATCTGCTTCCTGGCACTGGGTCTCTCCTTCCGCTGTGGGTTAAGCATCTACCCAGGCAGTTGCAAGCCAAGTCCTAGGTCCATCAGTAGGTGTCTTTCCATGGGTTTTCCTGAGAATTTGTCAGTCCTTGGAAACATGCTATTGCAAGTCAGCTAGAAGCTGTGCTGGAGACTTCAATGCTGATGGAAAGCACTTGAAGGTTCAGGGTAGCATGTTATCCAGCATTTGGAACATCTGCTGGTGGTTTCGGACTGCAAGATAATTCAGTTCTTTATGGCCCATCTATCTTGAGTAAGAGCAACTAATGGACTGTGAACATCATGGATCAGGCACAAAGCAAAGACACTTGGAGGAAGTTTAACCAACCGCCATAAGAATGTGATAAAAAATTCTACCAGGTAGAGGAGGAGAGGGGGATGCTAGTGGGAGGGATGGGGGTGGCATGTGTCAGAATTCCTCTTCTAAACAACTAAATTGTGCCTTCCACTCTACCCAGAAAAAAACCTGCACCCTTCCTCAATGGTGTCACAGGGCAGAGTTTCCCCATTTCACAAGGCTGTAAGCAAACAAGGAAGTCTCTGTTAGGAGACAGGAATTCAGGTGAAGCACTTCTCCCCTTCCAATAGCACTGACAAAAGCTGAAACGCTTCTCCACTGGAGCCAGGGTGTCTTTCCCCACTGCTCTGGCTCAGGGTCATCTCTGTGTCTCCCACCCAGGACACTGGGCTGGCCTTCTCTCTTCAGAGTCCTTGGAGTGCAGGAACATTTGGAGCTCTTCAGCAGCCTCCCACCTGCTTAGCCCAGGACAGTAAAAAGATAAAAGTGTCTTATGAACCACAGAAGTAATGAGTTTTTTCCCCAGCTTTGTAGCCAACAGCTTCTGCTGCAATATCGTGGAGTCCCACCATATTCTCTACAACACCATAACCATACTCAAGTCACCACACCTACCCTAGACCCTACTGTAGTCCTTCTGTGTCCTCTCTATGCCTCTGTTCCCCACTCTCTCCTGTATTTCCAACAGGCCTACCCCTTACCTCCCCACAGTGCCCCCCCATTCATTTCTATACTCTGCCTCCCTTCCTAATAGCATCAGTTATCTCATGTATCTCCTGCCTGGCTCAGCCTGGCTCTTGGCCTGACAAAAGTCTTCACCATATAGTTAGCACTGGTGTTTGACTAGCTGGACATCTTTTCCAGCTGCTGAGAAGCCAAACAAAACATAGTTGTCCTTTAGGTATTTGTCCTTAAGCCCAGACTGACAGGAAACATAGGAACTTATTGTATTCATAATAATTGAGATTACAAGAAATGACAATATCACCGTCCTTCAGAGAAACTGTGATCAGTCTAAAAGGTGTTAGGGAAGGAATTCAAAAACTTGGCAGTATATAAAGCATACTCATGGCTAAGAAAAAAACCCCTTCCTCAAATCAGTTTGCTTCTCCTAACACACGTGGACTTGTCTCTTAAAAAGTGCCATGGATATCTGATCGGGGACCGCTGCAAGTGTGCTGGTTTGGCTTGGGTAGAGTGAATTTTCTTCACAGTAGCTACTATGGGGTTATGTTTTGATTGGTACTGGAAACAGTGTTGATAACACTGGGATGTTCTAGCTACTGCTGAGCAGTGGTCACACAGAGCCACAGCCTTTTCTGCTCCTCACCCCATCAGCGAGCGGGCTGGGGGTGCACAAGCAGCTGGGAGGGGACACAGCTGGGACAGCTGACCCCAACTGACCAAAGGGATATTCCATCCCATATGACGTCATGCTCAGTATATAGAGCCAGGGGAAGAAGAAGGAAAGGGGGGAAGTTCAGACTGATAGCATTTGTCTTCCCGAGTAACCATTACGTGTGACAGAGCTCTGCTTCCCTGGGGATGGCTGAATACCTGCCTGCCGGTGGGAAGTCGTGAATGAATGCCTTGTTTTGCTTTTCTTGCCTGTGCAGCTTTTGCCTTACCTGTCAAACTGTCTTTATCTTACCCCACAAGTTTTCTCACTTTTAGTCTCTGATTCTCTTCCCCCATCCCACTGGGGTGGGGGGAGAGAGAGTGATTTTATGGTGCTTCAAGCACATAGGGTCAAACCACAACAGCAGTAATGTCTTCTTCACAACAGCAGAAAGAGTGCTTCTTGTCCGAGAGCAAAGAAGGGCAGCAAAGAAGAATTTGATTTAATAAAAAAATAGGTCTTGGAGCTGGACCTATGGGTCAGAAGGAACATAGGATGGTGAAGACATCTCATTTATGTCTGCAAAGGAGAAAAAAAGATAAGATTCACACAGGAAAAGTGCCTTTCACAAAGAGTTGTACCTGCCCTGGTTTCAGCTAGGACAGAGTTAGCTTTCTTTATAGTAACTAGTGTGAGGCTGTGTTTGGGTTTGTGCTGAGGAGAAGCTGATCACACACTGATGGTCAGAGTTGCTGCCAGGACAGTCAAGGACTTTTCAGCTTCTCTGTTGTGCCCGTGTCTGCAGGGGCAGGAGGAGCTGGGAGGGAGCACAGCCCCAGTTACCAGCCCAGGATTTGACCTTAGGTTTAGGATTGAGACCCAAACTGGCCAATGGTCTGTTCCATGTCATGCATTAGTTATTAAATTATTCTTATCTCAACCCATTAGTCTCTTTTCCCTTTACCCCTTTAATTCTGTCCCCCATCCTCAGAAGGGAGGAGGGTGAATGAGCAGCTGTATGGTGTTTGGCTGCCAGCCAGGTCAAGCTATGACAATACCAAACACAAAGGTTTCTGTGTAGCCAGAAGTTTCTGTTTTGCCTAGTCATTTTCTATGCAAAAGATGCTTGCTGAATTAATGGAAAAATATATATATATGCACACACAGACTCTCTGCAAGCCGTTAATTCATAAATCCTTTTTGTATCTGCCTTTCTTTGGTCTCTATTACCTCTAGTCATCCATGTGGTGACTCCACAGCCCCCATGGAGGGATGTGACCTTTGCTGTCTCATGCCTGCTTGGGATTTGCAGTGAGCACATGTAGGGCAAAAGGGTGACTGGGAAGCATCTGTGTGACCAGAATACTCTTTACCAGTAACAAGCATCATGCACAAACATGTTCCGACTGGGCTGAAAGGTCTTTTTTCACTGGAAAGGATTTGCCAGTCCATGAACATGCAACCCATTGACGTATTTCAGCCAACACATGTTGAATGTGAATCAGTAGTGGTTGTACAGACTGTATCCTTTCACCTTGGAGCCTCTCAATTCCCTTCCTCTTTGCCTTCATAAGACATTCAGCACGGAAAACACTTTGGAGGACCTGCCCAAGGTACTGCACCTTAATGTCACATATGACATTTGCTGTCAGAGCAAGTTTTTAAATCCATTTCTTCCTAGGCAAGTTTATTTTCCTAACGCCTACCTGCTTGAGGCTTCCTCTCTCTTGTAAATAAATTGAGTCCTAAGTAAATAGAGTACTCAGTGAAAGGAGCATGAAAACATAAGAAAAGGCAGGATACATAGTCTGTCTCCCCACTTTTGTGCTAGTCATGGGGACAGGATGAGGAGAAAAGCTCCTGGAGCTCTTTCCCTAACATCCTTCCTTCTGCCCAAGGGGAATAATGCAATTTTTTTGATCATAATCTGGCACATCAACTTTCCCACCATGTTGGACTACGTGCCATATTGACCAAACATCAAAAGAGAGATCTTGGCCCTGAAAGCACTCCCAGCTGGGTTCTTCATGTGCGTGAGGTCACTCTCATGCTAAAGTCTGTGCACTACTGGAGCTTTAACTCTTCAAGAGCCCCCATTCATGCCCTGCCTAAATCCTTCAGGTTCTGCTTGATTCCAGCTCTTCCCTCTATCCACACCTGAGTTCTGGCCATCTCACTGATGGCACCACCTGGATGATTACAACATTCTTTCATCTCCTGCTGATGTTTGCTCTTGCACATATCATGTCTAGCCTGAGCATTGTCCTAACTCATCCCTTTCACATGCCAGGACCTGGACCGTTCCTTGTGTCCTTCTCCTGTCCCACCTCTGCATCTTCAGCTACTACTTGTCCTTCTCTTTGGAGCAGGAGCTCTGGGTCTGTACACCTTCAATACAAAGGTACCCTCCTGACAGCTGGACTTCTCTCTGTTGTTACTATTACTTCTATTAATAACTTCTATGTGCAGGTAATACAATAATAAGTGGGAATTACGCAGCATGCTGCATTTTCTAGAGTCCTCAAGTCCCATGTTATGTAGGATACAGCTTTGCAGAGCTCTCCACACCCAAACCCCTCAGATGATCATTTCTGTTTGGTAATGCACCATTAAAAAGCTTTTCCTTCATTGTCAGAAGAAAGGATGGGAAAACAGGCCATTGCCTGGAGCCGTCCATTGGGCTAACCCAAAGGAAGCTGCCTGAAGTTTCAGAAAGGGATGGGTGGGTTGCACTTTGTGGGTAGGGACTCAAAAATCTCTGGAGAAATTCCTCTGTGTTTTCTGTTAGGGGAAATCCAACAATCGCATGAACACAAAGGCTACCCGTTACAGGCGTTTTCCACTTCCTCTATTGGTTTTCACAAGAGCTCAACAAGTTCTCCATCATTCTGCAGAAGTCCCTACTTTGGCCTAGGGCCCTGCTCTGGGATTTCCTATCAGCTACGAAGGCCCTTGTTTGCCTATTGTCGATACTGCTTTTAGCACATGAAGCTTTATATAACCCCAGACAAAACACATTGTTAAAACTACAGTCCAGTCCACTGGAGCACCCCGGTCTCTAATTTAATAATAAAAGAGCTCCGGCACGTCTAAAGGCTGAAAGAGCAGGTCCTGTACGAGGGATGTCAAATAGTTCTATCTCCATCTAAGCCCAATAATGAAGAAAAATGAAGCACCCCACACAGGAAAGCAGCCAGCTGTGATATGAACCTGTCAAGTATTAGTGAATTTCGCGGAAGTTTGTATGTCAACCATGTTTGCATAGTTGATTGCTGGGATTATTAAAAATGTAGACCTTTATCTTTAAAATAAATTTCTCCAGCTTTAGTTTCCAACATTTGCTTTTTCTGTGCTTTTCTCTAGAAGATTTAATAGCCATTTAGCGTTTTGTGCCTTCTCAACACAATGACTGCATTATACATTATTGTAGTCATCATTCTCCTATGATGAAATTCACACGAGTGTGGTAATTAGCCTAAAAAAATTACAAACCTTAGTCACTTAAGCCTAAAAGAAACCTATGAAGCTGGGCAATGGCTGTGTAGAACTGAAGTACTCCGGATATCAAGATTAATTGTTTTATCTCTGCAATGAATTCCTGGTGTTTCAGGGAAAAAAAGTAATCTTCCAGGACCTTATTCATGCAGATAAATAGTTTCAGTTGACCACTGGCTGCAGTGAGACAGCCCAGAGCACGTCGCTCCTTTTGGTATGAAATCGTGCAGCCTTCAGCACTACTGTCAGTTCTAAATATATTACTCCAGTCAGATGTATAATGAGACATTTCATTACTTCCTTCCTTCTCAGCACATTAGAGCAAAGTGAGTCAAGATTTGCTGTCCCTGGTATGAGCAAAGGTTAATTCTTTGCTCTCTGCCAGGATCACCAGGACAAGTGAAATATCCCTTTGCTGGAGCATTGCAGCTCACTTGACCGTCATGACATTCCTTGATGACAGGACAGGCTTGTGAGATATCTGCTTTATCCTCCTACTAGTGACCCGGGGCATTTAATGATTTACATCGGATATAGTTGTACCGAAATGCCCCAGCCACCTTCAGAGCGCCATAGTGCTCAGTGCTGCACGAACTGATTAAGCTTTGCCATGCAAAGACCAAGCACAGGATATAGAAAGGAAAGACAATGGGACTCTCCTGAAGTCCTCCAAGCCTTTCCCTCTAAAACAGATTATTCCAAACCTGGGCGTGCTGCATTTATTCACGCCTGCCCAAATATCAAGAGTTGATACTTTCCTCATTCCCTTCAAAATTTTTGTGTCCAGATTAAGCACCAGTCTGCACCTTGGCAAACTGAATTGTTGTTGGATGATGCTACTGCTGAACCATGCCCTGTCTTGAAGTCCAAAGAGCCATTCCATTGTGCGTAATATAATGATGCACTGATTGCAGCAAGGTCTTTCTACAAAGAGTAGTGTTCATCTCACCTCACTGGAAATGCCAGCAATGTAGATACCTGCTCCTGAGCTAGTCTTTGAGGCTCCTATTAGTTGATAGAGAGGATAAGCATCTCTAGTCTGAGTCGATTTAGATACTTCTGAGCTGTTTTAGATATTAATCTAACCATCCTCTAGAGTACTGATTTCTCTCCAGCTCACTCTCTCCAGAGAGTGAAATCTGCCCCAGGCTTTCTTGAAGGTTTTAAACTTATCTTGATGCTGCACAGGAGCAGTTCTGAAACCCTGGAAACTACAATGGGGGTGGAAACTATCTTCCACCTGACACCAAACCCACCAGCAAACCACAATGTAGATGGGAATAAAAGCCAGGAAAAAAAAAGAATGAACAATAAACATACCACGAGCACTTTCTATATACTTCAAAAAATAATCACTCAGGTGCTCCACTTTAAAGAAATAATCATTCTGTCACTATAATTGAAGTATCTCAGCAGCATTTTCTTTCCCAGGTGCCCCAACCATCATATTTTACTCATCCCAGCCATCAGAAGGAGATAAATGAGAATAAAACTTCCAGTTTCAGCCAGAAAAGGGACATTAAACTGAAAAGCCCACAGAAATTAAGTGACTGTTGTTAGAGACTGCTGTTAAACATAGAATCACAGAATGGCTTGGATTGCAAGGGATCTTGAAGATCATCAAGTTCCAACCCCCATGCCATGGGCAGGGACACCTCCCACTAGCCCAGATTGCTCAAAGCCTCATCCAGCCTGGCCTTGAACCCCTCCAGGGATGGGGCATCCACAGCTTCTCTGGGCAACCTGGGCCACTGCCTCACCACTCTCACAGGAAAATATTTCTTCCTAATATCTAATGTAAATCTCCCCTCTTTCAGTTTAAAGCCATTACCCCTTGTTCTATCACTACATGCCCTCATAAAAAAGTCCCTCTCCAGCTTTCTTGTAGGCTCCCTCCAGGTGCTGGAAGGCTGCTATAAGCATAAGGAAATAAGGCTCACACTCAGTAATCGAAAGCATGTAAATTTGGGGTACATAGACGAGGCTGTCTTTCTGTCTCTTTCTCTCCCTATCTGTGCAAAAAAAAAAAAAAAAAGTCATCAAGCATGTGGGCAAGGTATGTTCAGCAGTGAAATGTCCAAATGTCTTTTTATAGTATCAACAGGATCATGATAGAGTAACTAAAAAGTGATCCTGAGTGGAAATATCAAGTTACTACAGTAAATTCCTCTTGTGCCCAGAAGGAAGGATGCTATTAGGTGTAGAGTCTGGAGTCCTATACATAATTCTCCATCTTAAGACAACCTGGGAAAGATGGTCCAGATACACCCTGCTCAGACCCTGAAACAGAGAAATTTGCTGTTCTCAGCGACTTCTACAGTCAAGAAGGAGAAACTGACACCTCCAGAAAACAATGCTCATCACAGATGGCACATGTCCTGTGCCATCTGATTAGGCTGATGTAGGGCCATGGTGCTGTCGTGTGTTATCTGGCAAGAACATCAGGGATGGTGCAAAGCTAAGAGCGTGGAGGTGATTACAGTGTCCTTCATTTCATCAGCATAACCAGGACTGAGCCTTGGGGACACCTTCTTGGGGTGCAGTCATTTGGGCATTATTCCAGGGTTAGTTGCCCAGATTCTGGGTGCATGAGCCTGCCCAGATTTCTTCTGCACCTTGACAAGGAGCCCTTGTGCCACAGCTGCATTGCTGGGGTGCTGCTGAACACAAACTCCCCGTGGAAAGTCTCTCCTCTATTAATTTTCAGAGTATCTCAGCACCTTTTTGCACGAAAGGCACCATAGCTGAAAGTCTGAGAAGCACCTACACAACTTAGGGTCCAAATCACTGTACATGGTGACAGCTGAGGCTCTTAGAATAGTTTACCCTAGAAAAAAACATCCCTGATGACCAAAAAATTGTTTTCTTCATTTCAAAATTACACTCTCCAGCAGCAACATGAGCCCCCCCGCCCAAGTGTCCCTTGCATCCACTTTCCCCCTCAGGGCAGGAAATAGCTTAAAAAAATATTTCCCAGGTTCCTTCCTGGCCAGAGGTCATCTCCGTTTTTTTGGACCAGCAGGAATCACCATGTTCTCTGACACAACAAACGGAGAAGGAAGATCTGCCCTGCCCATCCAGCGCAGGGCTCTCAGGCGTGTGTTTTTTAGCGGCAACTCCACCCTGTGCTGGTGGAGAAGGGATGGGTTCCCACTGATCGCAGGAAAGGGAGGTCACAGGGTTTGCTTGATTAAATCACCACAAGCCAAAAAGTCCTCTCTCGCTCGCTTACTGAGAATTGCTCACGGGCTGCTTAATTTGTTCCAAAAAGAAAACAAAACAAAAAACAAGCCCACGAGCCCAACAGCCAACAGCACACACGGAAAAGCAGGTGTGTCTCGAGCTCTTGGGAACAAAGGGCAGAGACCGAGGCAGGAGGTGACACTTGGATGGGAAGTTTCCTTCCCAGCACTGGAGGACAAGTTTGGAAAGGACTCTGACACGACCAGCACTTGTTGTGCTACAGGTACGGATGATGAGTGTGAGGTGTAGCATCGGTTTCCTTGTGAGATTTAACAGCTCAGGGCAGGTGAAGGCAGCTTGAAGGAATTTTCAGGGCTAGATTCTGACATTGTGGTGGATGGTGCAAGCTTTGCATGACTGGTGAACTTACTGCAGAGAACTGGGATCAGTGGGTGTATCATTTTTTGGTGATCATATGACAGTTTTCTGTAGGATGCTTTTGGTTTTTCAGGGTATGATTCAAGCCATTTAAGCTTCTGACAAAGTGCTGCTGTCCGTTAGCTTGGCTAGTGAATTTTAATAGAGGCTATGACTAATCTGAATTTTAATAGAGGCTGTAACTAGTCTAGTTTGATCTCGGGGCTGCATAGGTAAAGAGGGACATGCCTGGAAATACAGTGCTAATCTGGACTGCATTTATTACCTCCTAAGGCATACTACATAGTTTCAGAAAAAAAACAGATCATCTGTTTGGATTTTTGTCACTTTGTTTTCTGCTTACAGTGGCTGGGATTTACAGTGCATTTTTGTCAGCTGTATGAAACCATGGGTTTGTTTCTTTTAAGAGCAATCTCCTGTATCCCCCTTCTGTTTCGTGTTAGGTGACACTTGCTGACAGGGGAGAGGGACTTGGGGTGGCCACAGGTTGAGACACTGCTGTGTGCTGTCTGAGTGTCACATTTATCTTGTTTCCATTCTTTTCTACCTGTGTTTTGAGCTGCTTAAATGAAAGCCGGTTTTACGGTGTCACTTTGGAGTGCTGGAGTGCTGTAGCCAGTGCTTGGTATCAGAGGGGATGCAGGGATGCTTTCTGATGCTTTCACCTCTGCTGATGTTTATAAACCCGAAAGTCCTGCTCCATCCAAGTATCTCTGGTGCAGCACTATCCAGTGGTTGCTTAAATGATTGTGATTCAGAAAAAACACAGCTGTGGTGTGACTTTGTACAGCCTTGTTTCTCTCTCCCCATCAGTGGGAAAGTGATGCTTGTGCATAAGGAGCTTTCAGATTCAGGGAAGAAAGGTGTTATTGTTCGAGTGCTGTAACCCTCGCTTTCGGTGACAGTTTTATAGGAGGCAATGAGCTTGTAACAGGCAAGGGAATAGCAAGGGAAAAGACGCTGTGAATTTGAAAGCCTGAGGCTCTATTTCTCCTTGCTCCATCACTTGCTCTTGCATGATGAAAGTGGCATTTCTCAACCCATATATCTTCCTCTATTCCCAGAAAATTCCTCATCTGTTTCTGTCACTTAATCTGTCTTGCGATGTCCGGCGACATTGCAGAACGAAGGGATGCATAAGGAAATTCAGGGGCAAATCTTTAGCATCTGCATAGCAGTGACACTTGACTGAATTCAGAAACAGCTCTGTGAGCTCAGCAGGAACCTGGTGTGAGTACTTGGCATTTGTCATTATTTAACTTCCCTAGATTCCTCTGAGTTTGCCTCCGGTGATCCAGGTTTAAAAAACAAACAGAACATGCGTAAGCTCTGGGAAGATATCTTTGTCCAAATCTCCTTGATTATTTTTATTTTTTTAACACCTCTTAGACAGGCTTAATAAAGCAGTTTTCCAATGTCTGAATTGGAGACGTGGGAAATTCCTCAAACTAGGCAGAGCTTCCTCTCATTGTTAAAACACAAAAGACCAGCGCAGCCTTTACTAGAGTTCCTTTTTTAACCCATTCATCTTGATCAAGAAAGCATCCCTGCTGCTACCACCGTTCATGGCTGTGATTCACAGTTTGCAGAAGAAAAAAGGACTTACAGTAGGCAAGCATCATCCATGAGGGCATCATTAGTTTTGGCTATATTTGGACGTTGGAAATGAAATGTACTTGTACTTGAAACTGAAACGATTTGCTGCTGGAATTAATCTCAACCCTGTATAAGAATCATGGCTTTTTTAAAGACCAAATGGGATGAACCTACAGTAAACCCAAACTCCTTTCCAAAAAGCATTTCCAGTTTTCCATGAAGGAGTTTCTTAGGACTGTGGTCTCAAAGAGGGGTCCAATTGCTATCTGTGAGCTGATTCTCCGTAATTGCGAGGTTCCACAGAGTTTATTTCTCAAATGATCTTGCATTTCGCTCAGCCTGCCTGCAGGCAGTTACCAACCATCAGTTAATCTGATCCAGCCCCTGCAGCGTCCTGCACGAGGACTGAGCCAGCTCTGGGTGAGGGCAGGAACTGGGGGGCTGCGCTGGTTGCCCTACGGTAGGCTGGAGGGGTTGTATTAGCAAAGTGGGTGATATGGAAAGCCCAAGGTGCATGTACAGGAACAGGGGGAATGGGAAAGGGCTTGTAAAAGATGATTAGCAATGGTTTGTTTCTCTCTGACAGAGGAATGATCCACTCCACGTTTTCTGCAGGAAAAAGCAGTTCCTGCAGAGCAGCTAACTCACTGTAGCAGGTTGTCTAGTGGTGTCAATACTGCATTTACATGTTGTAATGCTGCAGGGGTGGACTTTGTTGAGGAATTTTGGACTACGTTTGCAGCCTGTTCTGAGGGTTTGTCTGCTTACGGTGGTGGTCTGTAAGAACAGTTTCGCTCTGACAGCATCCCATGACATGGCATGGATGTCGTAACCTTAATCCATCATTTCTGCACCCAGTCGATATCTTTTCTCCAAACTTCAGTTTATTCCTGTGGAAGTCTGTACTGAGTTCTTCCCCAAAGCCCTCCCCTCTCCGTCATAGCTCCCATCTGAGCGAGCCAAACAATGGGTGCACTGCATCTGGCTGTGATGGAGTTAACTTTTTCATAACAACCCATAAGGTGCTATGTTTTGGATTTATGGCTAAAACTGTGTTGATGGCACACCAGTGCCTTTGGCTATTACTGAGCAATGCTTGCACAGCATCAAGGCTTTCTCTTTTTCCCACTCTGGCTCCATAGTGGGTAGGCGGGGGGGTGGGAGAGGACACAGCTGGGACAGAAGACTCAAATTCACAAAAAAGGATATTTCAAACCGTATGATGTCTTGTTCAGCAACAAAAAAGAGGAGTGAGGGGCAGGGTTATCTTCAAAGGTAGCCATTTCTTGGGGACTTGCTGGGCATCTGTCTTCTTGTGGAAGGTAGTGAGTGATAGCCGTAGCATCACTTGGTTTTGCTTTCCTCTTTCCTTCCCTTTTTAACCTGTACTTATCTCAGTCCACTAGTTTTCTCACTTTTGCTCTTCCTATTGCCTCACCCATCCCACCAGTGGGTGGGGAACATGTGAGCAGTTGTGCTTAGCTGCAGGCCAGGGTCAACCCACTACAATAGGATATCTGTCCCACCTTTTAGACACCTTCTAATTGGCCACTTTTGAATAAGAAGGTTTTTCCCAGCCCAGAAAAAAACCATTAGCTCCCTTGTGTCATCTCAATCAGCTGATTTACTCACAGCAATATTTGTTTTACGAAGAACTCAAAGGTCACCCAAAATTGACCACTCCTGGCATTGAAATCCTTCCTTCTGGCTGAAAGGGAGCTGTGTCTCATTTGCCTTCTAGGTATTTCCACAGCTCTTGCGTTACCAGGCTGTTAGCACAGGTGCTGATGGGTTATTCCAGACCTAGGTTTTCTCTAAGCACCCTGTGAAGTAGGAATAGCTAACACCGTCCTTGTTTGGCTGCTGTCATTGCACCTCAACAGGAGAGAAGATGCTGTCGCAAGCCAGGTTTAAGGATGCCTGTGAGTAGCAGAGCTGTGTGTATTCAGCATTTAAATTTTAATACGAAACATTAATTTCCAAATGCCTTCCCCAAAAACATAATAGAGCTGTGATCTAGCATGTAATTTACTGTCCTCGGAAATTCCTCAGAACGACAGAGCTTCCCTCAATTGTTCAGGCACAGAGGAAAAGCTCTACTAGAGTTCCTGCTTCGGCTCGCTCCTCTGACCACAGGCTTGGCCCTCAACAGCCATCAGGCTGAGTGTGTAAAAACCATCTTCATTCCAAAGCCATCCCTACGTGCTTTACAACAGGCTGCTCACAGCATGCCCCTTGCTCCTGAAATTGTTTTACTCTTCCTTCTTGCAGGAGAAATTCTTTAAATTCCTGCATGGAACCCCTAAAATCTGGGTTGACCGATCCTGACATCCCGGATGAGCCTGTGCATGCCTCAAGTCTCTCTGGCTGTAAAACAGGGCTGATGGCACTTCCTTCCTTCCTCTCACTGTCCGTCCTGTTTCAAGCCAACAGCTTTAAAAAGTCCAATTGCTGTTCATAACTACTGGCCCTTATCTCAGTAAGGACACTCAGGATGTTAGAATCATAGAATCACAGAATGTTTTGGGCTGGAAGTGACCTTAAAGAACACCGAGTTCCAACCCCCTGCCATGGGCAGGGACACCTCCCACTAGCCCAGGTTGCTCAAAGCCTCATCCAGCCTGGCCTTGAACCCCTCCAGGGATGGGGCTTCTCTGGACAACCTGTGCCAGTGCCTCACCACTCTCACAGGAAAAAAAACTCCCTCCTAGTATCTAATCTGATTCTGTCCTCCTTCAGCTTATAACCATTACCCCTCATCCTATCACTCCACCCCCTGATCAAGAGCCCTCCCCATCTCTCCTGTAGCCCCCTTTCAGCACTGGAAGCTGCTCTACAATCTCCCTGGAGCCTTCTCTTCTCCAGGCTGAACAACCCCAGCTCCCTCAGCCTGTCCTCATAAGGGAGGTGTTCTGTGCTATTAATGAAAATCTGTCTCAAAAGCTGCCTGCTCTTTGCCTAAATGCCTCATTTCTGGAAAGCCTTGCAAAGGTAGCTCCAACCCTATTTCAACATCATAGTACCAAACTTGGTGAAGGGCTAATCCATCTGACAGCATTTAAGGGAGGCTTCTCTTGTCCCTAATGTAAGTGCAGATGCTTTTGAGGGTGTTGAAACAGAGGAGATTCCTACAGAAGCAAGGCTTTGATTGCCTGTGCAGTCAGCAGAGAGAAACGCAAGTGCCTCTGAAGATTTGCTATGGGACATGCCACCAAAATTGGGCACCAGACTCATCCTAGCGAGGGCAGAGGAGCTGAAGAACATTCCTGATCCCGAAATGTGTATTTTACCTTAAGCCATGCTAGGATTAGGCAAAACATGAAGTAAAACATCCTAGTCCCATCCACATTGATAATTTTCTGTCTTGATCTCACATCTAACGCCAGTGATGAAGATGAAAGAGCTCTGATGATTTTGAAAATATTATAGACAAGTGTAGCCTTCAAAGAAGTTAAATACTAGCACTATTAAGCATTTCTGAGTTATCCTGTGCTCTGGAAGACAGAGGGATCTCTGGTATCGAGATCAGTGGAACAAAATACAAAGAATTTTTTTCTCACTCAGGCTTGATCATTACAGAAGGGAATTTCGAGATACAGACAACAGAGACCTGCCTCCACTGATCTAGGGGATTTCCCTCCATTTATATGATTCTTTGTGCAGAAGGTGGATGCTATTTTGTACTTGTACATTTTCGTTTCTAGGTGTGACAGGCCAGGCCCTCAGGCAGGAAACTCCTCCTGTCCAGAGTGGGTTTATGCAAACTCCAAATGGCTGACACCTACACAACTTGCATTAGCTTCCTATACAGCTGGCGGCGCTTGCAGCAACAACAGGAAAAAAATCAAGAGGTTAATAAAACGAAACGAGCAGGAAGCATGCAGTCATCAGACTTTCTAATACTTCAGTCTATAGAAGTAACCCGTGGCTGGCCTGACTTAGGGACCTAATCCAAAACTCATTGAAGCTCATGGAAATTCCACTTCAGCGGATGTCGTCAGACCTCACTCTTCGCTAGATCGATATGGGAGTACGTGGAGAGTTCCACCTGCCCTGTACTCACACAGTGCTGAGCTCCAAGTCTCTTGCTTCCTTACCACTAGCTGTGGGATAGCCCTGCCACTAATAACTGCAGATGCTCCAAAAAGGTTGAGGAGAAGAAGGAAAAGTTCATGGATACATCCTTTTCCCCAGAGAAGAGCAAATGAATGCTGGCAGGTGCTTTCCCACAGCCTTTCAAAACAGGGTACTCAGCTATGTGCCAAGAGTTGTAATAGCAGAGTGCAAGTAATTGTTTTGCATTTTC
Organism: Pterocles orientalis; assembly: GCA_011057875.1. Classification (NCBI taxonomy): domain Eukaryota; kingdom Metazoa; phylum Chordata; class Aves; order Pterocliformes; family Pteroclidae; genus Pterocles; species Pterocles orientalis. Next base: position 99,885 of record WKFP01014769.1, on the reverse strand, counting down.
TTTTTGCTTTTTTTTTTTTCTTTGTTCCTTCTACAAATCTGCAACACAAAGACCAAGGAAGAGTTGAGAAAAACCTCCTAAGCAGAGGTGAGGAACAAATGCCAGGAAGAAGACAAGAATTGGGCAGGGCTTTCTTTTTCCAGTAAAGCCCTGACTTGAATGTTTGCACTTTGGTTTCAACTACCCCTATTTTCAGCCTGGCGTATTAATGTGCTATGTGACCTGGGGAGCATTCATTCCTTCACTTCAGAGTGCCATGGCATTTGTTTGCACACAAATAACTCACAAAGAAAAAAAAATTTCCCCCACAGTCCCTCTGAAAATGAAACCTCTGCTCAAATCCCACAGATCCTTTAACATACCAGCTTGCTCAGCCTCCTGCACCATCCTAGGCACAGGGCTGGAGTAACACAGCTCCTCAAACATCACAGAGAAACTATGTGACGGCCTGTTTATTGCTGGTTTGAATCCTTATCACTATATGGTTCGATGTGGAGGCCTTGATTAATTTGTGTTTATTTTATTTTTGTTCTCATTCAGATGCGTTATCTAAGGTCAGTGCAACTTCCCTTGCCCCCCCTTTCCCTTTTAGCCAACTCTCCCATGAAATATTGTTGTGCCTGGGTGTGTGTTTCTTAAAGTCATTGTATGTTTTATTTCTGAAACAAACATTGTCTGATCATCCAACTTATTACGCACTACTCAAAGGTCATGTGTTCTGCACAGAAGGGAAAGCTCTTCTGTCGTGGCCGAGGAAGCACAAACAAGGGCTTTAGCCACTGAGATCAAGCCTCCGAAAAAATGCTCAGCAGCTGATTGAAAAGGGTAAAACAGGGCTCAGCCGCTATCAGCTACTGGGCAGCCGTGGAGCTAGACTGGCTTGTGCCAGCTGTGTATCTGCTGCCTTCACACCTTCTAATCTTCAGCAGCTCCTGGTTCCTCTCTCCATGCATCCTTCACCTCGGCACCATAGGCCTTTCATCCAAAATGCCCAGATGGAGGTAGAGATATTCAAGCCAGAGGAAAATGCTGGCATGGGGACAACTGAGCTTAACTAGGTTCAAAAGAGGTATAGCCTACTTGGAAAGATGCAGAGCAGAACAAGTACCAAAGAGGTGGGAGGATTGCTGTGCTGGAACGACACAGGACTCTTCACCCTAGACAACTGGTGGGGAACGTAGAAGTGTTGTACGCTGCTTTAAGGCCATGGAGAAAATACGCCATCTAGTTTGACAATTAAGGACCAGACCTGACCCTGCTTTTACAATGAGGCTTGGCAAACCTCTAAAGCAGAATGTAGGAGGCAGACCACACAGAGAAGCCATAGCCCCAGTGACCCGGGACATGTCTTACAGCCCTAGGAGAGGATCAAGAGCTGAGGCTGTGGACCTCACAATGAGCTCTGCTGGCTGAAGACATGTTGCAGCTACAGAGTGGTTTGTTATCCTCTTCCCGCTGATGCTAAAAGTGTATTCATCCCTACTTCTGCACAAGAGAGGCCACATTCCCAGGCACAGAATATAGAAAAGTTTCAGCCAACAGGAATAAAATACCTCTGTCTGGGCTGGCTGCATGAGGATGGAGAACCCTGTATACTCTCACAAATAAATGTTTGTTTCAACTTCTGCATTTATAACCCCTTACCAAAGAAGCCCACCCAGGGTGGGTACTTCTTTAGTTCCCCTCAATACTTATTTATACACTTTGACAACATCCCCCTGAGTCTTTTCTTCCCCAAGCTAAACAGCCCCAGCTCTCTCAGCCTCTCCTGGTATGACTGATGATCCAGCTCCTTAATCATCTTTGTGGCCCTTCACTGGACTTGCTCCAGTATGTCCATGTCTCTCTCTTACTGGGGAGCCTGCGAACTGAACCCTATGCTTCAGATGCATCCAGAACCAAAAAATCTTCTCGTCATTAACCTGATATCAAACAAGAAATGTT
>WKFP01014769.1:38301-95827 GCA_011057875.1 Pterocles orientalis | reverse complement strand
GCCTTGATTAATTTGTGTTTATTTTATTTTTGTTCTCATTCAGATGCGTTATCTAAGGTCAGTGCAACTTCCCTTGCCCCCCCTTTCCCTTTTAGCCAACTCTCCCATGAAATATTGTTGTGCCTGGGTGTGTGTTTCTTAAAGTCATTGTATGTTTTATTTCTGAAACAAACATTGTCTGATCATCCAACTTATTACGCACTACTCAAAGGTCATGTGTTCTGCACAGAAGGGAAAGCTCTTCTGTCGTGGCCGAGGAAGCACAAACAAGGGCTTTAGCCACTGAGATCAAGCCTCCGAAAAAATGCTCAGCGGCTGTTTGAAAAGGGTAAAACAGGGCTCAGCCGCTATCAGCTACTAGGCAGCCGTGGAGCTAGACTGGCTTGTGCCAGCTGTGTATCTGCTGCCTTCACACCTTCTAATCTTCAGCAGCTCCTGGTTCCTCTCTCCATGCATCCTTCGCCTCCACGGATCTCATGGCACCATAGGCCTTTCATCCAAAATGCCCAGATGGAGGTGGAGATATTCAAGCCAGAGGAAAATGCTGGCATGGGGACAACTGAGCTTAACTAGGTTCAAAAGAGGTATAGCCTACTTGGAAAGATGCAGAGCAGAACAAGTACCAAAGAGGTGGGAGGATTGCTGTGCTGGAACGACACAGGACTCTTCACCCTAGACAACTGGTGGGGAACGTAGAAGTGTTGTACGCTGCTTTAAGGCCATGGAGAAAATACGCCATCTAGTTTGACAATTAAGGACCAGACCTGACCCTGCTTTTACAATGAGGCTTGGCAAACCTCTAAAGCAGAATACAGGAGGCGGACCAGTGACCCAGGACATGTCTTACAGCCCTAGGAAAGGATCAAGAGCTGAGGCTGTGGACCTCACAATGAGCTCTGCTGGCTGAAGACATGTTGCAGCTACAGAGTGGTTTGTTATCCTCTTCCCGCTGGTGCTAAAAGTGTATTCATCCCTACTTCTGCACAAGAGAGGCCACATTCCCAGGCACAGAATATAGAAAAGTTTCAGCCAACAGGAAAAAAATACCTCTGTCTGGGCTGGCTGCATGAGGATGGAGAACCCTGTATACTCTTACAAATAAATGTTTGTTTCAACTTCTGCATTTATAACCCCTTACCAAAGAAGCCCACCCAGGGTGGGTACTTCTTTAGTTCCCCTCAATACTTATTTATACACTTTGACAACATCCCCCTGAGTCTTTTCTTCCCCAAGCTAAACAGCCCCAGCTCTCTCAGCCTCTCCTGGTATGACTGATGATCCAGCTCCTTAATCATCTTTGTGGCCCTTCACTGGACTTGCTCCAGTATGTCCATGTCTCTCTCTTACTGGGGAGCCTGCGAACTGAACCCTATGCTTCAGATGCATCCAGAACCAAAAAATCTTCTCGTCATTAACCTGATATCAAACAAGAAATGTTTTCCCAAAGACTCAAGAAAGCAGACAGGGCTGGGCAGGCTAAGAGAGGCTACCAAGTGTGTCTGCCTGTAAGACAAGAAATAAATCTAGAAGTCAGACAGAAGGATAAGGTGGAATAAGCCAGGTCCCGCTGAGTGAACAGAGGTTACCTGAGCTAGGGAACTCAAGTAACAAGTCGCAAGTCTGTGAGAGTGTCTACAGAAGGTCTAGTATTAGTGTTGTAACTTCCCAGACAGGTCAGCTGTACAGCTACCCAGCAACCGGGACAGTGCGAATGCCTTGCTAAATGTGGCAGACTGTTTGTCACCTTCCTCCTTCCCTTAGCTAATACTTAGCCAACAACTATTGCAGGTAACGCTTATTCATGTCAGAATACCCTCACTGACCCAGCAGATTGCTGTTCTCTGCTGACAAGCAGTAAGTCCAACTCTGAACTGTTCTGGGAAGGGTAGGATGACATTCCAGGGCTGGCTGGTACTGTCCAGACTATGTTGAAATGCTAATGACAAGTTCTATCGGCTGCTGTCAGAGCATTAGGAGTAGTTGAAGGATGTGATAGTTTGATCATTCACCTGGGCAGTATTTCCTATTGTCTCAGTAATCTGGCTGAGTGGGTCCTGTTCCAGCTACTGTGCCTTGCAGACATGAGTCCTGCAGAGTTACTTTCTTCTTGCAGGAAGTCCTGCTTGGTCATGGCATGTGTTGTGGTTTGAACCCACTCGGCTAGCAGCAAAACATCACACAGCCACATGCTCAGCCTCTTCCCTCCTGGGGATAGGGGAGAGAATTAAAGGGGTAAAGGGAAAAGAGACTCGTGGGTTGAGATGAGAACAATTTAGTAACTAAATTACAACAAAACTGAAAATAATAGTGATAGTAATAATGATAATAATAGTAATAATATATACAAATATACAAATATGCAAATGAGTGATGCACAGTGATACTGCTCACCACCTGATGATGAAGGCACAGTCTGTTCCCAGCTAATGATCCCAGAGCAGGGAGAGTCCTGAAACTGCGATCCTGGAGTGGAGATAAGAGCCCGAGCATCCAAGATGGAAAGCCGATCAAGAGAGCAAGACGACCCTGAGAGAGAGGGAGACAACCCAGAGAGTGAGAAGCAACCTGGGGAGAAACATCTTCCAGACAGACCCTCACCTATATACTGGGCATGACGTGTATGACATGGAATATACCATTACGCAATTCGGGTCTCAATCCTAAACCTAAGGTCAAATCCTGGGCTTGTAGCTGGGGCTGTGCTCCCTCCCAGCTTCTCCTGCACCTGCAGACACTGACACAGCAGAGAAGCTGGAAAGTCCTTGACTCTCCTGTCAGCAACTGTAAACATCAGGATGTGATCAGCCTTCTCCTCAGCACAAATCCAAACACAGCCTCACACTAGCTACTGTGAAGAAAGTTAACTCTGCCCCAGCCAAAACCAGGACGGTATGATTTGAGCCTGATCTGCAGACGGCTGTGACTAAATTATTTTCATTTTCCACGTAGACTATTTGTGTATGTAAAAAGGTCAGCACCAATTCACGGGAAGGCTTACAGAGGAACAAAGGAAATTAAAGCCATTGGTCAAGAAGGAAAAGTATATACTTTGTAAACAGGGATGGAAACTGTGACTTGATGTGGAAGAGGGTGTGAAACAGAGCCCTTCTCTGGAAATATAATTTTGGGGAAACCCTTGATAAGGCTGTAGATACAGTTCACCTCTGTGTTTAAACCAGTGGGCATGTTGTGCTGGAGAGGTCCAGAAAGGAATTCCTGAACTTGTCTAAGATGGATGTAGTGAAGTCCAAACAGAGCTGTGAGTACGCAGATCAGTGGTCTTGCACATCTCCTCTGAATCTCTTTGAGCTCATTCACTGCACAGAAGTTGAAGCAGTGTAGAGAAACACACAAAGGTAATTGGAAGAGATCAATAAACAATCTGCCTGGAGCCCCATTGCCATAAACTCACCTGGATGCAGAACCAAAGGCTCTCTTCTGTGTTAGCAATTTCATCTCTTGTTCTTAAAAACCTCCACTGAAGGGAGCTCTACGTGCAGCTGCCCTGGGTGTCCCGATTCAGTGCTTCTAACGTTTACAATTACACACTTTGCATAATCACCAACATATTTATCTTCACTTCAGATTGTGTGATTTGACATCACCCAGCTATTGCTGTGACCATTTATGTCAGTCCTTTACCAAGTGACAGACTTACTATGTCCTTACCTGGGTCTTCTCCTATCTAAAACAAACAACCTTCAGTCTGTTCACAAGGTCCTTCTCTGCTCATGTCTTAGCATCCACATGGCTCTCCTTTGGATGCTCTCCAATACAGCAACATCGGGACACAGCACTCCAGCCAAGGCGTCAATAGCGTCAAGTAGAGTACTTTTGTTACCTTCCAGGTCTTAAATTAAAAACACTTGTCAATGAATTTCAGAATGAGATTAGCCTTATTTTCAACAACATCATGCTGAGTGGATTTAGGCAGCAATTTGCTTGGACTCCCTCCAGATTCTTTCCTCCAAGACCAAAGAGGGCAAAAACTACATAAAGTTGTGTGAGAGATACAATAAATTAAGCCCCAGGCATTGCCAGATTCATGCCAAAACCTTTTATCTCAAAGTAATCTGCTTATTAATTCCTATATATTTGGGATTCACTCTGTCTTTCCATTTCTAAAACACATCCCTCTGAAAGGCTGACCATGCAAAATTCAGACTGAAAAATAATAAGAAAGGCAAATGGTGTAAGAACCTGCAGCCTTGCATCCAGCTGCTGAGAGGTTTTGCCATCTTTTTCAGGGTTTGTGATATGAGTGGCAATGGAATTTAATTACACAAATTGTTGACGTTGGATTCTAGAGACTGAAGTATTAATAGCCAGGACTGGAATAAAAATGGGTGAGTCAAGAGGGCTGTATCTTGTTAACATCATTTTTAGGTTGTTTCCACATTTACTTTTGCTTTGAACAGTATCTCTCAGTTGCACCTATGTGGGAACATTACCCTGGTCTATTTTGTTCATGCCAGATAACATATGTTCAAATGTTTTAGTACTGGTGCATTTCCAGTGAATTACAGGATCAGTGTAGCTCTGCCTTGGTTTGGATGAGTGCTCCTCAATCAGAGCAGATATCCTCTAACACACCTTTTGCTTGCTTTCTTGAGCGTGCGATGGCTCTCTAAGTGCAGTCTCAGATGTTTAAACTAAAAGCGTTCTGGGGTTGAAACTTTAAAACTTTAAAATCCAGGAAGTTCACAGTCTCTGGTGACATGACAGTACATGATGAATGAGTACAGGAAAAAACAGCAGGATGATCAGGACATCCCCCTGTGCTCACATACCAAGTTGATTACATACCTAATGCTCTGACATTGTGAAATTTTCACATTCTCCTGCAAAGTGAATTTAGGACTGTTAGAAATGGAGCAACCAGCACACTGATAACAGACAGTTGACAGAGGATTGAAGACCTGGTCCAAGCTCAACTGTGGCACAAAAACGACCATGGCTCTAGAGAGTTAACACCAAGGGCAATCCAAACTATGCCCAATGCTGCTGTGACAGCACATCCACAGCGAGTATGTTGCCAGCTCAAGCAGGAAAACTTTAGGGTTTTCCTCCCCCAGCCCACATTTTACCATACCTAAAACCCATGATTTTACTGCTTTCAGTCCTCAACACCCTCTTTTGTTTGAACAAAGCAGGTGAGTAACAGCGGGGAACAAGTTCATTCACTTGATAAACTAGTCTGCAGATAAGACACTGAAGGACTTAGTGCAGGAGGAAATAATGAGTTGTACCTGATGAATGATATCAGGAAATATCTCCTCTTGGGGGTTTTCTGCAGTGGCATCTGTGGTCAGCCTCACACTTGACAACCGAGTGCAGGCTCTAGAGCCGACTTGTTTTCTGGGCAGTAATAACAGGTTCAGCTGATTATACAAGTTCCTGTGTTTTGGTTTCCCTTTGAGAGAGCAGCCTGAGCTGTAGTAGAAAGCAGAGGACGTTTAAGATGGATCTAATTAGAAGATCTTTGTGAATCACCTGAGAAGGTAAAACTTATTATATCTCTGGGTCTCTTCTTTATTTTCTAAAATATATTCACTGGTAACTACTGAGCTGGGTGGATTTACAATAAGGTGTAATTATTTTGCAACATTTATGAAAAAGAGAAGCTTACCAAAAAAGTAAAAAGGAGGTCATGTAGATCACCTATGCCCTGGGTTAAAGTGAGAGCTTGCTGTTTGCCTCTAGGAAACTCCTGCACTTTAAAGTTAACTTTAAACAATGTATTTTCAGCCTGAATGCTGGGCAGAAGAAAAGATCTGGTGGTAAACCTGGGTTTCTTTAGCTGTCTGTGGCTTTAAAAGTCGAGGATGCTTATTGTCTCCCAGGAGACAGTTTGTATGAGAAATGATGAATGTGTCCATATAGCTTCTGTTTTATCAACTGAAGTTAGATGCTTGAGAAATTGCTTGCTGAAAAATTTACGACAGGTCTTTTTAGAATGAGACATTAAATGAACAAGGGGAACAGCTGCACCAGTGGAGAAGGACACTAGTATTTTTTGCATTTGCAATTTGACATGTGTTTACTAGTATTCAGGCTTTCTAGATACCGGTTTGGGATTTTGGGATTTTTGACTAGCTATCAGAGCCTAAGTAGCAGCACAGTTCTCATTTGCATGACTTACCCTCTGTATGGTTTCTTATATATACAGTTAACAGGATGTTTAGTCTCAGCTACACAGTTGCACAGAGTGTATTTGAAAATAGAGGCTGGCCCCACACTTTTGAATACAAATGCAAGTTTGTGAACAGTGCAAATGATACATGCAAAACTGTAGGAGATGCTGTTTAACCTCAGCATAAACTTTGTTTAATGACCTTTTTTTCTTTTTGTTATTCTATTAACCTGTTACCAATGAAATACAAGTTCTTCATACAGATTAAGCTATCGTACCGTACGCTGTAAGCATATGCTGCATATACAAAACTATCAGAAATCTTTGTTTTGCTCGTGTTTCTGTTATTAAGTCATGTCACTATCTCAAGGACTTGTGTCACAGCTTATAACTTGGCTATGTTTATCTCTCGATCCATTTTGATCCGTCTTTGTCTTGGGATCAGACAGATCCATGGAAGTCTTGAGGGTGTCACAAGTGGTGGTCTTCAAAATAGCAAAATAGTTTCTGTTGTAGAATGCTGGATATACTGACGGACATGCCCAAGAAACTGAAGAGACAGTTCCTTTCCCCTACATTTTCCTCTTCTCTTCTCTTCTCTTCTCTTCTCTTCTCTTCTCTTCTCTTCTCTTCTCTTCTCTTCTCTTCTCTTCTCAACTCTTCTCTTCCCTTTTCTTTTCTTTTCTTTTCACCACTCATCCATTGGATAAAAAAGCCCAGTCTTTTTCAAAATAGATTTTGGGGTGGGAAGATATTCCAAATCAATGAGATGTCTTGCTTTCTGGTTATTCCTATATAGCATAAGAGCAGCCATACTGGGTCAGCTCAAATGTCTAGAAAGCACAGCTTTCTGTTGTGTGGTGTTTGTTTTTTTCCTCTGTTGCTACCCTAGAATATCTTAAAATTAATTTTCCTTTTTTAATTGCATCTCAGAGTTCAGTTGACATTTCCGCAGCCCGCATTTCTGAGTGGTAATAGTCAGTTCAGAGTAGATCACAGAATATGTAATGTCAGAGTGGTTTCTTTCCACCTTACACTTATCAGTGCTGAATTCCATGAATTTCATGACCTAGTCACTCAATATCCTGCAGTCCCTGGGCAGATCTTCACTGGCAGACTTTAATTTTGTGAGTCTCAATCATTTAAAGTTGCCCACAGTCTTGTATTACTCATCACTGCCTTTTCCACACCCCTTGGGAACAGGCTCACACACACATTTCTGCAGAGTTCTGGTGATAACATCTCTCTACTGGAAAAACAAAGAATTTCTTTCAACTTTTGACTCCTATCTTTTAACCAGGTCAGTATCCATGTGAAGTCCCACTGCAGCTGAGTCTCTCTAAGAAGCACCTTTGGTGAGAAAGGCTGACAAATCCCTCCTGGACCACGTTGGTGACATCAAATACACTGCTTGGCTACAAGCTCATCGCTCTCTATCCATTCACAAGGTGAGACCACAAATAATGTTCATATTATAATTCTCTGTCATGGGCTCTTCTGAGCAGGAAAGTCTCAGGCAGCCCATTGCCAATGTTTGCTGTCATCCCAGGAGGTGCTGATTTTTCTGCCTTCACCTGGTGATTCGTTGCCTTTCAAAGCCTGAGTTTGTCTGAAGAACCTTTTCAATACAAGATCATAAATCTACAAAAGCTCATTATTTTAATCAAGTTGATGTTATCCACTCAGGTACTGCTCAGTACTATTCTTATGAGTCTTTTCTCGCGGCTTTCCTTTCTTAAAATGATTTTCACAGTCTGCTTGGGTTTTGCCTTTTCCTGTAGCTCTCTACCACCTGGAGCTAGGGAAGTGTTTTGTTAGGAATAATCAGAAAGTGCATATTCTTTGCAAAATACATATTTTTATGTATTCTCCAGCTCCCTTTCTCTGTTCCCTCTGGTTGCATAAAGTGTGTCAGCATCTGCTATAAGGTCCATTCATGTTTTGCCTCTCCCTTTACAGTTCATCCTCCAATCTACTGCACGAGGAAATTAGCTCAGGTATTAAAGAGCTGGAAAATGTTGCTTTTTCTGGGTTTTGATTTCAGGCAGCACGTTATATTCTGGTGTGTCACTATTCTTGTGTTCCAGGATATTTACTTGTTAACATCAGTGCAATTAATGGAGATGTACATTAAAAACTCAAAATTACACATAAGAGAGATATTGCTTTTCATTGTTTCCCTTGTTAGCCAAGGGATAGCAAACAGACAGAAGTTTCCAGTTGAGCCCACGATGTTACCACAGCCCTGTGCAGAGTGGGACATGGCTGGTAGCAGAGCTCTCCCTGCTGCAAGGTGACAGGCCCTCGCTTCCAGCAACATTTCTAACTATTCCTCATGTTCTGGCTGTGCCTTTGCCAAGAACCACTGTGAGGAATATTTGAAGATTCAAAGTCAGCTTTTCTTATAGCAGATTAATTCCATCTCACTTGTCCCTGTTACGAATCTGCTTAGGATTCTGCTTTCTCCCAGCGATTTCTTGCTCCCCCTGCTTTAAGTAGGTACAGCTGACATGAAGAAAAAAAAAGGGAGATATAAGGGAAACAGTGTGCTGGGATTTCCTACTGGGTGAGTCAGCTGAAAATTCCCTGATCATTTTGCTTCCTTTTCTTTTCAGGCTGTACAGCAAAGTCATTGGACAAAATGCCATCCCCAGTTACTGCAGGTCTCCACTGCCTGTTTCTACTGCTCACAGCATGCTACCAGACATCACAGGACTCCAACTTCAATCCATTCACCCAGTATGCAGTGAGTATCCTTTCCCAGCCCCACTGGTTTTCATTTGGTCTCTGCTCATAGCACCCAGCTGCTCTAGCTCTCCTTTACACCACAGAACCTCAGAGGAAGTCAGTGTAAGATCAGGTGGGGAAACTGAACCCAGAGTCTCCACAGTGTCTAAAAGAGATGGAGAAATTCCAGAACTGGGCTCTTCTTGCTTCCCAGTCTTAAAGCCTCTCCAGAAGGAACTGAGCAAAATTTCTGGTTTCTCGCTTGTGTTAGACTGTAAGGGATTTAAACTGCTGTCCCCGGAGCTAAGCCCAGGTTATAGTTATGTGGGTACTGTTCCTGATGTGATTCACCCGTCCTACCAGAGAGAGAAACCACATGAATCTTGCCTAGGAGTGGCGTGTCAACAAAACCAGCTCAGGCACAGAGGTGCTTGCAGGTAGGTGACAGGAATCTCATCACTGTCGTGACAGTAAGACAAGTACACAAGGCCAAAATGCCACTCCTGAGTGACTTCTGTTTAGACGTTGCAGCTGGACTCTGACTTCAGTTTCCCACTTTTTCAATAATCCTCACATACCTCTTTTGCTTCATCAATAGCGCAAATTATGGGCATTTTGTGCTTTGTCCTGTGTATGGGTTTGGTAACAGCTTCTGCACAAATAGTCCTTAAGTAGAAGGGACAAAAGAGGAACAGAGAAACAAACGGACTGACCAAATGGAAGTTCATATAGTCTGGTAAAGAAAAGGAGTCTACAAATCTACCAGCTCCTGGTCTCTCACAGTTATTATTAGACCAGAAAATACTTCTTTTGTCTTTTACATTATGAACCCTATCAAGCCAAAATGGATTCTAACATCTGTATCTAGCCCCTAGCACCACAGGGACCTTAGTGCTGATGGGCTGATCAAAACACAACATGCTTTTTTGAGCAGGTTGAAAAAAGGAAAGGAAATGTGAAGAGGAAGGTGGGAACTCCCTAAGCTGTTTCTGCCACCATCTCCTTGGCAAACCAAGATGTAGGTAGCTCCAGCAGCCTCATCTACCCTTCAGCAGATGTCTAATAGTGACCAAGTATCTGGTTTGCTCTGTTTTTTTTTCAAAACTGTCTCCATCTCATCACTTAGGCATTTTCATGGAAAGAGTAACACCTTATTTTTTAGCATCAGTGATCCATGGTACACCCTGAAAATGAGTCATTATTTAATGGTGTGAAATATGAGAAGTATTTAGCAGCGTAGCAATACCCTGCAGTTGTTTGGGAGAATAGTTGAAAAAGGAAACCACAGGGTCCAAACCTGGAGGAAGATGTGGATCACAGTGGGCTTTCGGGAACTCGCAGCTAACCTCTAAGGTGAAAGGTAGTGCATGAATGCCATTGCACCTTGGGATCTTCACTGCCAGCACAGCTGTGATACCAAATCCCAGCTCTAATCGCACACCAGATGGTTCCTTTATGTAAAGAGATTACTCAAGGGTTGCCAAGCTATTCACCCTTTCTGTAAATAAAGATTTCAGTAGGACTCAAGAAACTGGCAAAGCTGCAGATTTCCTGCCTGCGTCTTTGCTTGTTCTTTAGTCTTTCTTGCTAACTGTGGTGCCAATCTATTTTTAGGGCATGATTAAAAAAATAAGATGGTCTGCATCTCACTTGGCTGCACCCTGTGTGAACCCAGTCTTACTGAAATGGTGCCACCACTGCCCTGTTGAACCGTGTGCCCACAGAATAGCTGACCTGACACCTGAGCTGGAGCCAAGACATTGCAATCCCCTTTCTACTTCTAGTCAGGCTGGCTTTGCTGCTGGAAATTCAGAGCAAAAAGGAAAGCAAAGGGTAGTATGAGTCCATTTTCTGGATTCAAAGGCTGAGCGACCAGGTTTCCCAAGCACTTTGCAAGACTGTCCCAGGACTGAGAGCCACACAGCCAGTTTGCAGCTCAGACATAGAATTCCTGTGAAGCTGAGGCAGTTGCCTTGCAGAGATATGCAAAGAGGCACCTGCAAAGTCAGTACATCCCTCAGCTGGTGTTTCCTATTTCCCTGCTTGGAAGATATAAATATTCTTTTTAAAGAGGAAGATCAGGGCAGAGAAGATGGGGGTGGTGGCAAGGTCGTCATGCAACAACAGCAGCTAAAGCTTCACGTTGTTATTTCACAGAGCTTCACTATGTTTTTTCCACAGGTTGACAGTGCGCTAGGAGAGGAAACCTTCCAGGAAGAGATGCAAAGGCAGAAAAGAAACGGTACGTACACAAACACATGGTAACAGAGCAAGTTTCTAGTACGCCAAGGGTGAAATCACTATTGAGGACAGCATCTCTTGAGGCCCTGAACTGCAATCATCAAAGGGGAGGTACTTGTTGTGGTTCAACCCCAGACAACAGGTCAGCACCACACAGCCGCTTGCTCAGTCTCAAGCAGTGGGATGGGGGAGAGAATCAGAAGGGTAAAAGTGAGAAAACTCATGGGTTGAGATAAAGACAGTTTATTCAGTAAAGCAAAACAAGGCATTCATTCACTACTTCCCGTCAGCAGGCAGGAGTTCAGCCATCCCCAGGAAAGCAGGGCTCAACCACACCTGAGAGTTACTTGGGAAGAGAAATGCTGTCACTCCGAATGTCCTACCTCCCCTTCCTTCTTCCCCCTCATTTTATTGCTGAGCATGACATCATATGGTGTGGATGTCATGCTCCAGGTCATACAGTGTGTGACAGCATACTGGTCAGTTGAGTCAGCTGTCCCGGCTGTGTACCCTTCCAGCTTCTTCCATCCTACTTGGTGGGAGGACAGAGTGGGAAAAAGAGAAAGCCTTGATGCTGTGTAAACATTGTTCAGCAATAATTAAAACATAGTGTTATCAACACTGTTATCAACATCACAAATCCAAAACATAGTCCCATACAAGCCACCCTGAAGAAATTTAACTCTACACCACCTGAAACCAGTACAGCAGTAAAGGCACAAAAAAAAAGAGGTGGAAACTTTGTCTGGTCGGAGACTGACATATATTAGCACATCTTCTACAGAAGATGAAATACATGGTGTAGAAAAAAATCTGAGCCTCTGAGCAGGACAGGGGTCACAAGATAATCCTCTATGGCTTCAGTCTATGGCTGATGGCTCATTCACTTGCTGAGTCAAAAGAAAGAAAGGATGAGACAGCTTTTCTCTGTATATATGCTATTTATATCAGCTTCATATTGCTCTGAGACCAAAGAAATCCAAAGATTTCCTAAGCAGAATGCCACAGTCAGCCACCATTAAATAGCAACAGAGACCAAATTCTGAAACAGAAGCCATCAGTTTATGATTTACCCTCACACACAGTTTTGCAGTCTCATGCAACTTCTCTTTCAGTGCTTCTTTTTGACCTTCCCCCTCTGGAGTACACCGTTGACATTGAAGTAAGCCTTAAGGATTCATTTTTTCTGGAGCCAATAAAAGAGTATTTCAAAAACCTTACTCTTCCAGTTTCAACAAATATTTCAAACATAGAAATTACAGTTTCAAACATCAACGTTACAACAGGTGGGTTGGTTACTTATTTTTATATTCTGGGCGACGTGCGTTTTTTGCCAGTGTATGATCTTTCCCAATTTTACCATTGATCACACTTAGAAATCAGAAAAACTGAACTGTCTCTGCTGCCTACCGAAAGACCCGACAAGACTGAAGCTCTGCACACAACAGCGTGTTTTGTTATCTGCATCCCACCACTCCTCTTTATATAATGTTGGCATTAGGAATAACCCTGAATGCTTTTCTTTTCCTAAGGAAGGGACAAAGCCAGAGGAAGCCTGAGCCAAAGTATTTTGCTTCAGTTTGATTAACAAGCAGTCTGAGTTACTTTCAAGTTTCAGGAAGCTGCGACAGCGGTTATCAGACTGTTTACTTCCCTCCACTTGCATGTTGAACATAAACTGCTGTAAGAGGCTGTCCTCTGACCCTGACAGAGACAGGCTGCATGAGAAGCAGTCTTCTCCTGATGTAACCCGCTACATGTATTCTTACAGGACAAGATATCAGACAGGTTTTATTACATGAGCTGTGTTTGTGCAGCATCACATCCAAGTAACTAATACAGCAGAGGATACACAAACACATTAAGCATTTACAACAGTAGAGGAGGATTTGGTACTTTATTATCGCTGGCCCATAAAGCAGTGAAAGGAATTGTTCATCAGTTCTCAAAACAATGTGCAAATGGATCTTCTGAAGGCTTTCAGGGTCACATGCAATGTGCTACTTTGCCAATGGCACATTAAGAGCAGAAAAACTTACAGTGAAGTTTGTTTGTTTTTTTTTTTATTAGAGGGAATGTTTGTCTTTAAAGCACTTTTTGTGATAATGTCACCTTCTCATGCAGTGTCTGTCAGGATACAGTCAGAATGACACAGCATCTCACTAGCCACTGGGACTTTGAATGACTTTTACATGCTCTTACAATCTTTAAAAGCCTATACCTTTGCCTTCAGCCCTGGCAATACAGAAATATCCAATCTGAAAACTACCATAGGACCCTGGCCAATGTGCCACAGGTAAACTTTCAGGATCAGGCTTCACATCTCCGTTCAGTTACTTAAAAGTAATTGATCAGACTTATCCCTGCACCAGTCTGGTTCCCGTTTTCTGGAAAGTCATTCTGTTTAGTCATTTATAATTAGTATAGGAAGATTTGCAAGACATCCTATTATTGTGCTTGCATCATTCAAGGGAACTCACAAGAAGGGTAGCTTTTAGTTGAGATCACTGGCATAAAGGTACAGCAGGGTAAATATATATCATATAATAAGTTATGCCCTGTTTACCATTCTCATAGTATTTCTCTGTCTGTCTGACACTAGTCTGTCTGCCCAACGGTGGGAATATCTGTTGTTCTTGTGAAAATGGTTACGCCTGGCCAAGTGCAGTGTGCAGTGACTTGATAACCTGCCCTTCTGTCAGCATAGCACCCCACCTGCCCTGCAGCTACATGAAGGAAATGCCTTTCTATGGGCCTTACTGTGAACCTCAGACTGAAGGTAAGGAGAAACAGTGCTGAACTTCATCACTGTACAACTCATCTACGGGTTAGATGGAAAAGTGTTAACGGTGTGATAAAGCAGCATGTCAGGACTGACCTGGCTCCCACATTGCCTATGAATGTGCAAAGTCTCCTAAGGATGCTCTAGAGCTCTTCTCTTTGTGGTGTGGGTCCACCTTGACCCAAATGCTTGGAGAAATTTAGTGCCATGATGGAGCTGCAGCTCCTGGAATCACTCACATGTTTCTTTGGGACTTTCAGTTTCTGCTAGGCAAGAAGGATTCATCTCATCAGTGCTTTTATCACTGGGCAGCCCCACATCAGTACTGCTATACTAGTTCCAGGACTAGAGCTAGTATTTCTTCCATGTGGAAGTCCCTTAGAAGTCCACGGCCCCGGGTACAATCCTCCTCCATTGAATGGTATGGACGTGCCCTCTAAGTGGATCCAGCTTGGAAAATTCCAGTATCTTTCTGAGCATTTTATATTCTTTTGTGCCCATTCATGGGTAATCACCTAGAATATTACCCTCCTAAAGTCACTGAGAATTTTTCCATTAATTTCAGTGAAACACCAGTGAAGATTCATCTTGTGTAACTTTCACCATGTAGAAGTTAAGTATCTAGTCAAAGTTACTAGTCCAAACTCTCTGTAACTGGAATAGTGTAGCAATTCAACCATTGTAGGAAAGCTGTCTGTCACCTTCTGAATGTGTCACCTTCTGAAGGTGTCTACAGCTTTGTATCAACTGGAGACAGAGTCTAGATATCTAGCAGATGCCAGGCATCTAAATTAGATATAGAAAGTTAGGAAAATCACAACTTTCCCATCATACAGATGCATCTTGGCAAGCTGTAAGACTTTGATTTCGAATTAGGATGACTTCACCAAGGGCAAATTGCTCCTGACTAATCTAGTGGTTTTATATGATGGAGTGACTTCATCAGTGGACAAAGGAATAGCTACGGATGTCATCTACCTAAACTTCTGTAAAACCTTTGATACAGCCCCCTACATCGTACTTTCTGATAAATTGGAGAGATATGGGTTTGACAGATGGACTGTTAGATGCATAAAGAACTTGTTGGATGGCTGCATCCAAAGAGTTATAGTCAATGGCTCAAAGTCCAAGTGGAAGCCGGTAACAAGTGTCATCCTCAAGGAATCGTAATATTTAATATCCTCAATAGTTACATAGACAGTGGGACTGAGTGCACCCTCAACAAGTTTGCAGATGACATCAAGCTGAGTGGTGTGATTGATTTGCTAGAGGGAAAGGATGCCACCCAGAGGGGTCTTGACCACTTGAGGAAAGGGGCTGGGCAAACCTCATGAAGTTCAACAAGTCCAAGTGCAAGGTCCTGCACCAGGATTGGGGCAATCCCCAGTATCAATACAGACTGGGACATGAATGGATTGGGAGCTGCCCTGAGAGCAAGAAGGGCCTGGAGATACTAGTGGATGAAAAATTCGGCATAAGCCAGCAATGTGCACTCGCAGCCCAGAAAACCAACCGAATCCTGGGCTGCATTAAAAGATGTCCCTTCCAACCCAAACCATTATATGATTCTAAACTTCTATTATTGAGTTAGAAGAAAAAGCTAAGAAATCTCTTTGTAAGCATTGCTTTTGATTATTTTTACATTTATTTTTATGTTTTTTTCCTTACAGGCTCATGTGGTATGGGAGACACCATTGTAATGAATATGTCAGTCAGACTCGACACAGACTTTTCAGATGATCTCAAGAATCCTTCTTCTGAATTATACAAAAAATACAAAGCTGACCTTGAAAAAGCGGTAATGATTTTAGTTTTCATCTCTGAAGGCAGAAAGCCCTCTAAGAAATACAGTATTTACCCTAAGTGCCTGGGAAACAAGGTGCACTGTCACTGTCTCTGTGGGGAGCTGTCAAGTGCGCAGCAGTGGTAGCTGCAAAGTGGGCCAAAGCTGACCTCCATTGAAAGGCAATGACAATATTCCCTTTCATTTTAATATATGTCCTAGCAGGGAAATATTTAGGAATCTTTTGCATCAAAAGCATGACAAAAACCCCAACATTATTGGTCCCAGGTTAAATTCACATGAGCGCACATAGAATGAAGCCATCAACACAAATCTATCCCATGACAGTGGGGAGAGCACCAGACCTGTTCTACCAGATATGCTACATGCCCTTAGTCACATCAATGCAGACTGAAGAGTTTCCTGCTTTAAACACGCTAGAGTAATATACAGAGGACTTATGTAATGTAATATGTCTTTGTTTACAGTTTAATGCTAGCTACAGATGTTTACCAGGCTTTGTATCAGCAACAGTAACTGGTTTCAGGTGAGTAAACAATTCCATTTTTTCCTGGAAGACACAAAACTTTTTGTTCAGTCTCAAGGTGACACCGGTCAGCAGAGACTACATTCATTCTGGCTAGACCCCAACATATACACACCAAATAACAGTATAATAGCTGAAAAGGAAAACCCAACGATTAGCATGGAAAGAGAACTGCGGGTGAAATTAATTACTGTGCAGAAGTCCAAGAAACATAATAATTTTCCATCTGGATCAAAGCCCATTGTGGGAAAGACTGAATTCCACCCAAAAAGGGAAAAGGATGCAAAGTAAACCTAACACCATCTCCTGGGTCATCAGGAAGACGAATTAATACATTGACTCTGCATATAGCTTTGGATCTGGACAAAAGAGATGTTACTTAAGTCTACACACATTCAAATGCAGCTGTATTTTAGGTTTCCTAAGGGAATTTTGCTAGAAATAGACAGCAGACAAAGGAAATGTTACAAAAAGTTGTTCTTACTTTGGGAAGAGCTGTAGTACAACCTTCTCCTGTACCAGAGCAAGGCTTGAGTCACAGCAGCAGCCTTCACAGATGGGCCCTGTGGAGCCTTCCGAGCCATGCATGATGGGTCACCACAACACAGAAAACCACTAATATGCGAGGATATTTAATTCTGGTGCTTCTCTCATTCTTTTATATTTTCAGTCCTGGAAGTGTTATTGTGAACTACGAAGTAAAAGCAGGAGCAACAAGCTTCAATCAGATAGCAAACTCGAACAAAGTCATACCACAATTTCTAGATGCATCGTACCGGCTAAACCAAGCTACCTTCACAACAGAAATAACTGGTAAGTTTAAAGCTCTCTCAGTATTTCCTTTGACTTTTTCTTTAGTATTTTTAGCCTGAACCATTTAGCTACCTTACACTGTTTATTATTTGATACTGGACCTTCAAAAAATATTTCTTTCTCTTGCTGTTTCATTTCAACCTGTGCCACCAAAGCTTGGTTGTAGTTTTACACAACACTGTTTGCTCACCCTCCCGGGGATGAGGAAGAGAATTAAAGGGGTAAAGGGAAAAGAGACTCACGGGTTGAGGTATGAACAATTTAATAGCTAAACTACAATAATATTGGAAATAAAACTAATTATTATTATAATAGTAATATATACAAATATACAAATGAGTGATACACATGATACTGCTCACCACCTGATGACCAAGGCTCAGCCTATTCCTGGATAACAATCCCAGAGCAAGGAGAGTCCTGAAACTGCAATCCCAGAATAGAGACAAGAGCCCGACTGTCCAAGACTGAGACAACCCTGAGAGAGAGGTGACCCAGAGGGAGATAACCTGGAGCAAGAGAGAGAACTTCCAGACCGACCCTCATCTATACACTGGGCATGCCGTGCGTGACATGGAACAGACCATTGGCCAGTTTGTGTCTCAATCCTAAACCTAAGGTCAAATCCTGGGCTTGTAGCTGGGGCTGTGCTCCCTCCCAGCTTCTCCTGCCCCTGCAGACAGTGGCACAGCAGAGAAGATGAAAGGTCCTTGACTGTTCTGGCAGCAACTGTAAACATCAGTGTGTGATCAGCCTTCTTAGCACAAATCCAAAACAGCTTCTCACTAGCTACTACAAAGAAAGTTAACTCTGTCTCAGCTGAAACCAGGAGAGACTTACATGAGATGACCACGCATGCAATACCTCCCATGAAAAACCAAATCCTTCCAGCTACCCCACTGAACCCTGATGCAGTGTCTCCATGGAAGAGAGACTGGAAACCCTAAAGTTCACCTCCAGTGGTGAGACAGCTCTTAGCACATCAGTCTCCCAGCACTTCCCACTTCTTCAAATAAAGCACAAAACCTCTTGCAGTTTACATGAGAACAGGTTCCCCCTGGCTTCCTTGGCACAGTTCCCACGCTGATGCTGGACAGTGTGTCGCAATTCAATTGCCTGACCAAGTGCCCCAGAGGTGTACTGAGCACTGGACTGTCCGTCTCAGAGGATTACTTTAACCTGGTTGCTTCTCCTCCTAGTTTATCTCCTTAGAAAGTAGTACTGGTGTTAATATTTCTGGCTCTCTGCATAAAACCTTCTGGGATCTTTGGCTGGCAAAGATTGTAGAAGAATAAATTGTGGGAAAGTGGTATAGCTTGTATCAGAGGTGGTGCCCTGCAACTGATGCTGAGTGTATGCCAGCTATGAAGCACCATGAGATGAAAGATACCATATAGATGTGGGATACATACCAGAGGGATAGAACACCTCTTCTATGAGGAAAGGATGAGAGAGTTGGGGTTGTTCAGTGTAGAAAAGGCTCCAGGGAGACTTTATTGCAGCTTTTCAATACTTAAAAAGGGCTTATAATAGAGATGAGGACAGACATTTTAGTAGGGCCTGTTGCAACATGGCATGGGGTAATGGTTTTAAAATAAAAGAAGGTAGATTCAGACTAGACATAAGGAATAATTTTTTTACAATGGGGGTGGTGAAACACTGGAACAGGTTGCCCAGAGAAGTGGTAGATGCCCCATCCCTGGAAACATTCAAGGTCAGGTTGGACGGGGCTCTGAGCAACCTGATCTAGTTGAAGATGTCCCTGCTCATTGCAGGAGGGTTGGACTAGGTGATGTTTAATGGCCCCTTCCAACCCAAACCATTCTATGATTCAATGATTCTATGACGTGAACTGAAATGACAGTAATGCTGAATGTTGCTCTTTGTCTTCCCAGATCAGACAAAATTCACTGTGAGTCCAGTGGACATTTTTGAAGGGGATACAGTAGCACTGATTTGTGAGATAAATTCAACATCTGAAAATGTGACCTGGTATTACTTGGATCAGATCATCTCAACCAGCTTCTGGTTTTCGATAGAGACAGAAGTCACAAGGAGGAACTCAAGGTCGATTCTTAAAATTGTCAACATTACGATGAAGGATTCTGGTATGTTTTTTTATTGTTAAAACAGCAGGCGAAAATCTCTAGTGGGGTTAGTTCTATAAAAAGCGAAGAAGAATGCAATGACTGCATTTTCCTAGAGTAAATGTGAAAAATACGCATGTCCTTCCTGGGCACCTATTTCTCACCCATTCTGCGTAGGAGCCTTTTGCACAGTCAATCTACATTCCTCCCATGACACATTGCTGCCACGTGGACTATGGGCAATATACAGGTGCCCAAAAGATCACCTCAGTGAGATTTTAAGTATTTCAGTCCCAGAGCACTGGTCTCTTCTCAAGTACCCATCAACACTGAAGTTGCCTAGTCTGGATACATTTGGCACCAGGAGTCTGCAAGGAGTATACTGCAGGTGACCTGAGGGCACGTTTTGATTATCCAGTAGCAGAGCCATCACAGACGAGGGAGATGTGAAAGCTAGGTGTGGAAGTAGCTCCCAGCTCCTAACTCCAAATCTAGAGGGAAGACCAGTAGAACATGTTCTCAGTGCTAAGGTGTTGCCTATGCTTTACAGGTTCCTATGGGTGTGCTTTCACAAACAGCAATCAATTTCATACAGTGATATACAAGGACACAAAAACAATCGAAGTCTCTCCGCTATACATCACTCCAAATTTCAACGACATCGATGTTACGTGTAACAGTCCTGAAACGCAGATAAACAGCCCTCTGCTGTCCTGTTGTATTAACAGACCCTCACCATCACTTACTGGTGACTGGAAAGTAAATGGAGCAATCAATATTACAGGTAAGATGAACAAAAGATTGTCTTTCACTTGCTGGGTTTGTTCGTTCTTCAAAGATCTCCTCCTAATCGACTACCTCAAAGGCCGAGTCCTAGGATGAACGCAGGGTCTGCTGCAAAGGGTGGTGTGTGTGGGAAGGGTGACGGATGGCCAGCGTGGCACAGACTCCATACGTGTTGTGCAGGTGTCAGTGGGATTCTGGGCATCTCCGTGCACCGTACAGGCATTGCTGCTTAAAACTGTGCCAATCCTGCTGCCTGGATCAGCGTCATACTGACTTTTTCCAAAAAGTTTATTTCTGCGTTCTCTAGTTTTGAAAGCAAGGGTGAGTGCATCAGTCTCTACTACTGTCTCCAGATCACCCTTGGGGTATGATAAGCTTCTGTGTACCACCTACAGAGATTTGGCAACCAAGAGAAGCAGCTGGTACACTTTGAAACAGCTGCAGCATAGCTAAATATTGACTGCACAATTTCCCTCTCCACCTGTAGCTGTGATACTTCATGTGCCAGTTGAGCCAGTGGCATTCCACAAGGCTTCACTTAAAATATGAGTATAAGGAGGTAATAAAGCACCAAATAAATGTATAACAAAGAGTTACAAAATAACATCAGTAGAAACTCTCACAAATGTCTATGAACCATAGTCATTATCAGCCTCTTGCTCTCTTAATATTTTACGGGTTAGGATTAACCATTTACTGTTAACCATTTGTCATAAATCAAATTTAGCAGAAAGCAGGACAGCAAAACAAGAGAAAACCTTCAAAGCTCATGTGCACAGCCATTTCCACAGAGGACAGGTGTTGGTTTTCAGCAGCGCTTGCAGAGAGGAGTGATCCTGGCCTGCTGTCATGAGCTGCTTTTCCTTTGATTCCCTGTGGGCAGGCGTTCCCCCAGGAACTCTGCTCTCGTGCCAGATGCACTTTCAGCTGCAGCAAGGGCCAGCTTTAGTGGGGATTTCTCCCCGTAGCTAAAGCAGCACTCTTCAGACTGAAAGTTGAATGACAGTCAAGTACCTCCAAATATTTATTTCAAAATAAGATGACATTAAAATCTGCAGTATTTACTCCTGTTTTACTTGCCTTACTCATCCTAAATATCGCAGATAATGAGGTCAGGCTAAATCAGAATATTCACAGAATCACAGAACAGTTTGAGTTGGAAGGGACCATGGAGGTCATCTAGTCCAACCCCCTGCAGTGAGCAGGGACATCTTCCACTAGATCAGGTTGCCCAGAGCCCCATCCAACCTGACCTTGAATGTTTTCAGGGACGAGGCATCTACCACCTCCCTGGGCAACCTGTGTCAGTGTTCTTCATTTTGGCTTATCCCGAGGTAGCCAAGCAATGTTGTTGCTCTCAGTTAGACTGGTTTTGGCGATAGGTGCCCAGCACTGTTCTGAGAACCATCTTCAGGCCTTTGGAAGGTCACTGTGACCATTGCCAGAGTAAAAGGTGAATGAATATCGGCAATGATGAGTTAAAAGCGCCATGTGGTCAAAGGCTACATACAAACCCACAAGATTTTCCTTAGCTAGAGTGACTGCTTGTGATTTTCAGAGCCCAGGTATTTTTGGACATCCATAGCCCTTCAAAGCAGGTTTATTTCTCTCCAGGAGTCCCCAGCTTCAGTGAAAACTGCACTGAATACAAGCT
Source organism: Pterocles orientalis (assembly GCA_011057875.1). Lineage (NCBI taxonomy): Eukaryota > Metazoa > Chordata > Aves > Pterocliformes > Pteroclidae > Pterocles > Pterocles orientalis. The sequence goes on along the minus strand of WKFP01014769.1, from coordinate 74,274 downwards.
CAACATCAATGAATCACTGTGTCCACCTGAGAAGTCAGGTACAGTGGTGACATATACCTGTGAGCTGCAGACTGGACATGGGGCCAGGTGCAGTAGAACCATCACAGTGACGTACCTCCGGACAGGTAAGAACCAGGTAACACGTAACAGACCATCAGTGGCCTCTGTGGCACATGTCATTTGCAAGCAAAAAGATTAGAACAAGTGACTCTCAATAATATGACACTTATCTTGTGTTGTCTCAGCCCAGGTAACAACATCTTCGAGCATAAACTCATCAATTTCTGAGGGATATGCATTCAATCTAACATGTGAAAGTGATGTGAGCAATTATGACAGTATCAATTGGAAAATCCAGTCTGGAAATAACACAAAAACAGTAGACTGTGGTCTGTGCATCAAAAATAGCAAATTTCCAGCAACATCTGTGCTCACAGTGAGGACTGCCACACAGGACTGGAGCGGTGAGTGAACATGGTTTGTATCGGCTACAAAGGCAATGAAATCCCTGTACCAGATCATCTGCAGCATCTCTAGCCCTGCAAATCACTGTGAAGCCTGGCAATAGTAAATTTTTTTAAAAGAGTTAAAATGATAACTGCTAGAGGACAGTAAGATGTGATAATGCCAACAACACTGTTCTTGTTCAGCTTTAGGGCTCATGACCATGCAAACGCTGAGGAGCGCTTCTGTTGACTGAGACGTGGGTTTTGTGTCACTTCTTCCAGGCACCTACATCTGCACATTCTCCCAGAAGCACTTGGAGAGTTCTGCCAATGTGACAGTTGAGGTTGTTTCCTTGCCTCTGAAGCAGAACATCCTGATAGACCCCATTGCAGCATCTGTACAGTGCAAAGTGCAACAAACCCTCAAGTGCTGCATAAGTGCTAACACCATGGAAGACTATGCTGTTAGATTCGTGGTTCAACAAAATGAATTTCATGTTGGTAAGAAACAGCCTAGCAGACTCACTAGCTGCACTCAGTCCCTGGTCTGTTTTGCTTTGTTGTTTTTTTTCTTTTTTTCAGTTAGGTCCATGTAACCAATTCATACTTACTGCTACTATGACAACCCACAGGTACTTCCAAGAATGTAAAAAAAAGGGTAACAGACTTTTCTTAGGATGGTTGCTATGCCTGGGGAGCATGGCTGAGATTAACAGAAGAGCAACTGAAGTCACTGCTGTAGTGATAAATACGTAATAGGTCAATTCAATGTTTGGTTTGCTTTGCCAGGCGGTGAGAAGTCAGCATCCTCATCATTGTTCAGATTAGAAATTACTAAACTCCATTGATTTGCATTTATCTTCCACTCTGCTACTTTTTTGATTGAGTATTGAGGAAAAGTTACTTAAGAAGAAGATCTACTAATTAACGAAAAATGTAGAAAAGCACGTTAAGAATGCAATTCAAAGAACTATTCTATTTTCTTCAAGGATACAGGTAACATATCTTTAACAGCACAGAAGCCTAAGCTTCTATGTCTTCAAATTTAGGGCAGTTCTGCAGCTTCCCTGACATGCTTTTATATACTAGAGGTTTTCAAGTGGGTAACAAAACATTTAATTTGAAAAAAAAGCAAAGAAGACCCACCTACACTAACTCAGAAAAACATGCAGGAGTGTGAAAACAACAGGCTGAAGCGCAGCAAAAGCAGGTGGAGACTGAGGGGTCTGTCGGTTGCTAAGAAAAATGCCAAGATCACCCTGGAAGAGATTGCAGCCAGGGACACTTGAGCACAGCCATACTGAAATGCAATGGGAGCGTGGTACAGACCCCAAGTTCAAAAGAACCATATAAGAATAGCAAAAAAGTGTCCTAGCCCAAATGAAATACATAGAAGAGTATTCTCCAAAGTGGTTTCTAAAGCAGATTTTGGTTCTTGGACAGTAGAAGAGGGTTTGGGCAGGATTTGCCCATACACCAGCAATTGGAAAGGTACTGATTGATCATGCAGCAGCTGCCAGATTTATTGAGAGAGGAGTGAGAGGCAGACATCAGCACACAGAAAGGAAGTTTTTCCACAAGGGAAGTTGTTTTTTTTCCCTAGGACCCACAGAAAAGAAAGTTTTGCAGAAGCTTTCTGCTGTCTGCTAGCTGATTGACCCTAAATCTGTGTTAATCTTAATCCTTCCATGTAGGGAAAAAGAGAAAAGGAAATTTGTTTTGCTACACGTACAATTACAGAGAACCAGAATGCAGCAAAGAGAAAAACCTCACAGCATACTGCAAGTTTGTTAACCGCATTGGACAGGAAGTCAACAGTGAAAGTATGAGACTGCACCTGATACCCGGTAAGAAAACAGTTACTATTTAAAGGTGTTAAATAGAAAATCCCCATATCTTTGTGAAATTAGATGCCACAAATTTATCATTGGTGACACCTAACAGAAGCAGGGTTTGTTAACCAAGAATTTTTGTCTCCTGTTTTGATGGGAAATTTTGAAACACATAGGAAAATATCCATTTTGCTGAAATTTAAAAAAAATAAATAGACAAGATGTTTTGTCTTCACTTTGCTTGAGAGTGCCCCCAGTATGTTCCTGATCAGTTATAGTTCAGTCATCTTTTGTCCCTACTTCCTTCTGGTGCAGCATGCACCACCAGGCTTCACCCCCTGTGCTGATGTGTGGTCATGCGGCTCCCAGCTTCCACCTACAATTTAGCAAGGATAAAAGATTGCAGTGCCTCAGGAAGAAGTCATCTAGCTCAGCAGGTCGGGCTGTGGGAGAGCGCATCCACTTTAAACACAAGGATGGCAAACTCCTATGAGGTGTTGCAGAGACCTGGGCAGAGCCAGCTCCCAGTCAGCTCTGCAAGAATTGCTGGGTAATTAGAATTCGACATTGCTAAACCAGTTGTGATGTTTAGTTCTGACCAGAGCTTGGGTATTTCAGCTTCTTATTATAAACTGGAAAGAAAAGTTGGACACCCCCATAATGGAGAAATTTTGTTTTTTCCATGGTAGTGGTGCCTACTGTTGAATCACTGTATCTGGACAGATTTCACTCTCTTAGGCAATAAATCTGCAGACACTTTATTCACTCTAAGCAGCAGATACTTACTGATATGACTAACCCAATCAAAAGCAATTTTAAGACTCACTTCAACTTCATCAAAAAGTTGTTGAGGCCTCACTATCAAGGTGTTAATGAATTTCCCACTAGTGCTACAGCAGCACTGAGCCCCTTAGCAGAATAAATTTTGTGTGAAGCACTGTTCACATAGTGGACAATAATCCCACTCCACCCCTGTCTAACCCTGTAATCTAACAGACAAATCCTAAAACTTCGGGTATCGGTTTGTTGATTTGATTCAGTACTCAAAAACAAGGGGTTTTATTCAATTTCCTTCTTAATTTCATGTTTCAAAAAAATTAGGAATGCAAGACTTATACTCCCTGAAAAGTCATAATTAGTGAAGAGAGAAAGCCAAAATCCTAACTGAAATCCTAAAGACCTCTGAACTTCAGGAGGTCACAAGTTTGATGGGAGTAAATTATTCATCTCCCTGCTTCTTAGTTTTGTATCTCTATTTATTTTTTTTTCAAAACAGATAAGGAAGTTTCCTGCAAAGCTAGCTTTGGCATTGGAGTAGAAGGGGCCACACTAATAAAGCCATGCCATGAGTTAAATAATACAGGTGGTCTTACCCGAGGCAATATAACTTACACATGCTCCGACAAATCATGGAAGGTTGCAAGGAATGACTGCCTGGCTGTACCAATAAGCAACCTGCTGACCAGTGCTGAGGTAACATTTATGAGTTTTATAGATTTTGGGGGGTGGGAGGGGTGGTTAGGAGTGAGCAACAATTTTTGTTGGGTGTTTTCTTGCTTAACATAATCTAAAATATGTGAAGCATTTAAAAAAATCAAATGTTTAATCAAAACTGTATTTTAAAATACATAAAGAATGATTGGCTATATCTACAGAAGTCAGTGAAAGAGGCTAGGTCTCCTTCTCTGGCCCAGAGGGCATGTGGCACTGCATGGCTAACATCCACACAGATGAACGCTCTCTTCCCCAGACACGATGACCTTATTCATAGCATCCAGCGGGAGCAGTTGGTGGCATGGGATGTTCCCTGAACATCGCTCAGCCATTGCCTTGGTGAACACGAGCTGGCACAAGCCCAAAGCATGCTACAGAGTACACTAACCATGAGGCAGTGGGAGCAACTCTGGGCCACTGCCCAACCTCAGTCCCAGGACCTGTTTAGCATGCCCCATCAGCCGCTACACTTCCCAGACAGCTGCTGGGCCTCGGTTTTCAGCCTTGGTATCCTATCATAGCACTCTTCGCTTCAACAACCCATCCAGAGTCACCCTTCTCCCAGTGAGGTTAGATGAGAACAATTATCTTTCTTTCATCAAATACTTGCTATGTTTATTTTAGTAAATTGGGCGCAGAAAGGTCCCACACAGAGGTACGGCTACTCAATGATGTATTTTCTTAAATTGCTAGATGGCTCACTCATATGGTTTAGACTCAGGCCAACTATTTTCTCCCCCAGAACTTCCAGGAGCAGTCTGTGAGTTAGCACAGACAAGAGACCACTTTCTTTCCTGGTGTGGGGGTAGCCGTTATGAAGGAGGGTCAAGCTCCAGGCAAATGGCACACATGTGACATACTCTTGTCTTCTGTTCCAGTCCTTGGTCAACAGTCCTGAGGCAAAAGCAAACCTACCTACCTACCTTGCAGAGCTTAAGGAAAAGACAGAGAAGGAGCGAAATACAATAAATCGTTCTCCTGCAAACCTAGGCGCAATCGTTACCATCCTGGCTATGGTCTCCTCTATCCCAGCAGATGCAGAGGAGCAGACTGTTCAAGTAAGGTTTTATTTTACGCCTTGCCTATACTTAACAAGCACTTTGGCCCCTTTTGTCGCAGGGGATGACATTCTACCTGAAGAATTTTCGCAGTACATGTGAAAATACAGGAAAGTATTAAGCGAATGAAACAAAAGGACAGCAAAGATTAAATTACAGCAAAGGTACAAAAGAGTTTATGAAAAGTCAAAATGATGAAGATGAGCCTAAGCATGAAAGAGAGACTGCTGTATGTTTAGAAACTAGAAATCTTCTAGGGACCTATTACTGTCTCTAGAATTCTAAAGGAAAGGACAAGAAATGATGGATGAAAAATTAGACATGAGACAGCAATGTGCACTTGCAGCCCAGAAAGCCAACCATATCCTAGGCTGCATCAAAAGTAGGGTGGTCAGGAAGTCAACGGAGGTGATTCTTGCTGACCATTGCAAGGGGGTCGGACTGGATGATCTTTAAATCTCAAAACCATTCTGTAATTCTATGATTCTATAAGTAGGAGCAGAAATAGAAAAAAAGGGTTGAAATAAGGATAGGGATCAAGCAAGAAAAATTAATTAGATGCTACAACAAATTAATGGCAAAACATATCTTAGAAATACTTGGAAACATTGATTGTGAGGTACAGAGGAAAAGTACTGCTCTTCTGAGCAGAAAAGTGCAAAGAGACTTGATATTTTATAGCTGGAGAATCCTACATGAGAGAGCGAGAGAAATCAAAGATAGCACAGAGGCTGAGAAAGAGGGGAAAGAGGGCTGGAGAAGAAAAAATGCTAAGTAATATGTAAAAAAAAGCAATGCAGCTCCACTTTTGGAAACCTTAACTTGAAAATAGGTCATGCAGGGGGTCAATAACTGAAGGTTTCACATGGATTGAGTAAAATAAGAAAATGCTGGGCTTTTTCAAAAGGCAATTCTAGGACCTCAGAAAGTACCATCAGAAACAACAATGATTTGTATGGGATCTCAGTAACAGCGTTATTCTATTGTTCCAGAATTTCCTCTCCACCGTGGACCTTATTGTTGATGATTCCACAATGGAAGCTTGGGAAGACCTGAACAAAGAGGAGACACACAAAAGTTCTTTGTTACTACATTCAGTGGAAAATTTTTCCCTACGCCTCCAACCAGTTAATAACACAATTCCTCCTGTCTCTGTAAAAACCCTTCAGCTACAAGGTATAGTTGTCAAAGAAAATCCCATCGCAGATTATAATAAAACCTTCAGCAGTCAAGAAAAGCTCACAGTTAATGTGCTCATTGATGAAACTGAAATTCAGACTCTAACCCCAAATTCCACCATTGTCAGTGTGATGTACTCAACACTTGGACGTATTTTGCCCCGGAATGAGCACGAATATGTGAACGGCTTACTGATAACAACAAGTGTGAGCAGCAATAGAAGCCAGAAGTTCGATATTAATATGACCTTTGCAAAGGAAAACTTGTCTCTAAAGATGCCCCAGTGTGTCTTTTGGAACTTCACACTCAACAAATATAGCGGGGACTGGGATACTCATGGTTGCACGCCCACAGAGATAGGAGATTATGTCATTTGCTCTTGCAATCACTTGACATCATTCTCCATTCTGATGTCACCTGATAAATCCTCCCAGGTAATCTTGGAAGATTATATTACCTACATTGGCCTGGGCATTTCAATCTTGAGCTTGGTGGCCTGCATCATAATTGAATCCTTAGTCTGGAAATATGTGACAAACAACACAACCTCCTACATGCGTCATGTCTGTATACTCAACATATCTATATCACTCCTGATTGCTGACATTTGGTTCATCGTCACTGCCTCCATCAATGACCAAAACCAACGGATGAGCAGAGATATCTGTTTAGTTGCCACCTTCTTCATCCATTTGTTCTACCTGTGTGTCTTTTTCTGGATGCTCAGCCTAGGCCTCATTCTTTTCTACAGACTGGTTTTCATCTTACATGACACAAGCAAGACCGCTCAGAAAGCTGTGGCTTTCTGTCTGGGATATGGGTGTCCCTTTGTCATTGCCGTCATCACCATCGCTGTCACACTGCCAAGGAACAATTACACCAGAAAGGATGTCTGCTGGCTCAACTGGAAGGAGAGCAAAGCTCTCTTGGCCTTTGTCATACCTGCCCTGGTCATTGTGGCCATGAATTTGTTCATCACTGGAGTCGTTATAATAAAAATACTGAGGCCAACTATTGGGGATAGGTCAAACAGGCAGGAGAGGAACTCTTTGTTTCAAATTGGCAAAAGTGTGGCCATCTTGACACCACTGTTAGGTCTCACGTGGGGATTTGGCTTTGCCACCGTCATCAAAAACAGTCATCGAGTTTTCCACATCCTCTTTGCTCTGCTCAATGCTTTGCAGGTGAGTTACATATATATGTATGGTTTTGTTTCCTCCATGACCATTTAACATGTAGAGACATTCTTGCCGTGCTGTGCTTGGAGGGGAATAAAAACAGCTTAGGAGAGCTCAAGTTTGCCTTACACATCCCGATTCCCAAAGGGCTCTTTGGGAAACACATTCCAGGAATTCATCAGTATTTTGCATTTTCAGCTGCTTTAACAGATGTGCCTTCTAGATAAAGCTGATATAAAGATAACTTCCAACTTTGCCAATAGCTTTGGGAAGAACTTCACTCCTGAAGATCAGGAGAATAGCCCTATCATGTTTAAGTGGGCAAACTTCAGCATGTCTGGTCTAATTTACAGTGCATCTGGAGGCATAATATTATGCTCTTGGGGGTTCAAGTAACGAGAGAATATAAACAATGAAAGTCACCAAGAACAGCTCAGTAGTACTAATAATAAAGAGAGAAATTGACCAAGTACACATGACTGAGAGTCTGTAGTCAGTATGATTTGTACAACAACATATTTAGGTGGCCAGTAGGATCCCAATACAAGAGGATTTCTTAAGGACATAATAGCTATGTCTACTGTGTCTCTTAAGAATTGCATCAAAATTCTATGCTTCGGACCAAACTTACTTACCTTTTGCATTGTGAACCTGCTAGCTTCTCTGGGGAGCGCAGGCAGGGTGTGTCTTCTGTATACAAAAGTCCCTTCTTCCAAATATGTTCAGTGCTAGCAAACTCTCTGTGCCACCCTTGTAGACCAGATATACACACAGTTCAAATAGACCAGACCTGGAGAACTCCTATCACATCAGCACTCCATTATGTGAGACGCAGTTAGAAAAATGTTGTCTATCAAAGAGTTCAGAGCTTAGATACTCAACATGGGCAATGTTTGAGATAATTCTGAGATACTGCAATTAAAAGGTTGATGTCATCAAACTGCATGTATTTATCTGTCTCCTAGGGATTATTCATTTTGGTGTTTGGGACTCTCTGGGACAAAAGGGTAAGAATTCCAACTATTTCTTCTATTATGTGAAAATACTGTTGGAATTTGAAGATAATTGCTGTGCTTACTGATTGATTATTATTTTTTTAAACAAATAGATACAAGAAGCCCTACTGAAGAGGAACTCACTGTCCAAATGGAGTTCTCAGCAAACAAAGGTCAGAACCTAGACCTAAGAATGTATTTCAGTTACTACTGAACAGTCTAACGTTCTCCAAGTGTCTTTTAAGTCAAATGCACTTTACATTCTGAATTATTTATTAGAACTAGTCAGAGAAAGAGAAGACAGTAACAATATAAATATGAACATACACTCTTTTTCAAAGGTCATTATTTCACCTGTAATTGTTAAAAAATGAGAAGGAGGTTGGTGGACATTTGCTCTAAATTTCACAAGAAATAGCAAAATGTAACTGAAGCTAAGTTATAAAACAAAAAAATTCAGTGGCACTATTATTTACTCACAACTGAAGAGAAATGCAAAGGGAACATCTTGGGGAAGATGCCCTTCAGCTATGAGCAGGAAAGGATGGAGATAGTGCAACTTGAACTCATGAGACAAGGAGATAGGTTAGCCTCTGCTTTGTGCTGGGAACAGAAAATAGGAGGAAGTATGAATCTTTTGTCAAAATAATGTCCTTGCTTTGCAAAGACTCAGATTTTAATGAGCAAAGATAGAACATGAATCAATGTGTTTCTGGAACCAAGTGGCCTGGACACACCCCTAGAAGAGGAGAGACTTGGGTGCCATATCCAGCAAATTCCCGCATTTAACTCAAAATATTCAGTGCCTAAAAAAAAAAAAAAAAGAAATAATGTTGCAAAAAGGGACTGGATCCTTAAGGAAGATCCTGGAAGGCTTCTCTTCCATCCACAGAGACTTTTTCTGGCTCAGTGACTTTTGCACTCCTCACTGCACTGAAGCACAGCTTGAATGCGCATCTCAAAATGCTCAGGACAGGCACTCACATTAAAGGGAAACCAGCATTGCTACCATCTTTAAAAGAAAAAAAAATAAAATTTGCACAGTGCCTGAGGAAAATGACAGCTAAGGAACACAATTAGGACAGAAACACAGGCAGTGTTCCTGCTGAACAGGGATGTCACAGAATCATGGAACAGTTGAGGCTGGAAAGAACCTCTCGAGATCATCTAATCCAAACCCACTGCTCAAAGCAAGAGAAATTAAAGCAGGTTGCCTAGAAAATTGTCCCACCAAGTTTTCAGTATCTCTAAAGCTAGAGAGTGTCCACTAACTCTTCGAAAAAAAAGCTGTGGTGTTTTACGACTCTGAGCATAAAAAAACCCTTTTTCTTGTGATGAAATTAAATTTTTTCCATTTCAATTTGTGCTCTAGAGATCAAGCCTCAAATTAAAAAATGCTCAGCCGCTGTTTGAAAAGGGTAAAACAGGGCTCAGCTGCTATCAGCTATTGGGCAGCCATGGAGCTAGACTGGCTTGTGCCAGCTGTGTATCTGCTGCCTTCACACCTTCTAATCTTCAGCAGCTCCTGGTTCCTCTCTCCATGCATCCTTCGCCTCCACGGATCTCATGGCACCATAGGCATCCACAGTGCCTAAAGGGAGGAAGAGCTATTTAAGCCACAGGCAAATGCTGGCATGGGGACAACTGAGCTTAAATAGGTTGAAAAATATATAGCCCACTTGGAAAGATGCAGAGCAGAACAAGTGCCAGGAGTACAAAGGCGTAAAAGCACAGAATTAAATGCTTTTACAGTGAAGCTTGACAAACCTCTAGAGCAGGATATAGGTGGCCGCCCACAGAGAGGCCATAACCTCAGTGACCCAGGACATGTCTTACAGCCCTAGGAGAGGGCCAAGAGCTGAGGCTGTGGACTGATATTCACCTCACAAAGAACTCTGCTGGCTGAAGTAATGTCATGGCTACAGAGTGGTTTGTTATCTTCTTCCTCCTGGTGCCAAAGGTGTGTTCATCTCTAGAGGGGCCACATTCCCAGACACAGAATATAGACAAGTTTCAGCCAACAGAAATAGAATACCTCTATCTGGGCTGGCTGCAAGAGGATGGAGAACTCTGTATACTCTAACACTGGAATGCTTGTTCAGCTTACACTTCTGCATTTATAACCTTGTATCAAAGAAGCCCATCCAGGGTGGGGAAGGGATTGAAGGCACCAGAATCTAACCCCTTGCACTTGGGGTGGAAAAAGAAAATGATGATGAATGTTAGCATTGTTCTTACATGACAACAGAGCTTAATTATATTGGTATCTGAACAGGGTTTATTCAGAAGAGCCTCTACAGGTATTGCTAAAGAACTGGGAAGCAGATTTAAAAACCAGCATAATTAAGACAGATGGGTACATAGCCTCAAAGGAACTAAGGAGTCTATTAAGGATGAACTGTCAGCTCAGAGGAGCAGCACTGGCTCAAATCATTGCATCTTCCACAAGAATCACAGAATTGTTAAACTAGGAAAGTACCTCCAGAGATCAGCTAGCACCACCCTCTCACTCAGAGCATGGTCAGCTAGAGCTCAGAGCTGTGTCCAGTTGGGCTTTGAGTAGCTCCAAGGATGGAGACTCCACAATCTCTCTGTGCAGCCTTTTCCGGTGTTTGACCACCCTTGTGGTGAAAAAGTTTCTTTTTAAGTGGGATTTCCTGTATTTCTATTTGTTCCCAATGCCTCTTGTCCTTTTACTGGGCACAAACAATAAAAGTCTGGCTCTGTCTTTACTTTTTTCCCGTCAGACAGTCCCCAGCATGTCCTAGTGCGTGGGGTTGTCCCTCCCCAGGGACAGGAAGATTTCATATTTCCCTTTAGAGAACTTAATAAGATTCCTGTCATCCCATTTCTCCAGCTTGTTGAGGTCCCTCTGAATGACAGCAGACTCATCTGATCTATCAGCCACTCCTTCCAGTTTTGTGTCCCCTGCAGATTTGGTGAGGGTGTACTTTTCCCATCTTCTGTATCATTAATGAAGATGTTAAACCAGTACTGGACGCAGTAGTGACCTCTCTGCATGTCCCCCCCAGCAATGTGCTGAAGGCTGGGGATAAGGCAGCCTGTGATCAGCCAGGCAGAGCAGCACTCTTAGGTGTTCCAACAACCTACAGAATTCAGATCTTGTGCCAGGACAAGACAGGGAAGATGCATTTTCTGCCTTATGTTTCTTCATTTAGGATCCCCAGAATCCATCTACCTAGATTTTTTAAACTGTACTCCCAGGTATTCCAGCATTTTGTGTCAGAGGATTATTCCTGGGAATTCAGGTCTGGGAACATTTCCTAATGCATTTTTAAAGTGCCATTCCTTCTTTCTGGCTTGAAAATAACATCTGCTGGATGTGGTGCTATTCTGACTGTGAGAAAAAAGAATTTTTCCCAGGAAACTAGAAGGCAGGAATAACTGATACAGTTATCACTAAGCATGTCAGTTTCTCCCTTCGCTCTTGTACTGACACATCCAACAAATAAAGCAGAGAGAACAAGTTGTTAAGTCACGGACCCCAATTCTGAATGCCTTTTCAGACAAAATCTCCTGGGCCAGACACTTCCAAGTCTAGTTGACACTGTGGAAGCTCTCCCAGGCAGTGAGGACTGGCATATTTCCTTGGCACTTCCATCGATAAGGAATAAAGCAAGATCAAAGTCTTTGATCAAACTTTTTAGATGTGATTCATTTTCCTTCTTCCTCTACCGTCTTATGATATTGGTGACAATGCACAAAACTGCCTAATTTCCCTCACCATGGTACAACCTAAGGAATGGAGAGGGACTAAACAGAAAAAATATATTTTCCATACTTCTTTTTAACACATCTTTTCGAGGAATCCCACTAATTTCTCAAACTACTCCAGGACCAAAAAAGAAAGTTCATTTTAGCAGCAAAAAGTTTCTTCCTTCCCATCTGGACTGTGGAGAGCTGTGTTCCAATGCCCTCTAGTGTGTCAAGTGAAATTTGCGTCTGATTATCTTAGGCTATTGGCCTTCAACGACCATCCCAAAGCGTATAACTCTTAGCCTTTCTGGGTATCTTAATAGATATACTCCCTCAGATAAGGGGCCAGAACTCCGTCTGATATGACAGACTCTGGACCCTAAGCCATCTTCCCTGGCCAACCATTAGAGACAGGTTGTTTGTGTCCTGTAGTTTCTTTTAAAGTCGATCTTCTTCATCGTCATCATAAACATGCAAATATGTGAACTTGATGCCTCACAAACATCTAATCTGTGCCTCTGTGGATTGCCTGCTTGTACTACTGGTCAAAATTTATTGTAACCTTTTTTTTTTTCTCTATGTGAATACAAAGAAGGTTCTAGGTTTTTTGACAAAAAGCAATTTTCTCTCTTACAGTCAACCTCCCTGATCCTGGTGACACCAATGCTTGCCATGAGCTATCCATTTTCAAGAACCTTTAACAACTTATGTGGGAAAACAGGTATGATGATAAATCTCTCCTACTGAAGCACAAACAAGGTTTTGCCTGTGTTCTCACTCCCCGGCTCTGTCTGTCCTGATGTCTGTCAGCCTGTTTGCCTATCCATCCACCCATAGATGGTATTTTATCTTCTAGTACAAAGGAACTGTAATAAGTCATTGGAACCACTAGCATAAAAGCTTATGATCATAGCATAATGCTAAAAGCATAATTGTCTAACACTAAAACAAGTATTGGATGGTGGCATGTTTCACCAGTTCTAAAACCCACTAACTGAGCTTTGTTTTGAGCTTAATTATATCATGACACAGTGCTCCTCAGTTCATTTATTGCTCCTGTACTCTTCACCACCTTGTATCTCTTCGAAGGTTCTCTGGCAGTCACTTTACAGACATCACCGTTTCAGTTATGACTTTATTTTGCAAGAAGCATTGCTGATTACACACTTAGGAATGAAATTACTCTTTGCATCCAACCACTACTCAGAGAAGATGGTGACATTTGGTCAAAGTGGGATATGAAGGAATTTAATGTAGGCAAGCAACTGCTTTTTAAGAGTCATAGTCAGATAATAGAACAAGAAGTTGGTCTCTGACTGTGCTGCAGGAAATTTACATGAGTACACTAGGCAGACAGAGAAGTCTCCCACCACAAGGATGAGACTTGCCTCCAAGCTGCTGCCACCTGAAACTCCCATATTTTTAACATTCTCTTCCACACTCAGCTCTTGGGCTCTGTGCACCTGAGTCTTATTCTAGAGCCTCATGGTCACAAGAGGGAGGGAGCTGGGATTCATCTCAAGAGCATGTGTTCTAGATGCATCCCCATGGTCAAGGAAGACCAGTAAGTCCCTCCATTTGTGTGAGTAAATTACTACCCTACAGCATGATCATCAGTTCAAGGTGACATATCCTGGCTGTGTCATCAAACACATTGACTTCTGTGGTTGCTGTTATTGCCATAATCCATCTAGTATCAGGGCTGCAGACCAAGTCAAAGCCACCTGGGTCATCAGGACAGGTCTAACCATCCTTACTTTGCACTGCCAACCTGTCCCAGGCTATCTGTCCTTCTGTCTAACCACCATGCTTTGTTTTGCAGGAAAATACAGAGTGTCTTCTTCAGAGCCATCCAGCTCTTCCTCTGAAAACACTTCCAAGTCCTATTCTTTGCTTAACTGAGGCACTGCAAATGCTAATCACATAACTCGGAAAGGACCTCTGCCCTTTCCAAGACACACAGAAAGCACCTGTGAGTCATCAAGAAGTGGACTGCTTCACTTTGACTAAATCGTGCCTTGGTGCATTCTTCTGGAATAATCATTTCTGGTTAACGTGTAAGGCAGGGAAGCTTTGAGTGGTGGAATGTTACAGGGGCTGCCAAACCCAGGAGGGATGACAAGATATTTCAAGCTTGGAAGGATGTGCAAGTTTTCAAGTGCCGGAAAAGACATTGGGAGTGAAGAATTCTCAGCCTTTAGGAGGGTGCTTAGCACTATGCAGTACTGAGCCATGACTTGCGGGGCTATACACGGCTGTTGTCCAGTGGCTTTACTATTTCCCCTTTCAGCTCTCTGAACGATTCCAAAGGCCTGTGTAGACACACAAGTACCTTATAGCTTCTCTCCTGCCCTCCCATTAGAGCTGGAGAGGCCATAGGGTATAGTGCTCTCCACTTTCTATTTAAGACTCTCTGGAACTGAAGATTCACAACTGAGAAGGTCCATTTCAGATCTTCACTTTTGACATGGATAAAATTAAGACTGTGATGATTCCTGCGTGGTCTTCTTTCAGACGGAATGTACTGAAAGCTCCATGTGGCACTTTCTTGAAGAAAAAGAAGCTTTATGTCCTTAACAGTAATTGTCCTTCCCTTGATTTATAATGTGGTAAGACAGAGATGATTGCTGCCCTCTGCCACAGAGGGGACTGCATTTATTTAATGCGCAATAATGTTATGGATGCAAGGAGACTCTTGTGTAAAATCTGTATGTTTGGGTGTCCTCTCAGAGGAGAATCACACTTGGAGGTCTCAGGGAGTCAACTCTGCATGTACCAGGCAGGATGAAAGGTTTTATATAAATTATTGCTCTAACACTGTATTTGTGGAATCGTTTATTTCCAAGCCTGTATACTTTTTAAAGGCAGGACTCCTGTCTGAAGAAGAGGTTCTATGAGAGACCCTGCAAAATATTTCCAGTGCACACAAATATTACAAAATTTAACGTAAAATACGATAGATGGAATCATGCAGATTTAGATTTGAGGACAATATAAAATACTGCTGTCATGTGGTACAGCCTCATTTGGTTAGTGGGGATTCAGGCGTAGGTTTACCAATAATGAACCTGTTTCCAGGTCTTTGGGATGAACCAGGATGGGAAACTGTTGCCTACAGTTACAGGCAGGTGTGATGGTTTAGTATGGGCAGGTGGTGATGAACGAAGCATCAACATTGATTACTTATATTGAAAGCAATTTCTTTTTGCTTGAAGATATAGTTATACTACTAGAACTAGAACACAGGCATTAAGAAATATTTGAAAATCCAGAATCTCTTTAAACTGTATGGCCAGTGAAAACTTGAAAATCAGACCGTCACACATTATTCCAAGCAAAATTTATCTTCGAGCAGCCATTGGGTCTAATCCACTCTGGAAACAGTTTGTGCAATATTGAGCTGCTGCAGAACTATCTACTTCCACTGAGTTAGAAAAGGCTTCCCATAAACTGCAAAACCCCAATCCCACCGTTAACTCCCCTTCCTGGTGATTGCTGTCACTCATGTACCTCCCTCTGCTTAACTGCAAAGCACTAAGTTAAAGCACATTGCAAAAAAAAAACCTACTGGGTTCACCTGATCCCTGGAAAGGGTGGAATCTTTCCCTTACCCACCTTTTATAGCAATGGATGAAGAGCAGTCACTGCCTTGGCACCTTCCTCTGATTTATTGCAGCTCAGGAAAAATAGCAAAGGAGGAAATTGTGACATACAGGTCTCTGAAGCACAGACCTGCCTCCTCTCACATTCCCTGCATAGAGTCTTTGGATTGTGACAGTTGCTGAATGACTCTTACATGTGCTCAAGCCCAGATTTCAACCTTCATTCCTTAAAAACTCTGCAAACCTTCAATATGAACAATGCAAAGAGCCCAGGACCATTCTATCCATGCTACAGTGGCCAGTGAAAATCAGTGTGCCCCAGAACTGGGCTTTACAGGTGTGACGTTGTGATACCTTTTCTTTGGACTGCAAAGCCAATTATGTTCTGATCTCTGATGTTTTCATGATCCAGCAGTCTGGCCAGCATGTTTGCTTCTTACACTGCCCCAGGAAACACATTCAGGAAACAGCTGCATTTTGGAAAAGTCAAGTTAGGCAAAATTAAAAGTTGCTCTCCCCCAGCCCCACCCATGTGCAAAGTGCCCAGTATGTAAGGCGTGTCCAACTGCATGTCGCCTGGTAGCACCTGGGACCTCAGGGAGATTCGTTAACACCATTAGCAGAAGAAATGAGGTTCATTCCTTACAGGCTTGTGTCCTCTACCCACCAATACTCTTTTCTTCACATCACCAGAAGCTGGCTGGAAGCTGGGTGTGCTGTGAGGAGGGCAGAGCTGCAGAGGTGATGAAGGTCTGTCTGGGGCTCACCAGGGTCTGGGATGGTCCCGTTCTGCCCATCCCTCCTTTGGTGGCAGCTCAGGCAAGCTCTACCAAACACGAATACCTGTGAGCTCATAACGAGAACTTCACTGAGGCTTTTGCCTGGCTAACAAAGTTTCAAGTGTGGAAACTTTGAGCCCTTGGAAGCAGAAATCTTAGGACACACCAGATCAGTTGCTTCCTGCCATCTGCAATAAGTTGTAGGGTGTTAACACCTTATCCAGCAAAATTTAGTACCACAGACTCAGTCTTCATCTTCACAGACTCCCACCCTTTCCTCGACTTGTGAGATGATGATTTCCAAAGAGATATGGATTTAATGCTAACCACTACAGATCCTATCCTATGACAACTGATGCTCTGCTCCAGTTTCATCCAGAGCCTGCTGAAATCGTGGAAGTTTTATAGAAGTTAAAAAATCCCTCGGATTATACCTAGAGAATAGATTTTCACTTGAATATTTGAAAACCTTATGTGTTGAGGCCTTCTAGAAAGACAACTAGCTTTAATGTGAAATTATTTCCCTCCTAGAGAACTGGCCAAAAATATACAACAGTAGTTTACTATTAACCCTATGTAAGAGCTGCTCCATGGAAAATGAGTAACTAAGGATTTGTACCCTTTGGATTTCTTGGATAGTTTCTATAGGAACATTTCTAGAATCTTAATATATGTGCTTCTGTGTGACTTTTTCCAGTGTTTTGAGAGGTTCTACCAGCTATTTAATGTAAGTTTGAACTGAGAGTAAACTGAGAGCTGAGAGCAAATGCGCAGACTCCCAGCACTACCACTTGCTATTTTATGAAGAAACAAAACATTCAAAGAATACACGAGAGAGGCAAGGTATGAACTTTCATTAGACAGCAGTTTTATGTGATGTTCTTTAAGTGCAAGTGCTACAGAGTAAACAGATTGATGCCAAGATGCAGATAGAGCATTTTATCCATATGCTGACTGGTCATCTACAAGTTCTATTCATCATTTTTCACTGAAAATTGATGTCTTATGAACTATGGAAAAATACCAGGCTGCAGCTCTTTATCTTCTAGCCATGATGGAAATGAGGACGATGGTTAAGACAATGGTTCCAGCAATGCCACCAACTATCATTCCCAGGATGTTCCCATGGACCTGCATTGACTGACACCTCTCACCCGTAAAGAAGAAGGCTTGTCCTGATGGGCACCTGGGAAAATAAAGAACAGATTCACATGGGTCATGAGTTTTGTTCTGCCCTGTAGGCTCACCTCAAGGTCCTCACACTCACTATTCCATATGGGCAGTTCCCATTGGAGGGGTTCACATCACAGCATCCCCACCTTCCTTGGAGATTATTTACATCCTCTGGAAGCACCATAGAATGGAGTTTCTTTGCCTCCCCTATGGCTGCTAGCAGAAACCAGTCACTGTGTTGAAGTGTAATGTTCCTGCTGGTCCCTGAAAACCTGGTGGCTCAGACCTCTGAGGTCTGTAGCTCTGAATAGTTATTAGCTGCATCACTTGGTCAGAAGAAATCCAAGGCAAACAGGGAAGCGGTCTGTGGTACCTGCAGCTTGCTCTTCCTTTCACATTCACACAGACTCCATCATTCTGGCAAGGGTTTGGGTCACACGGGTCTTGCAGATAAAGCAGCTGGTCTTGGACGGGCTCCATATCCTGGGCTGCTCTCTTCTGCCTTTCAAGAACGAGCCCTTCCGTCAAGGCAGATTGTTCAAGTGCAACAGGGACTTCAGTGTTAGTGAGGTGATTTATATCTTTTAAAAAAGGAAAGAGAGGAGAAGGACATCAGGTAACAGTGACTGATGCGATATGTGGTACTCTTCATACCAGGGGCTCACAGGGTGCTTTGTGGACCAGAGGATACTCCTTGTCCATCTGCCCTTTACAGAGCTCTGGCTGTACCACGGCAAGTTCTACGTATTTAAAGCATAAGATAGAAAATAATACTGCAATTATGGTAACTAGTTAAGCGAATCAGTGGTATTCTGTGTTTTGAAAAATTATGCCAAGCGTGGTGTTCTGTTTGAAAATAAACACCACAAGGAAGGCCTTTTAGTATGTTCAGTGCATGGAAATGGACATAGCCACTGGTTAGGGTGCTTAGAGGTGTCTAAGAAGTTAATCTTCAGTAAATCATTGCCATTTAGATTCCTCTGAATTCACAATCACTTCAGTCAACATCACCCACCTGGAACTAAGACACAGAAATGCTTTTAAAACTTGATCCCCGTTAGAAGAGAAGATGACTCAGAGAGACAGGTGGCAATTATTAGTTGACTGTACGAAAAGCGATAGAAAGGATCACTCATTTATTTTTGTGAGGAGAAACAGGAGGAGGGTCTTTACCATTAAATTCGGCAAAAATAATAAGGTCGTCATTTTTCAGGAAGTTTCTCCGTTTCAGCTGGCTATGGGATATGAAGCTACTCCACCCCCAGTTTATACTTCTATAGCAATTGCACGAGGCATCAAATGTTCCAGAAATTGATGGTTTCTCCCATATTAAGGTGCCATCTGCAAAAAGAGCATGACTGGTGAGTAAGAACCAAAAAGTTCTGCAGCTGGCACTATGGCGTGACTTTTTGTGCATTACAGTGTTCAACAGGATTTATGCTATAAAATTTCAGAGCTGAAATGCCCAAACAAATCACAGAGGACTGACAAATTATAGGTGCCAGCAGATCATTAGATACGGTCTGCATGAGAACTCTTAGTCTGTGTGAGGACATTTAAATTCCACAACTCCCCTTTCATTGAGGACTAACCAAATGCAAGTTACCTCCTTGTTGTCACCAGCTAAGAGCTCCCTCCTGTGTAAGAACACTCCCTCACCAGTTTTTCAGTACATGTGGCTTAGAGTCTAGCAGATTTTGTTCATTTCTATGGTTCTGTTAAACATATTCATACCTAAGGTTTAAAACCTCCTGCTGAAAAAGTGTGTACTAAACTTCCACTGGAAAAAGTGAAGAGGGATGGAGAGTCATCTCCAGTATTAATTTTATTCTGCACCACGCTCAATATTGTCCTGTTTTTCTTATTTCTTTGAATGAACACATCCATGGAGACTCCTAGAGCTGGATGTGGAATTGTGGTGCTACGTGTTATACAAACCTGGAGTTAAAAGGCAGTCCCTGTGTGAAAGAGTTAATAACCTGCAGTCTACACCCAGCCAAGCAAGACAGGCTTCAAATGCTGCAGGCTGATCTCACAGGTGGTTTCAGGTATTTTTTTGCTTAAACACAGCTACAATGTGAACCCTGTCCATTCAGACCATGTATGTTCAAGTTAACCAAGCCTCCAAAATGCAGTTTTAACTTAAATTATTGTTGAGTTAGTAACTGGCATTGCATCATCCTGTGGTGATAAGTCACCTATCATATGGGCAAACCAAAGGGAGAACAGGAATTGCCAGCTCTCAGGAGAACTCTGTGTTTAGAGTCAAACGCAGATACTCCAGTGATTGTTCACAGTAACACCAGCCTTCTACGTATCACTTTTCACATTAGATGATCTCTCACAGACAGGAATCCTGAGTCATACATGGGAAAGTCACACAAAGGCGCGCAACCCAAACTGGGAAATGCAGCCAAAGTTGGACAGCTCTGAGTCCCACACTCAGCCCTCTGACTCAGGTTCTTTGGCTTTCATTTTCATTGTTCCTCCAGGCAGATATCACTTACCTGAGCTAACCTGGTCTTTGCTCGTGGTGAAGCTTTTGCTTGAGGACATCCTTTCCAAGACATTAGGGTGCTGGTCCAGCACTGTGAGTGCAGCTTGGCGGTTCAGAGCTGGCCACTCCAGAACGCCGTCATTCTCTCCACTGCACAAGTGAAAGGCGATGCGAGAGTAGCCGCTGCTGTGGTAGTTGGGATACAAAGTTATGCCGAAACCATAACCTTCAGGGTTATAAAAGCGGGGGCTTTGAATAATTGATCCACTTTCGATGATTTGGCTGAAATTCCGAATGACCCACACAGCTGTGGGACAAGGGGTCTCCGTCAGTGTGACATCATCAATAGCAATCCCACCAGATGAAGAGCTGGGGTCACCCTTTAGTCCTTGGAAGAGGTAACGGAACTTCTTCTGAGCGTTTAGGGTTACGTGGGCAATCTTCCAGTCATTGTCATCATCCGCTTAGGTAAAGGAAAGGAAAGCAAAAACATTGACATCAGCATGATCGGTGATATTAGGAAGCAGCTTATTCCTAGCCATCCATTCCAGCTGAATGTTGGACAACTGGACCTCCCACAGAGTCCTGAAGGCTAGAGATCTTAAGGTGATATTGTGATTATAATTATCTCACATTGCTTTATCATCTAAATGCTTTGGACACGATGTATTAGGAACTTTTCATGCATTAGTGAATGACAGGCTCTAGTATAAAGGCTAATAGGCTAAAGGCCAAGACATAAGAAGTGGACAGGAGTCAATGACCCAGTGTGTTAGAATTAACTCTTGCTGCCATGTTTCCAGTGACTTATCCTTCCCTGCAGACTGCTGCAGCTTGATAGAAGCAGGTTATCACAGGTCTTGGGTTTTGACAGCATAAACACATAGTGCCACAGTGGCTGAATTTGTCCTATTTAGCAAAATCACCCAAAGTGGGAACTCAGTTCACATTTCCAAAATTACTTATGCTTTTATATTTCCAACCATAATACAATCAGGCTGGGATTCTTACTGACTGCAGATGAGCACAGGATTTACATCTGAACAATTCACCGTCATATATATAACAGCCAGCGGAGATCTAGTCAACTGATCTCCAGCAGAGTTTGGGGTCCCTCTCAGTCTCTGAGTGTAACATAACATTATTAGGAACATTGTGACTTCTGCTCTGAACACCTGAATCACATTATTACAACCCACAGTTTCACTGCTAAATGCACTTATGTAATACCAAAATCCTTAGACGAGTTGCAAGATATTCTGGTAGCTTCAGGAAAATACTTTGATTTCTGAGCAAACCCACTGCATTCATGGACTCAGTAAGTTAGCGTTTCTTTCCCCAATATTCCATATATTCCTCATATTTCCAGAATTACCTTGAAAGGTTTGAATTTTCCTTATCTTGCGAACATTTCCAGTGCCATCATCCTCTTTAAACCAGACGATCAGCTTGTCAGAAGGACTTCCTGTCATCCTGTAGAAGAACTGGAGGCACTGCTGAGTTCTCTTTGGATAAAGGATTCGAGACTCTAGGATTGCCAGCTCACCTGCCTTGCCAGAGCTGGTGTTGAAGTACATGAAATAGCCAGCATCTGTGAAGAAAATGTAGACTGTCACTGTCTCTTCCCAGATTTCCTGCTAGCTGCATGGTGTAAACTTATCATTTCAGCTTCACTCTTCTAGTAGGCATAACTGTAGCACTTATCACGATCAGCAGAGGAAACGGTATATGATAACCATCCAAGATAGACCTGGATAAGAACAAAACTAGTAGTTTAGCTTATAGATGGAGCTCGTTCCTGTAGCTTATGTCGATTTTGCATCAGTTGTTCTGCTTAGGACTCAGATGCTTCATAGATATTCGAGATGTGAGACAGAGGATTCAGTGCTGACTGCAGGTAAGTAGTACACGTTTGTTACCTGATTTGTGCTAAAGATCATCTAAAGATGCAGTCTTAGAGATCATATTGCCCTGTAAACAGTAAGATAATTTCTTATCAGTGATGAAGGTTTTGAAAAAGGGTTGGACACAGAATTAGCACTCTCCTGACCTTGAACATGAAGAAGCTCTTTTTTTACAGCTTGCACAAAGACTTTTCAAAATTAATCTTCTCAGTTTGGGGAAATTAGTCAAGAATTCCTACCTCTCTAGCTGAATCTCCTATTAACATTTTCTGACGTGTTTTTTACTTTAGATTTGAAATGTCTGCTTTTATTCTTATATTTGCTAGAGATGCACCATTTGCACACATATCTTATCTTGGTATCACATGGACTTGTCACATCTTATCTCTATGACATTGCTCTTTTGTTATTCATTATAGCATATGATTTCATGAACAAGTGAGAAATTCTTTTAGCTGTTGTGTGAAAGCTTCCTCTGTTGGGGCTGGTTCCTTGGACTCATGTCCAAGCTAACATCTGGGGCATCATCAGTTAACCCTGTAGCTGCCTAAATGCAGTATGATCTCCTGCACGGTTGGTGGAGCTGTTCGAGCCGTCAATTGTGTTCACTCTAACCATGTCAGGGGAATATTCTCCACTACCTCCCACACAGTAGCAATGCTTTGAACTCATACCCACAGAAACCTTTCCAAAGATACCCAATTTCCTTATGCTCACACATGACACTTCCCGATAAGTTCCATTTTTGTTAAATTTAAGTATGTTGAATATAAGTATGATCACCGTTGTTCCAAGTGAGAAACAGGGCTGTGAGCCTTATTCAGGTATGTAACTTTGCTGTTGAACTTATTATGGTATCAAGCCCCCAAAATGATCTAGAGTGTACCTCCTTTTCGATAAGAAAGTCAAATAAAGGCAACATTAACCATCTACGGAAATCAGAATATGGCTTTAGCAAACTTCAGCATGGGAATACAGGGATCAAATCCAGAGCCAGGCTGCCAGCTCCTCTCTAAAGGTTAGGCTATACTTTCCCTCCCTCTGTTTAGCAATAATAAGTCAAAAAAACACAAAGTCAAAACTGTTTGGGCAAAATGTGACCCATCTGTGTTACAAATATAAAGTTTGCCCCCACTTAAGATGACTTCAGAACCAGTTCTCCAAAAATGTCTAAATTCCTGGTCAATGACTCTTTGAAGGTCTCCAAAAGGAGAGGCACTCCATGCTCATGCAATTCACTTAGACACCCCGGAGATCTTCAGAGGCCCCTACCCTTCTCCATTAACTCTTCAGATAACATTGGTACTTATTTTGTACCGAGTCACAAGATGCTAAAGCAAAAGTGCAAGTTAAGTGCTTACTTTAGACAAATTGGATTTTACCCAATAATCTCAAACAACTCAACAAAATTATTTTTCTGTTACAATTATACTATATGAGAGAAAAAAAAAAGAATTTTAAAAGTCAGATAAGGGTTAGGAACATGTACTTATAGAAGCTCTCAGATGATTTGATTGAGTTATATTGCATTCTCAGACCTGATCAACAAGTACCAGCATTATAAGGGGTTGAGGCTCTATTCTTCATTCTGGTGAGTGGGTCACATAAGGGTAAAAGTCTACTTCTGAGTGCAGCAAGTCAAGTTTTTCCTTTATCAAAGAGTAACAAAGCACAGCTGAATGTGCTGTAGGCCAGGATTCCTTCATTCCGTACTTGGGCAAAATTTGCAACAAAAGAAACTTTTATAAGTCTGTTGTGGCTTTCCCTGTCTAAATAACGAGGGTCTTGCTTTTCAGAACTGCCTGTTGGGATTTAATCTTTATTCTCAGTTGCCAGCTAGCACCCTGACTTGGGCTGGCTTTCTGAGATTGTCTTCCTTTGAAAAATGGCAAAATTACCATGTGAAAAAGAAAATTATCCCTAAACACCTATCATAAAATACTTTCTTCTACCTCCAGAACCAGCAGTCCTCGAGTTTAATTTATCATTCACTTTGCAAACACAGCATTTATGAGGGGCTATGAGTGCTGTTTCATTCTTATCATGAGGTTAACACAACTCTTACTCAGTTGCAGTAAATCTTTTTCCAGGTTATATTTCAAAGGCCTCTAGTTGAGATTGTCCTTTGTTCCCTTCTATCTTGCTGGTGTGGAGAACATTCCACTATGTTGAAAAAGCTTATGAGAGCATGAGTTGAAGTCATAAACTCACACCTTTTGTTTCACTAGAAACATTGCAACTCAGATGTTAGGGTCTTGAATATGGTCATTTAATCCAATGTTTTCAGAGTAGCCGGTGGTGGGTTTTCTCAAAGGTTAACTACAAGGACAGGCTCAAAGAAGTTAAAGACACAGACCAGTAAAGACATGCGCAACAGACCATTACTCCAGCTCACCCCTTTTCCATAGGAAAGTGCTCTGTTAACTTTGTTTTACCTCTACAGCGCCCAGCAAGTGTGTGGTCTTCCTGCCCTGGAGTGCTGCTCCCTTGATGGACCCAGTCTAGATCATCTGTGGTGCCCTGAATCATGCCACAGATGTTTTCACGCTCAAAGGAACACCAGTCCAAAAAAGTAAGAGTTGAAGCTGAAAAAAAAATGCACACATGGTTACGTCCAAAATAGTATCTCATTAAAATTTTTGCTCTGGTTTTTTATGTTTGTTTGTTTTGGTTTTTTTGTTTACACTATATAATGAAGCTGCCCAGACACTAGCAGAACACAACTAAATTTCTGACCCCTAGGAGCAACACAGAAGAAAAGATGTGAATGGATTGACTGTCATTGACTAATTGAATTTTTACAAAAATCATGACAGCAGAGCCAAAGAGGGGGATGAGAAGGGAACAAAGGGTTTGGGTCTCTACACCACAGATCCTCTCCCATACTACCTTAAGAGCACCTGAGAAAAGTTTTTGCAGGTTTAGAGATATAAGGGAGGGGAACTAGCCAGGTTCAAGTATAAACAAAGAAACAGTTTGCTGTGGCTAAATTATGACTTACTGCAGCAATACATGCGATTCAGTCTTTTCAGGTCAATGGCACTGAAGTCTAGACGTTGTCCAATTATGTTATCAAATTCTGGTATCTTCGCTGTGATCGTGGGGACACTTTCATTTTTGTTAAATGAAAATGGTGCATAGTGCATCAATGATTCGTAGTCATAGGGGGTGTTCAGATCAGTGATGAAGCTGTCATCGTACTTTGCAAAATTGTGATCTTTGCCTGGTAAAAGAAGAGAGAAATGTTTCATTTTTAGAGAAATTGGAAAGGAAATGACTTTAGCATGGCACTTTGGATACAGTTTTCTGAGGCAAAATTGAAATATACCCAAAAGCAATTACTTTATGATAAAATATTTGAATTTAGCAAGATTTGTTTATGGAGTAATTTGGACAAAAAAGCAATGTTTTTAGATTGCAGTTCTGTGCCCTCATGGCTTCAGTAAGTTCAAAATCAAATATCATTGAGCTGTAAACTATAGGATATACAGGAGGTCAGGTTAGATGGTCTAATAGAAAGCATCCTGAAGGATTAAATGTAAGGATTAATTCCAGAGCTTGTGAATATTGTTTCAAGTATTTCCAAGGATGTTAAATCATACACAGACAAGGAGAGGCTCTGGAGCCCTCCATTCATGAAGGGGACAGGTATGACAGTCCTGGGGTGCCTCCAGGTTCTGTTCTTCTTTGAAGCAAAGTATACATTAGGAAACTATCAAAAAAAATAGTTTTATCCTAGATTGACGATACTGCTATGTTATTTCTATTGAAATGTCTTTTGGAAACATGTTTCTCATGGTTTCTTGGAGAAAGTGTTTTGTGATTAAGGTGTCTGCTGGGGCAGAGAGAGGGAGCCATCTCACATACTTTGGTACTGAAGTAACAAGAGATTGTCAGCATTGCCAGGAACAAATATTTTCACAATATTTGTCACTCTCTCTCCAAGAAGAAACAAGACAGGACTCCACTCAGTAGATAATTACAGTTTCTCTGTGTAAAGGTTGCCTTTCCCTTCTGCACGTCCATTCTGGGTGCAAAGGTCTTCAGTCCAAGGCTTGAGATTATCTAAGAGCTCGAAATTGTTTTCTTACAGATACTTGAATTGCACCTTTTATCAAAAAGGGTGAGAATCTTGCTAAATCAGTGATATCACTCTCTATAGCTGGGGACAAAATCTTGGCAGGACACAAGCTTGTGTAATGATGCTGCCTTTTAAGATTGTTACCAGACAAAGGGCAACTTCTAAGTGTTTTTAAAAGAAATAAACAGTGAGGAGGCTGTTTCATTAGGCTGTCTTATGTATTTTTTCTGAAGTCTAACAGGCTTAGTAGCTTTTCTGTCAACAGCAACATGAATAGGGGATCTCGTCTCTCAACAGCCAGCTATGCGCATTGCAGGTTATGAAAATATATTACAGCAAAAACTTCTATCATGTTATTAAAGTTTCAGCTCACTAATGTGGGAACAGATGTGCACATGCACACACACACAGAGCACAGTCATATCAACCTTATTTCCCTTTAGAGGAGCCAACATCTTTCAAATAGCTTCAGTAGAATTTTTCTATTTAATTAATTTGCCTAACTGGAAAATGACATTTTATAGTCTGGACAGAAACCTACAGAATACAGGAATTGACTGTAATGATATCAGACCAGCCCCAGGACTCCACTCAGAACAGTGTGACACTCAAGTCCATCATCTGTAGTGTCCCAGGTTTGTGGCTACTGAATACATCACAGATAATTATACACTTTTTGGGAAAAAAAATGCATGGAGGACTGGCACATTTGTCAAGCTTTTCTATAGCTCTGTACAGGATGGAGCTCACATTAGTGCATTGTAAGTACGTTGTAAGTCTTCTTGCTTTGGAAGTGGTTAGTTACAGTGCGTAGCAAAAAGGGGCCCAAAAGTCAGAGTCTAGATGCTACTGTGATCATCATCTTCATCAGCATGATTCAAGATGAGACCAAGTTAGGAATAAAGTGAATTGGTTTTAGTGCTGTTCAAAACAATAAAAATGATGGTCTGCAAAATCAAGATCCACATCCTGTCTGTTGCCCAGGCATCCCACTACACTTGGAGGATAGAGGCAAGTAGCAATGCACATGACCATTCAACTCAAAGCAATTCAAAATATCAGATACTGGAGGTCAGCAGAAATTGCTCGTACCAGCAGTTCTTATCTATCCGAAAGAGAACACAGCATTCCCTGAATCTTGTTCCTTTCTACTATTTTGCATGTATTTTTCACTTATTTGCAAAGACGGTGAGGGCATAACCCTGGAGACTGAAGCGATCGGTTTGTCCACACAGAGTGTGAGTAATGGCAGGGCAACTTTGCTGCACTGGTACCATCACTAGCATCACAAAGCACCACCACTGGGAACAAGAGTTTAGTCTTTGGTAGCATTTGAGGTTTCTTTATGTACAAAGTTTTCCCAATTCCAGTAAAACCTGAATCACTGAGTATAAAAACCCCTTAGATTTTGAGAAGACCTTTCATTATAGAAGAATCACCTCAAAGCTCAAGACAAGTTCGGATCCCAACACACCATCCCAGTAAGTTTACAATTTGCACTACACAGCAAGAGAAAATAGACTCTCAGAGAGGGGAAGTGATTTGTTAAAAATCAGAGAGAAGACCAGTCCTAGGGCCAAGGGAAAATAAAGTCTTCTGACTTCCAAGCAGATTCTCTCTCTTCTGACCTTAGATGGTCCCTGGTCTTTCACCAGAGAAGTTGTATCAAAATCCCACTACATCTACAGATTGATTTACAGTGTTCTCAGGTGTGGCCCAGTGTTTTAAAAATCGTATCTTTAAGAATGTTTTAAAATCTAGGAGGGAAAAGAAGAAACCGATGAATCTGCACTTCACAAAATCTGTCTTGAAAGTCGAAACCAACCTGCAATAATTTCATCCCACCAGATTGTCACATAGTCATCCCGGTCCGTCCTCGACTGCTCATGGTAAAATCCCAAAGCGTGCAGGATCTCATGCTCCACAATGGCTCTGTAGTCACAGCCTTGCCCAATAGAAAGCTTCTGCCCAGTGTGCAGGTCCCCCACACTGGACCAACACCTGAGAAAGAGAGAGATCTTAGTGTCTGTTGAGTAGAGTATTCTTCTCTGTATTTAAGTTCCCCATCTGCTCACTGGATTTAAAGTGATATCAAAAAAAGGCTTAAATATAAAAGGAGTAACACAAATCATTATTTAGACACTGACCAGGTGCCTTGATACTCTACAGACACTCTGTACTCTGAAAGCAGACTAAGCCCCCAAAACATTCTTGCTATCACTTGCATGAGGCTAACATTTTACTTACCCTCTATGTTAGACAAGCTTACCCCTGATTTTTGAGATCCAGAGAAGTTTAGTTCTAGATCAGCTACTATTTTGCCAAGAAAGGTGCCAGGAAACATAATACATCTATAGAAACAGTAAGCTCATCCAGACAGCTTTCTTGTAATTACTTGGGCTGGAGAAAGGATCTAGGAGGAGTTAGAGTAGCAGCATTTGGTCCTTTTTAACATCAGCTATGCAATGCGTTGGCCCCAGGTGGGAAATTACATCTCTATGTGTGAGGACACGACAGAGGCTAGCCCTGACTGACAAGGAAAGGAGCTCCTCAGCAAACTCACTGGGAACTTTCTGGCATAGCCCAAGGGTGATGTGAGAGTCTAAAGAGCACCTCCTTGGGCTGTAGTGCCGTTTGCACAACACAAATCAGTGTCAGGTCAAGTTTGGTGCAGGAGCTCTAAACGCTCTAATGTGGGTTCTGAAAACAAAGAGCTTGAGCCCATAGTCTCTTGAACAGCAGTTATCGGGGAGTTTCTGGTACCAGGCTCTTCAGCAGCAACTTGTCAAAAATCGTGGTGCTTGCACAGTCTGGTAAGTGTCGTAGGACATATTGCCCAAGGAAGAGCTGAGGGCAGAAATGTTGGTGTCTACGGGCCTTTATGAAGTCCTGGGAGAATGAGAAATATTCACAGCTGATATGGTGAAAAGATTTTTGTGCTTTTCTACATGTTCTTTCAAAATACATTTAGATGTAGGAAATAAAATAAATCTTTCCAGTTCCTGGAAAACCTGAATATCTGACTATAAAACACTTTCAGATTTTTAGAGGACTTTTCATTAAAGAGCCACCTCAGAACCACAGCAATATTACAAGAAGCTGTCTTCCCACAGATTTTTTTTGATCTGTCTTCCAAAGATTGCAAAACTTAAATCCTGGCTATTCACATCCTTAGTAGGTTACACAGATGTACACGGGGGTCATTACACCCGCCACTGAAATGGAAAACAACCCTAGGTAAGAAAGTGGAAGAGTTGATAAAAACTCAGCGATGCGGGGATTCAAACGTCAGATGCTTATTCCAAGTTAATTATCCAAGTATCCTCTGCAGTCAGCAGAGAGAGGCAGCGGCTCCAAGCTGTGTGTAAGAAGGTAAGGTGGGATGCTTTCTTGGTGGCCTCTGGCTCTCTGCTGACAACAGGTTTTGACCAAACCTTCAGACTGCTGAAGTCTGATGGAATAAATTCCCAGCTGATGCTACACAGCGAAACTAAACAGAAATTGCTATAACCCTTACCCGTCTTCTTTGCTAAAGAATATGTAGCTTGTCTCTCCTTCATATGGCTTGAAATCAATGCAAGACTTAAGACGGTACATTTCAAATGCCTGGAGAATGACTGCTTTGGCATTGAGATCTGGAAAACACGCATCAGGAAAGCACCTTTAGCACACTGCAGATCATTCACCCCGGAGAGGTAAGATACACACACAGATATATGCATGGGACAAAAGAAAAAAGATTGACAAGAAAAATTATTTGATTAAATTGTGTTTTGTTATGATAGCTGTAGAAGGAAAAAAATGTTTTGATGTAAAGGAGCAATATAGTTATTAGTGAATTTCACTGTGAGAGAACCAGTTCTGAAAAAGGCAAAATTTTTATCACAGTGAAAATAAGGATTGGAGCTAAAATCTGAATAAAGTATCTGCATTACCTAGGTTATCACCCAGAATATACGGAATGGGGAGCTCCCATCTGTAGCTCTCATTTCTTAGGGCGTTTCGCTGATTTTGCTGAAAAGGGAATTAACAGCTGGTCATGCATCTGCTGTGGGGAGATGGGCTGATTTGTACCAAAATTACAGTTTGGACCAGTGATAGACACAGAATTTTGAATTACTTACAGGGAGCATGATATCACCCTGGAAGAGATCCAGTCCAGCAGCTGAAAAGCAATTTTATGAAAAATAATGTGAATGAAATCTCAAATATCAGATGTATTGAGCCTGCTCATACACGTTTAATATCCTCAGGCATTTACAGAGAAATAAAGAAGGACCAGCCTCTTTACACTGAAATACAGGGACAGACCTAAACGTAACAGTAGCTTCTACTCAATATTTACTGCTCAGTAGTGCCTGAGTAGTTTTTGGTGGCGGAAATCTGGTGGTCACCATTATCCATGTCTAGTTTGATAAGCTCTTGCTTGCCGTCAGGCAGTGGCAACAGTCACACCATGAGGCAAAGCTCTGGAGAACACTGTAATATTGGGCAATGCATCAGAAGGGATATTTTACGGTGCACTATCAAAGGAAAAACTTGGAAATTTGCATTACAGGAAATAAAAAAAAATTAGAGTAAGTACAATGCTTTGTGTCTTTTGCATTTGGTTTCCTTACAATTTATATAGAAGCTCAAGAAAACATCTAAGCTATTGTCCATTTCGTAAAACTTTATAAAAATCGTGTAGATGGAGGGGAAATTCTGGTGGGACTCCAGAGTGTGTTACAGCCTTAACACCACTGGTCTGTCCAAACTTCAGAAGTGGAAGACATCTGCATTTGTTGTTTATACAGGGTTACAGTCCTAGGATAGGTCCATGCGTTATAACCAGAGGAAGGTAATTCAGAGCTCACTTAACTATATTTCTCTTGTTACCATGGCCGACCATCAGTCACCCACATTTTTTTTTTGTGACACTGAAAATTCAGCTTTCTTCTCACAATTTTTCAAGCCTTATGAGAATTTAGACATGAACTCACCTAAGTTTATGTCTGGAATGTCTTTGAACATCTCACCAGCTTCAGCATCTGCTGCTGCAAGACAGAGAAAACATTTTGTGTTCAGACGTGGCGGCACACAGCAAGGAGAAGAAAATGCTTTAAAACTCAAAAGTGTTGACAGAGCACTTACCAGCTTCACTGGAGAGGTGCTTCACCTGAAAGAGAATAAAATACAACTAGTAAAAGGTATGAAACGTCTCTGGACTGAGAGGAGCCTGTAGAAATCAGGTTTCTACTTACAGAGACTGGAGTGCCATGAACACAACACAGCAGAAGCGCTAGGCAGAGTGGGACGATGCTGGAGCCCATTTTTGCAATGGAAAAATAAGCTTTTCCCTCTCATCTCTTGCAATATATAGGGCATGCTGCCGAGCTTTCCACAGAACATCAGCCAACCAGCTTCGAACTTTACACCTTCATAATTATTATAACAGCAAGATTTACCTCCTAAAGGGCATGGAATGGCATTGTTGTTGCCAGTTACCTAAGTGCACTCTGGAGGAATGTCATAGAAAGGAAAGTGATAACTTCATGCCTTCAGTGCAGCTGGTGAGAGACCCACCCAGACTTTGTGCAAGAAGACCTCAATCTGGCCCAAAGTTGCTGACACCTTCCACTGTGCTTAGTATCTGTCAGCATTACGATCTCAGCTGCAAAACATAAAAGCCATATACCTAATCAGAATTATTCTGGGTTTATAGCACTCCAGTGACATTAGAATTTGTCCCAGCAGTGTTTTCATTTAATAATTAACATCGCATTGTAAAGATTAGAGATAAAAGAGATATGACTACGAATGCCCTGACAGTGTTTTCCCACAGCTGATCTATCCCAGGACTGATGCCACCCTGCACGACATGCCATCCTTTCCCTCCAGAGATGGACACACATATCGGTAGATCCTTGGCCTTCCAGCTCAACGCTCCTTTCTTTTCTGGTGCATTTCAGAGGACAAACTTCTGTCCTGCACTTCACTGCCTTCTTTCGCAGAGGATGTGGGTCACGGAGGGCACATGGGTTAACTGCGCCAAGGCTGCAGGAAGCTGTAGATCTCCCACAGGTCCTGCATCATACCTCCTACCCCCTTGCAAATGTCCCATGTGTCCTGGAGCATCTCACTGCCTTAAACCTGGGCAATTGAATCCCGCTCCCTCATTTCACATCCGAAATTACAAGTGATGAAGGTGAGGATGTCCATGTCGATCATCAGCAATTCAGTAGGAAAAGGTTTGTGCCGCCCCACCCACAGAGAAGAAAAAGTGCTCTGAAGGTGCTTCACAAATGGCTTCCCAGCAGCATCAGCTGGAGACACTGGACTTCAGAGTGAAGAAGCCTCAAACACAGGTAGTTTCTGAGTAGGAAATGTACCTGTGTATGGTCACCACCCTTCCCTGGCAAGGGGTGAGTTCTCCAACCTAAGCAACATATTCCGATCTAAGTAGGAAGCTATTTGTATGAGATCACATTGCAGAGGAATAAATAGAGAGATCTTTTCTTTTTCTGAAAAGAAGGGAACCAGAGCACTGATCTGTCACTTAGCATACACAGGTCTTCTTCAACACTCGCTTTTATGAACGATTATTTCAAAGGACACTGATGCCTAAGCAGAACAGGACACACTCCGAGTAAAAGAGAAGCATGTCTCAAGATGCATCACGTAAAGGCTGTTTCCACAGATGAGCAGAGTCAAAACACAGCACAAAGCCATGATTTGCAGATATGTAGCAGCAGATGTGAGAAAGGAAAAAAATGAAGAAAAATCAGAGTAGTCTGAAAAACACTTGGCTTTTAGTCCCCTTACCTAGTCCTCTCCTATCTGAGACAAGTGCTCTGACCCTTGTACTAGGGTCAGGTCTGGTTTAATGACTGTTTACTTATATACAGTGTTTCCACTTTCCAGGCATTGACATTTTCTAAAAGAAAATCACTTCAGAGGGGTGGTAGGCTTTCTCTCACCTACCAATAGTCATCAGTGATGGGTCCCTTTGCAGCCACTGGAGATCAGTACATCAGAAGAGCAGTTCATCACAACTGCAATGGAATGGGATCAGCTGCTCCCTAGAGGTACCTGTTGCTCTCAAATGACTGACCAAGGAGTCTAGAAAGTTCATTTTTGGACACCGAACATGAGGTCAGAGGAACACAGGCACCTGAGACGTGGCTGTCGCAGAGGATGGGCACACACAGTCCCTGTGCCCTGTCCAGAGTCTCCCTTGCCTGCCAGGCTGCCCTCTGCACCAGGCAGCTCTTTCCTTCCATCTTCCCCTTCCCTGCCACCTTTGGCGGAGCAGAGCAGCAGTGTACGGTCCTGACAAAAACTGCAACCTCAGGAGAGCAGCTTTGCACCAAAAACTCCTCCCGACAGTTTTTCAAGGTCCAGAAAGAACTCCATCATTTTCAAACCACAGTTTTCTTAACTCAGAAGTGATACAGAGGTGGTGACAAACACGAACACCATTAAGTAGACCGATCTTCAAGACACAGCAGTTTAATCTGTCCTGAAAATCTGACTTTCAGGGACCAGAGGATCAAGGTCATCCACAGAGTTTCATACTGAGCATTCAAAAATCCAGGCACCTCAAGTCACCAGGCATTTAAAAGCCTTGTTCCTGAAACAGATGACCCTCTAAATATTTGCTAATCACCCTCATCTTTTGTGTTTTTCTTACTAAGAGAAGAGTCTGTACCTGCTCTGTTCCAGTGGGGATTCTGTTAATACAATATTCTACCTTCAAAGTGGGCAAAGATGAAAAGACTGTAATTTTCAGGGATTTTTTTCCAGTGCAGGTCCCTGTGGGTGAGGAATATATGCCAGCCAACACCTGGGCTCATATAGCATTTGCAGAAAGAAGGAAAACTTCCAGTGATAGAGGTTTGTCCCACTTCAGGGTGTCATTTCTGCCTGTTGTGCAAAATTAAAGCTCATGTCTAGTCAGCCCAATCGTGTTACACGGAGAGCAAATTTAGACTGGTCTTTTGGCCTTCAACACTTTTCTCCAGCTTGAGGAAACCTCTGCTTTCCTATATGTCTCCCTGGTGTACTCTGACCATACACTAGCTGGTTTGGGTCTGTAGTAAAGCTAAGGCTGAGGGACATCTGTGGATTACATTGGGGTCTTGATCCAAACCAGACAACAGTGTCCAGCCAGCCATTCAAGAAGGCCATGATGGCCATGTAGAGAACGGTTACTCTGGAATTCCACCTGATGCCACTCTGAGACCCACTGCTGCTTCCAACGGCATGCCTGTGCTTGGATATGTTCCCATAAGTATTGCTTATGAAGGCTGACTGCTCTAGGTTTTAAATAATTTTCTTCCCCCTCCTTGAAGCTGAGCAGTTAATTGTCTGTCAGTGGCCCCAAGAGGCAGGAAGCCACTGTCAGCTCCCCAGCCACATGCTCTGTCACACATCCAGAGCCTTTGGTGTCAGCAAACCTCACACCCCACAAACCACAAAGAAACAAACTGTCAGACAACAGCCAAACAGACTTGTTCCTCTAGAAATAAGAAATTTCTCTTTCCTTGCCAACGATGGGACCTAAACAACCCTCCTATTCATTTCGCTCCCTACTCGGTGGGTCTTCCAAGTGCTGGATTTTGCATTGTGCCTCCCGTTATCTCTTTCTCCTGCTCTTGGCTGAATATTTCCTTATGGGAACCAAATTGGCCCTTGCCTGCTAGTTTTCCCTTTCAGACATTCGTTTTCTCTAAGTTTTCCATGGGACAAGATCTGTGGCCAATTTCTTTCTTCAGGGTGTAAATTAGAGGTACTTCTGCTGAATCTAGTGGAAATATTCAGGTACATGTTAACACAGTATGTCAGTACTGTACAGCATGTGGAGTATTTCATAGAATCATAGAATCATAGAATGGTTTGGGTTGGAAGGAACCTTAAAAGATCATCAAGTTCCAACCCCCCTGCATGGGCAGGGACACCTCCCACTAGCCCAGGTTGCTCAAAGCCTCATCCAGCCTGGCCTTGAACCCCTCCAGGCATGGGGCATCCACAGCTTCTCTGGGCAGCCTGTTCCACTGCCTCACCACCCCCACAGGAAAACATTTCTTTCTAATATCTAATCTAAATCTACCCTCTTTCAGCATAAGACTGTTACCCCTCGTCCTATCCCTACACCCCCTGATCAAGAGCCCCCCCATCTCTCCTGTAGCCCCCTTTCAGCACTGGAAGCTGCTCTAAGGTCTCCCCGGAGCCTTCTCTTCTCCAGGCTGAACAACCCCAACTCTCTCAGCCTGTCCTCATACAGGAGGTGCTGCAGCCTCTGACCATCTACATGTCCTTCCTCTGGACTCACTCTAACATGTCCATGTCCCCTCTCCTATAGACACCGTGTGCCCATTCTGAAGGTCCCCATGTAAGACAAGCACCTGTAAGGCAAAGACTCAGACTTTGCACTTTGCATAATACCTTCTGTAATTTGTATCTACATATTAACTCAACCGCAAGACCAACATAAAACAAACTAAATAACATTTTTTAGAATTTCCCATCTGAGTTTTCCAGTCTTGCCAAGACTGCAGATTTACAATGCCAGAACACAGAGCAACGTGCATCCTGCTGCAGCCTGGCAACGAGTCTGTCCCAGATGGGACTGGCTTTCCCGTTGCATTCTGCCCTCCCTGGAGGGCAGTGCAGGAATGTTCTTCAGCTGGTTGAAGTTCTTGTAAAGGAGGTGGTGATGGCAAATGCTATTGCTCTTCAAATCCAGGTAGCCCCAGCTCATCCAGTATGGGAAGGGGAGTAGCAGAAGATGAGCAGCACAAGAAAGTACATCAGGTGCCTTGTAACCTCCTACACTGCACTGGCTGTTGTTTATGTGTATGTTTACCAAAGTACCCAAAAAAGTGTCCTGATTTTCAAAGGTGCTGAGCA
Source organism: Pterocles orientalis (assembly GCA_011057875.1). Taxonomy (NCBI): domain Eukaryota; kingdom Metazoa; phylum Chordata; class Aves; order Pterocliformes; family Pteroclidae; genus Pterocles; species Pterocles orientalis. Next base: position 38,448 of record WKFP01014769.1, on the reverse strand, counting down.
GCCTCCAATGAACTCAGGTTGCACTGGCTTCCCTGGTTTGGTTCCTAAATACAGATTTAAATCCTAACTTTTCGTGTCCATTCAGAAATAATTCACCACTGTGTGTTCAAAAAAAAAAAAAAAAAAAAAACAAAGACCACCAAATAA